>OX388345.1:95960217-96560217 GCA_947579665.1 Sympetrum striolatum
AATTGTAATAAGGTATTTATAATATGTTTTACTTTGATGACAGTAAAAAGAGCATGAATAAGAAATGCTTGCTAGGTATTGCTCTGGATTTACGAAGCATATTTAAGGCATCAAACAGAGAGGTTCGTAAAGGATGAAACCTTCGACCTTGTGGTCGAAATGGAATGTAGTTGAAATGCTTTTAGAATTCTTCTTTTCTTCCCAGACCAGGTCTTTTTTAGACACGAGGTGCTTTATAAAACGTTTAAGTAAAGGATATAAAAATGTATTCTTCTAACATTCTGTTGTCATACGAAATTTCTCTAACACAACTATTCAAGATTATATTCTTTAGCAATCCGTCTCCGTTTAATTTTAGGAGGAGGTGATGTAGATATTCTCCTGCCGAAGCGATTTTAATTCTCCAGAATCGTGTAATGCACTTGTTTTTTCTCGATGAGTAGATCTTTCTGAATAAATTCAGTGTTTTCGATCAATTTAAATGTCTTCGAGTAGAAATCTTAATGACACTCTCTGATATAAATCCACGAAGTGAATTGATGCCCTAACTCCATTCATTCGTTATGGCTGACGATGAGTAATTAATTATATTGATATATTTTAAATATTAAACAATTTTTAGTAATCATGGTAAACAAATAGAAATATTACAGTTTCTAAACTTAAACTAATTAAACAGTAAGCAATTGCGATGTTTCGAGCTTTCCCATTGGAGGAATCGAAAAAATTAACTCGAAGCATAAATAAATACTTTTATTAACGAAAACTAATAATACAAACAATTTTAAATTTAAATAAAGAAGGTACTTCATAAAATTAAATGTCAATTTAATTATAATTAATGAAAATGATTTATTTGAGCAGTTGGGGGAGGGGGGGGTAGCGACGGATTATCCTAAGTCGACCAATCAAATTTCAGCTTACTTGTTCAACCGTTGTCCTGATGGAAATTTCCTCAGTTGCTGACTAGACCCCGTCTGATGTGGAAGTTATGTCAATTGTTTTAAAATTTCCGTTACAATTTAAATTTGGTGACTTCCGTTGGATTTGGAAACTGGTAAACGTAAGTGACATTTCAAAGCTTTTCGTTTTCTTTGTGCATTAATAATAATTCCTTATACGAATTTTCCTGAAAAAAAGAAAGACCGACGTTTGAAGACCTGAAGATGTTCGCGGTCGTCACCAAGGATTTCCTTTTAATGGTAAGTTGAATTACTAAACCTTATTCAAATATTGATTGCAATCTTGCTTTAAAGATATAATTGCTTTTGTGAGCTAAAAGCTCCGGTATTTTATAAGTTGTAGTCGCGGAATTACGTGTGTAGTTTGCGTATTTGTATAATATTATTATACTAATTTCGGGCATCGCTTAAATCCTAACTTACATACATAATGCAGTCGCATGAAATTTAGCCTTCATGTATTTTTCGATTGAAATTCGATTTAGTAATCATATTTGAATTTGATTTGATAACTACGTTCTGTCTATAGTTCTTGAGTGGCTGACGCAAATTCAAGAAAATTCTGTTGAAACTTAAATGATCAATGGTAATACCCTCCCCCCCCCCGAATGCTTAATTTAAGGAAAACAGCGATTGAGGACAATTTTGACGCATGTGGGACTCGAAAACAGGAATCTCCTACACACTCGCTGTTTGCACTATCCGTCCGGCATAATTCTCGGAAATCAGTATTTGAAAATTGCTGTTAGCGTTCCATGTTGATTCAAACTACACATTTTCATGCTCAAATTTTTGATTTCTTAAATTTCAATTCTTGCAATGCCATCGTTGGGATTTAACGGTGTTCTTATCTCCACGCGATCTATATTTGGTTTTGTTTTCTGTTAAATAAAGCTTTATACTATTCCTTGAGCTTCCGATTAAAATGTATGCTTCTTTAAAATTGTATTGATAAATGGGTTCCGCGTTTCAATCCCAAAATAGATCGCGTCTATCTCATTTGAGGAAATCGAAATTGTGATTTTATTCGATATTCATCACTTTCCCTGAAAATTTGTTACTTTAATTATCCGATTGTTAGCATTCCACCTGTCCTTTGTCTTATATCTAACACCAGAGATGGCGCTGAAATGGTGGTTTCATATAACGGGCATTCTAATTTTAAACTTATCCGATACAGAATATACCTACTCATGGGCGTTGAGTACAGTACTTTTCTGGATGACATTAATTTGTGTTTTACTAATTTGGTATTTCTATTTTTCCAGGTTTTAAAAGCTTAACTTTCAACCCTCTCATCGATGGGCATCTGCTGTACTTCGTTTGCATAAGGAATGTCTACGGAATGACCTCCGCGGAAGAAACGTGAGGAACGAAATTTGATCTATTTGGTAAGCGCACATGATACTAACCTTACATTATATTTTATTGAGAGTTCTTCGTCATGTAATGGCGCTTGCAAATATTTTTTGAAATTCGCCGTTCAGGTGAAAGAATGTATGGTTGAAATAGTTTGGAACCTTTAAAAAGCACTGTTTAATTTATTGAATTTAATGTGTTTTGCAAGATAATCGGTAGTAGTTGAAGCTTGGAGAGCGCATGACATTCCGATATTACTGTTAGGGATGTGAAAGTAATGGAACACGTTTTAATCAAGTAACTCCGCTTTTTTAAGTAAGACAATGCCAAAAGGCAAATTCAAAGCGAAATGATGAGGGGATTTTTAATCGAATGCTCTTCCTATCTACAGAAAATGTGTAATTTCAGTGTAGGGCTCGAGTTATTCAAGAATATGATAAGTAATTATCTCTAACTTTCTAATGTACATATAGCGATAGTTTTTCGATTTTATAACATAGGAAATGACTCTAGGAAATCTTTCCGCCTATTTACAGCGAGATTATAAGTCAACTGCTTAAGCAAATTTTTCTTCTCTATATTCGTTTTTAGCATCAGAATGAAGGAGTAGTTTATTGCATCGCGATTTAATTGTATTACGAAAACTATAATAAATCTGGTGCCTTTCAAGTATATATCTTAAGCATAATTGTAGTTATTCATTGATGCTGATTGTAACTTTTCAAACGACAGCTGGACATAACTCGGATGGTTTCCATAATTTCATATTTATTAATTCTATACCATCATTCGGATGGTTCTTCATTGCTGGAAGGTGCAGTATTAGATTTTTAAGTATCGAATATCGTTTTGAAGTACAATTATGTCGTGTAGCAATATGGTTCCTTCTTTTCCCCTTCATATTGACTGACCATCAGCTGACACTAACTTACAGTGTATGCGTAACTCGTAATCCTTATAATTTAATCAGATGAAACTTTTAATGGGCTTTCTTATCAATTATCAAAAGCCCTGTTCAAACTTGTTGCTGGCATTTACCCCACCCTAACAGAAAAACGCTTTTTACATAAGCATAGATATGACATCACATTTGTAGATAAATAGTCTATCGCAGGTTTACTGTGAACTTATACTCGTTTAAGAAATATTATTCAGACTCTATGCAAGCCTTTTTAGAAAGAAGAAGACCATGTGACACGATCAATTTAAGGCATTCACGAGCCATATAATTTGTTGCTCTTTGCAAATATTGCTCAGAAACTCTCATCCACTTCGACATATTTGTGGAAGAATAGCCTACGTTTGAGAAAGGAATCCAGCCGAAGTGAAACAGATAGCAATAATATTGCGATTTTGTACGCAAAAGTAATCTTCATGGGCTGAGGTGGACTTCAGTCCTCAAGCCGCTCTTTCCAAAATTCGAACACCTCGTTATAGCTGCGAATTATTCTAATTATTAGTTTTTTGTACCTATACCGCAAGAATGTATGTTAAAATGTGAATCTCAAACCTTTACTTTGCGATTGCATGCTTTATCATATTACTCAGTCGACGATGCTCTCGTTCCTCATACCTCTTCGCAACTCAAGTGCATACCGGTGGTAAAGCATGCTCTTCGGTATTAATATATATATATTCGCTGTCGAAGCAACGATTGAAATGTAATAGAATAATAGAAGAGGGAGAATAATAACAGAGCTTTTTATGGTCGTTGAGTTAATTCTCTGCAAATCAATCGTTTATTAAGTTTTCGCTTACGTTTTTCAAAGATTAATCCATTATTCTGACGTCTCCGTTTACCTTTCTTCACTCTTTCATATTTTGCGGACAAGGAGGTGGAATGACATTGACCATCGACATAAGAAAAAAATATATTGCGCTCTGTCAGTCATCATGTCATGAGAAGCCTTTCACATAGAGAAAAATAGATTGACATAATATTCTACGATGATATTCATCGGCAGTCGTTGATATTGCGCTATCACTGAACTAGTCATAGTTGAGCGCTTTATTTCGGGAGCCATGATATTTTTCGATTAGGCTTGTTGCTTTGCTTCGTGAGTCATAAGCATGAACTTTCGCTTTCCCGCCTCGTTCTAAATCTCTGTGAAGAGAAGTGAGAGTTACTTGCATATATACACAAGGATGATTTAGCTTTCCCTTTCCGTTCATTTTTCGGGAAAATGTTTCTCAAAATTAGCGAGCTATATTTTGTGAAGAGTTTCGTTTATCTCGATATTTTGTTCCAACGACCTTGGATTCTTTCGCTTTGGTTTTCATTGTTCAAGTGGTCTATTACCTACCTCTGACGAACCAAGGAATTTTAAGTACATTACATAGTATCACGTAGACGATAGTATAAACGCATAAACGTTAAGAAATATCATCCTTATGTACTGAGTTAATAAGTAGATATTCGATAGATAGATGGATATTCACTTAGTCCCGTTTCATTATTGCCAGACCTTCACACGATATGAAACGTTATTTGTACATAATATTTAATTTATTATTATTCGAGTCTTTTCACAAAAATCATGACTAGGATGATATATTTTGCAGAAGTTATCTAACTATGAGTCATAATTTTACCCGGAGGAGACGAGAAATCTACGCGGATTATTATCAAGGAGTTAAAAATTAATATAAATTTTCCCAAATCTTTTAAATTTAAATTGAATTGTTTTGCTCTTGATTAAGTCTTATTTCGGTGGTGATTATAATTTATGAAAACTATTATCTGAAATCAAATCTACTGTTGATCCATGGATGGAAACTTGAAAATATTGAGTATAATTTGAATAAAATGTACAGTAAAGTTTATACTCAAATACACTACTAAAGAAATAACTCACTTAGTAAGTACTAAGTAAAGTATATAATCAAATAGACCTTATACTCTAACAAATGTTTGAGTGAAGAGTACTTTATTATGATTGTTATTATTACTATTTTATTAGTATTTTGGATTATTACAGGTTTTTTGTTTTCGAATTGTTATTTTATTAACTGTTTCCTTATTTTCTCTTTAGATCACACTCGCAATCTTCCTACATCTTGGAAGAGCGGAGTAAGAACACAGAAATATGGAGGAGAGATATTCGGTCCAGGGATGGAACATAAAACACAATAAGTACAAAAGGAATAAAACTTTGCTATTCGTTTTTTAATATAATCAGTAGTGCGTATATTTAGATTAACATAGAGTTATCTGTTTTCGAAATAATACTTCATTTACTGTTTTTCAGTTATTTCTCGGAAATACGCTCACATCATTTCTCCATCATGGAAAAGCAGATGAGAAGCGCAAAGATACGGAGGAGAGAAATTCGGTCCAGGGATGGAATTCAAAATACAATGAGCATAATTTGAATCTAATATTATAAGTATTCATGTTCAAGTATGATAGATAGTTCCTTCTTTCTAATTAACGTAGTATTTTTGTTTTGGAGATAATGTTTTATTAATTATATTTAGATTCATCCTTCAGAAATACGCTCGGAACTTTTCTGCATCATGGAAGGGCGAGAGTAGGAATGCAGAGATGCTGTGGATAGATATTCAGTCCAGGGATGGCATTCGAAATACAATGAGTAAATTTGAATCTAATGTTCATACTACTCACATCCAAGTATGATAGTTAGCGCGTTCTTTTAATTAACATAGAGTTTCTGTATATGTAATAATGTTTTAATAATTTTTTCTTATTTTTTCTTCTGAAATACGCACGGAACTTTTCTACTCCATGGAAGGGCGAGAGTAGGAATGCAGAGATGCCGTGGAAGCTAATTCGGTCCATGGATGGAACACAGAATAGGATAAGTACATGTTTAATCAAGTGTCATTATAATTACTATTTATGTATGATATATATTGTGTAGTATGTTTTTAATTCGTTAAAGTTCTCTAATCTCAGCCGATTTCCGTCACAATTGATTTACTTTCAATTTATCTTTCTTCTGCAGTTTTGAGACAATGCCTCAGTTTCAACGGCACTACTATGTTACATCCCTTAACGCATGGAGTACTACATAATTCGTTATTCATCCTAAAAGTTTATCAGTGTTCCCCGTAAATACTGGTGCAATCGATGTAAATACACTCTGGAAGAAAAAACCGGAGCAACTGTTTTAGAGACCAATACTAAATTTAACGTATCGTAAATGGCAATGAAATTGCTTCCTAAACGTAAAATGAAATTATTATCAAAAACTAAAGATAGAAACGTGTGTTATTTATTTGCATAATGGCTTGCCATTCTATCACAATGAAAGCCGACACTTCTCCGTAAGATATTCATAAGCATCTAGTCATTGTAAAGGCTTTATTTTATTATTTAAAACTATATTACCAAGTATGCAAGGCCATTGGAAATTGAAGGTGCATCAAAAGATGAGAATTTTTCTTATATTTTATATTATATACACGTATTATTTTTTTACATTATATTATATTCGGATATTATTTTTCTCGAAGGACAGCGTCGGGGACGGAGTTGTGTTGCTACGGCGGGGGACGGAATCGTGACCAGTTTAAGTTTGGGAAGAATAAAATATAAACTTCCTTGTGAAATGAAATCCGTGACTTTTGAAGTGAACTGAGGTGTCCCAGTACAGTGCACATTCCATTCATACAATTACATCCTATGCTACTTAATGAACAATCAATTGAACAATTCAGTGAATCTTTATCTATGTATACTATTTGAAGCTTTTGCATATTTTAATCTTCTATATGACTAACGATGATGAAAGGTAAAAATTATTTATGAAGGTTTATGTTTTGTGTATCTATTAGGTGTTTATTTAATCTTTAGAGATTAAATTTGTTTACTTATCTTTGCGCATCTTTATAAGTAACAAATTAGATGACTAAAAAGGGAAATATTACAATTCTTCCCGAGCCAAAATATATATTTAATCATGTATAGCTTAAAAATTGTAAGGCCAGAACTTTAATAGTTTCCTATTACTTGAAATGTATATAGAATACAAATATAAAAATGTCCTTATTAAAAATAAGAAAGCACCCAGAACGTAAATAACTATTTCGGAATGTATAGATTTCTAAGAAAATGTGAGGCAAGATGATGTATATTGTATATATTCTCTAACTTTTCATTGTATTGCTGTTACTTTTCCTCTGAATAAATCTCATGGGGAAGATGGAGAGAAGGTAGAAGTCGGAGGAGGATGATTAAGAAAGGGATAGAAAGAAATGAGAGGTATGTGAGAGGAGGGAGGGAAGGGGGTGGTTAACAAAAACATTGGGGTGGGAAGGGAGAGGGTCGGAAGGGAGAGTGTGGGAAGGGAGATAGTGCGAAGGGAGAAGGTGGGTTGGGATAGGTTGGGTTGGGAGAGGGAGGGAAGGGAGAGGGTGGGAAGGTAAAGGTGGGGTAGGGACTGGGTGGGTTGGTTGAGGGTGGGAAGGGAGAGGGTGGGAAGGTAAAGGTGGGGTAGGGACTGGGTGGGTTGGTAGAGGGTGGGTTGGGAGAGGGTGGGAAGGTAAAGGTGGGGTAGGGACTGGGTGGGTTGGTTGAGGGTGGGAAGGGAGAGGAAGGTTAGGGGGAGGGTGGTGAGGGAGAGGGTAATAATGCAGAGGGTGGGAAGGGAGGGGGTGGGAAGGAAGAGGGTTGGAAGGGAGAGGGTGGTAAGGGAGAGCGTAGGAAGGGATAGGGGGGGAAGGGAGAGGTTGGTTAGGTAGAGGTGGGTAGGGAGAGGTTGGTAAGGGAGAGGTTGGGTAGGGTGAGGGTGGTAAGGGAGAGGGTGGGAAGGGAGAGGGTGGGTAGGTAGAGGGTGGGTAGGGAGAGGTTGGGAAGGTAGGGTGGGTAGGGAGAAGGTGGGTAGTTACAGCTTGGGTTGGGAGAGGGAGGGAAGGGAAAGGATGGGTTGGTTGAGGGTGGGTAGGGAGTGGGTGGGTAGGGAGAGGGTGGGTAGGGAGAGGGTGTGAAGGGAGAGGGTGGGAAGGGATAGTGTGGGTAGGTAGAGGGTGGGAAGGCAGAGGGTGGGAAGGCAGAGGGTGGGTAGGGAGAGGGTGGGAAGGGAGAGGGTGGGTAGGTAGAGGGTTGGAAGGGAGAGGGTGGTAAGGGAGAGCGTGGGAAGGGATAGGGTGGGTAGGTAGAGGGTGGGTTGGGAAAGGGTGGGAAGGCAGAGGGTGGGTTGGGAGAGGGTGGGAAGGGATAGGGTGGGTAGGTAGAGGGTGGGAAGGCAGAGGGTGGGTAGGGAGAGGGTGGGAAGGGAGAGGGTGGGTAGGTAGAGGGTTGGAAGGGAGAGGGTGGTAAGGGAGAGCGTGGGAAGGGATAGGGTGGGTAGGTAGAGGGTGGGTTGGGAAAGGGTTGGAAGGGAGAGGGTGGTAAGGGAGAGCGTGGGAAGGGATAGGGTGGGTAGGTAGAGGGTGGGTTGGGAAAGGGTGGGAAGGCAGAGGGTGGGTTGGGAGAGGGTGGGTAGGTAGAGGGTTGGAAGGGAGAGGGTGGTAAGGGAGAGCGTGGGAAGGGATAGGGTGGCAAGGGAGAGGTTGGGTAGGTAGAGGTGGGTAGGGAGAGGTTGGTAAGGGAGAGGTTGGTTAGGGTGAGGGTGGTAAGGGAGAGGGTGGGAAGGGAGAGGGTGGGTAGGTAGAGGTTGGGTAGGTAGAGGTTGGGAAGGTAGAGGATGGGTAGGGAGAGGTTGGGAAGGGAGAGGGTGGTAAGGGAAAGGGTGGGAAGGGATAGGGTGGGTAGGTAGAGGGTGGGTTGGGAAAGGGTGGGAAGGGAGAGGGTGGGAAGGGATAGGGTGGGTAGGGAGAGGGTGGGAAGGGATAGGGTGGGTAGGTAGAGGGTGGGTTGGGAGAGGGTGGGAAAGGGGAGGGTGGGTAGGTAGAGGGTGGGTTGGGAGAGGGTGGGAAGGGAGAGGGTGGGAAGGGAGAGGGTGGGTAGGTAGAGGGTGGGCAGGGAGAAGATGGGTAGGGAGAGGTGGGGTAAGGAGAGAGTGGGTAGGGAGAGGGTGGTAAGGGAGAGTGTGGGAAGACACAATGACACTTTTGATTTAGGCTCAGAGATGGTATCATATGTAGGTATGAATATATCTGTAGAAGTATCCATTTATGAATATACGGTTAAATCGTCATACACTCAAGCTTAGGATCCATCTCTCTTTGCATTCCGGTCTCCACACACGATTCGCTCGGTGAAATTTACGTAAGACTCTAACCGCTTATAAGACGGATTTCTCGCAAATACACCGCATTTGGGAGTAGTGCTCAAATGCACCGCATCCCGCTAAGCCCATCTTCCTTCGCCTTTGATAGAATATTGTTTAAGTTATCTTGATCGCCATTCACCGCTCTCTTCTCGTGCTTCTTACCTATATTTATAGAATACCTGTTTTATTTGACTTATTTTACCTGTTCTATGTTACTTATCTTTGCTCTTGTTTTCGATTACTATTTTTTCGAGAAGAAAATTAAAATGTGGAAAACAGCAATTTTCATCTCATCCTTGAAGCTTCGGGAGATATTCTCCATCATTCTCCTTTCAAGGCAGAACAGTTGCTACGCGGTTTTTCCTTTTTTCCCAATCCCTTGTTTTAAACAAATCGAATTAACGAGTGGCGCTTCCTGGTATTATTTTGTGTGCTGTTATGCCTACTCTAGAAGATATCTTGCATTTTGACGGCCTCTCACGAAAGTTGCAATATAGCTAAAATATTCATGCCTGTTCCCTAATTTTCTATCAATTGGACATTTTTTCATTGTAGAGTGAAAAGGCCAGATTAAAGTACTAAAGGAAGGCGCACTCTTTGTTCAAAAAGAAGACCAATGATAATTATATGACTATAAGGCAACCAGAATTCTGTGAAAAATATAGAAAAATAAAGAATGACTCTTTTCGGTTGGAAGTTTAGATTACTTATTTAAACATCTTAGATAATTAAACCTTTCCCTTTCATTTCCCATCGTTGAAAGATTGAGATTGTCATATCCCGCTTATATAGTGGTTATCATTGAGTCTCCTGAACAGCATCTTAAGCGGCATTGGTCTTCATTGCCTTCAATTGCATTGCCATGCCTGAGTGGTATATGACGCCAATTTACGTATAATAGACTATAAAGGCGTTTATCAAGAATCCTGTTCACAGAAGGGAGAAATGAGTAGAAAGATAGATTGAAGAAAATTATATTAACTATCGAGTGACGGTGAGATTGGATGCTTTATAGCGAATGATGTAGAGTAATGAAATAAGTGAGGCCAAGGTGTGTTCACTCACTTGATGTTTTTCATTTTCTTGAAGGGAATGATAGAGAAAAATTAAAAAGGAGAAAAAAGAGATAAACTGATATAGGGCTCAAGCTTGTAGGTGGTTTCTTCTGTTTCCCCAAGATTCTGAATCGTAAAAATGGTTATTGGATAATATTAATAAATATTGCTAAACCTGAATTGAATATAAACAAAGGCAAAACCAAAACGACGAAGATAGAAGGAGAAAAATAAAATTAACGCTGGGTAGAGACGATACAAATATCTTGGCAGTACAGAACAGACGGAAAAAATACATATTCACTACAAGCAATCAAATCAAATAAAACATCTTCTCAAATGATACTGATACTAAATTGTAAGAATTGTAGCATAAAACAAGATAAAACACAAATATATTTCTAGAATAACAAAATTATTAAATACATTAGGTTGAGAATGAATGTAATGATCAAAACCATAGAGTTTATACACGTATGTAATTGGTAAAAAAAGTTGAAAGGAGATTTTTCAGTATTTGGAAATAGAGCGTCGAAAAAAATAATCAACCCAGTATATAAGTTCTTCCTTTAGTATTCAAAGAAATCCTCCGTATTTCATTCATTCCGATATTCATCAGGAATTACAGATCCCTTATTCTTATGTCTCCACATTCGTATTAAGCGAGGATATAATAATATCATGGGGAAATTTGCCAGTCACAATGCTGAATTCGTAAATAAACGAAATAAAAAACTTATAAAATTAGTATCTTTTAAGAATCAACGAATTCAATAGAAATTTATTTTAATAACAGAGCCAATGACTTCAATGAAATTAATATATCCAAAAGAAGACTTTAAAAAATTTCTCAGGAAAAGGTATCGCTTAAATTGGGGTAGGAAATGAAAAAATATTTTCGTTGTTGAGGTATTTCTTTTGTCTATTTAAGCGTGGTAATATTTAATAGAAAAGAATTTGTATGTTAAAAAGATAAACCAAAATCAATGTAACACAAAAATATCATTCCGCTACATTTTAGAAGAATATTCAACCTGAAAGCATCTTAAGATGCGAAAATATTAGCATTAACGCTCACATTTAAAGTGCTAGAAGGCTGAAGTCCCTAGCAATTGCCTCAACGTTGCTCGTTTAGCTAAAACAGAATAACTTTTCTTTTCTTTAAATTTTCTCAGTCGCAGCCCAAATAAAATCAAATTTTTCAGTTCTTTCCAATGGTGCGAGGCGCTGTCTCTATTCAAATGCAGTTCCCAAAAAATTCCGAAGTCACCCCTTATTTCACCTCACTCGTCTTAAGTTCCGAAACATTAACCCCCACCTCTGTTTTCCTTCCTTCTTGCAAATCAGGAAGTTCCAACAGAAATTTTAAGTGCACTCTTTGGCCGCTAGAGCAGCAACAGAACATGCCCACAGACTTATGCAAATGATTGTACATTTGCTTCGTTGCTGGCATTCTGATTTTCATATTTATAAAATTAGGAATTTAATATGATCGAAACGATCTAGCTTTCCACCTGGTGGAACGCCAAAGATATAATATGAAAAATTTTGTAGTTTCCTCGCGGACTTCACCGAGTCGAAACCAGTAGTAAGTAAAATCCATGCGGAATCAACAAATATTTTCCATTTAATATCTAGGAATGTAATGCTTACTAGTATTGGTGGCCCGGGGACTTGTATTCACTTTGAAGAAACGGGAGGGTCGCAAAGAAGAAAATATTCAATTTGCTTTAATGCATTCAGAAGTCACATAAAGATGTAAGGAGAGATAGATGAAAATTAAGACAAAATGTAAAGACAAAACAAAAAAATTAACAACCGCGGAGATCGAACCCGGTGAAAACTTTTGCAAGCGCTTTCTTTACCACTTCCATAACTTCTGTATTGAGAGTTGTAGTTACAGTTGGCAGGAAAGTTAGTTAGTTAGTTGACTGGAAAAAAATATAACTATAATAATCTCGCACAGCGTAGAAGTTGGAATTCATTCGCCGTGAAAACTACTGCCCGTGAAACCCTAGTTTTGGGGTAATTCGTAATTCTTGACTCGAAATCTGTCTAAGTTTTATTGTCATATTATTTTCAAATCACTGCCGACGGGGTGTACTCTCCTTGTTAGTGTTTCAAAAGAAGAAGAAAAGGTAGGAATAGCAAGTTTGTGATAGTAAGTGTGCTGGTAAATTTAAAGAAGGTGAGGAAATCATTGGTTCATCTGTATAATTCGGCGATGTGCTTCACAGTTCAACAATTGTTGGGAATTGTGTGAACACGAAGTATAATTCAGGGAATTTTTCCGTATGAGTCCCAAGGAAGTGAAATTCCACAAACACGGATACATTTCTACTTAATTAACGAATAGAAAGACCCAACCACAGGGGTAGCATAACCTATCTCCCTCTAGCGACCAAAAGTGAAGCCAGGGGTAAAGCGGGAAATTGCGCATTTCGCCATGCTGGTGAGAACTTTTCGTACCTCCCTATGCTAATACATTGTATTTTCGTGATTTTGCGGCTTTGATACAGAGTTATCAAGGTTTGATTGAGTGATTCGAACGTTTTGGAACACAAAACGTAGTTTGAGCAATGTGTAACACGAAGTAATTTTGTTATTTTCGCGTTTCTAAATTTTTAATGGGTAAATAAGCAGGGGCTTGTTTCTTCCGTCAATATGACCAATTGCAGTGCATTTGGCTGTAAGAACAGAATCGTCATTTTGACAACTTTTACTGCATTGAGCCCCAATTATGAATTAGAACAAACATTTGCACAAGCAGAAAATCTCTAAGTATCCTGATAAGCTATTATAATGTATGATAGAGTAGCTTTATCTCATTGCGGTAAACGATTATTAAGGAATTTTTATGCCATACTTGGTATTGATCGATTAAAAACTAAGTCGGATTAATGCATTATAATATACATAAAATTAACATTATAATAATCAACGAGGTTTTAATACAGTTTGCGGAAGTTTGGCAGATGATTCGTTTTTTATATCGCTGTAGCAGACGACACCGGCATCCGAGAAGTTTACATTGCAGGCATGTTTTATTTTCCATAATGAAAAGAATCAAGAGGACTTAGAGAAAAAAATCGAACATGATCGTTAAGTAAAAGGTTCATTTAAACTATCTGCGTCCATGTCATAGGATAGACAAGCTTCTGAGTCCCGTATGAGAGGAAAATAAAACCCCAAAAATACATGTAGTTAAAGGGGAGCTGGCGAAAAGTTCTCACCAGTGCTCTGCGGGTTGCGTTTTTTTGGCTTCACTTTCCCAACGTTAGACTCGCCCTGTGGACCCAACTCACGTCTTATCTTCTATTCGCCATGTTGAAAATCTTAGATATCGAACGATACATATCGCCAGCCGACCAGCATACTGCACAGAAAGTGATATATCGCAGGCGATATTTCGCGTGGTTGCTTCAGTATAAACCTTTTCTATCGTCCCTCTTTAAATTGTACGTATCCGCTCGAACGGTATCGTTATCGCATATCACCTACGATATATCACTTATCGTATATCGCCTCAGTGTGAACGCTGCCTAAGAGAGTGAGGAAAACGGCAGTAGTGAAGAGCCGTGTTTGTAAATTTTGATTTTATATAAATCGAGAACCTGTTCTTCATGGAAATTTCCTAAAGTAATTGAGAAGAACTATCGAGCTGAAATTAGTGGATGGGTTGATTTCAAAACTCTCATCTTAGGGCATGGAAATTTTAGGCTACACCTTGTTCAGCGTTTGGTTTTTATTTTAAAAACATAATCTTGGAAGAATTTTATCTGACAGCTCCAGTCAGCACTCCCCTTTCAGAGAAGCTTAGTTTTGTGTCAATTTATTATTCTCTTACTTAATATGATGTATCTCAAACTCATTTTCATGTATTCTAATCTTATAAAATTAAATAAGTAATACTTCAGGGTTTTCATAAATTTCACCTTAATGTGACATTTAGACGGTGGTTTAATTAGACTTCCGTTCCTGTCATTGCAATAGATACAATAGGTATGAATATTATTTTGTTAGCATGCAAAATCACCTCAACGCTACACAAAAAATGAAAACAGATTTTTCCGTTTCGTGGCATTGAGTAACCACCAACGGCTCCGTAGTCAACGTTTTACTACAGTACTAGAGTACCACGTCGCAAGCTGTACTGATAATCACATCATTAAATACACAGTATGTTATCCTTTGAAGATGCAGTGCTATTTTAAAACCTTGGCCTTATATGGCTCATAAAATCGTAATTTTTAGTTAAAGATTTACTAAAACGTTCTTTGTTATAGGAGCACCTCTCGATGTCAATGTTTGTAGAATCGCTGTTGTAGGCTTCCTGATTTCCTCTTTATTTTATCAATAAGCTTCAAAATTGTGAGGAGATTTCAGAAAGATGACTATCTGCAGGAAGGAACCAGAAGATGTGGTGTGGGATCTCTGCGACTACGACGAGGCCAATGCAATGGTTTTGGAAGAATTGGTGAAGAGGATAAGGGACAGCGTCGCAGCAGACGGTGCTTGGAAGTGAGTACTCAATCTCCAATGTCTGATAGTAGTAGTATTGTTAAAAGTGCTTCGACAGCTTAGGTCATTTCGCACATTGGCTCCCACCGGGAATCGAATCCAATGTCTGATTTCTGCTTACATTTATCTATGTTTCTTTTTTATATGATAATGTTCACTGTCTATTAATCTTCTGATCCTCCGTTATTGGAAGTCTCTAAAACATCTTTTTGCTTCACGTGTTAATGTGGAATCGATAAATTTCAAACAAATTCGTGATTGAATCCAAAATTAATGGTAATAAAAAATTAGGAAACTATGAATGAAATACGCCGTTATTATGACGATTTTTGGATTAAGATTGACTTGATGGATAAAAGTGAGGAATATGACGAGATCGGATATCGAAGAAGCGTATTCATCTCTACAAATGTGAAAAGAGGTTGACCGGCTACTCTCCTTATCCCTGCTTCCCATAATCCTCCAAATCAAGGTGGGATAAAGTGCCGCTCTACTCCTTTGAGAGCTAGGCCTAGCTATCAAAGGAATTATTTTTAGAAGCAAATGCTGTCCCCTATTCCATGAAAGTGGACAACCGACGGTTGTCGTCGCGACGCCGTACTGCGATGCGTTTCACTACCTTCCAACATTTTTAGGTCTCATTTTCAGATTACTTAAAGGATTTAAGGAGCCTTTTTTTCATCAAAAGGCATAATCACGGAGAAAAAATATTGGAATTAAGATTACTAAAAGTCATACAAAATTTTAAGATGCGGAATATAAATATTTTCTTTCAGATCATATGGAAGATTTCAGCCCCAAAAAAATCATCAATTTATCTCAAAGATTATAACACGATAAAACTATCGATAATTACGTTACTATTTACCTCCGTTAAAGATCAATTGTCGTATTTCCAAATATTATATTCGATAATAAATTGCAGCGAGTATCGCAACTTCATTAACTATCACGCTCTGGTCATTGCCGGTTGTTGAAATTCATCATTCCGTAGTAACTTCTTTATTTCCCAATTTACATAAATACGAACATGTCTGCAAGACTCCACCTACGAATATTTTTGTAGTCATATTAATCTCTGAAATTGGGCAATGCGGACTCATCATTTGGTCAATTTTTAAATACTTCCGATTATTCTGAACGATGAGAGGGATCCTCGAGTAGCGAATCAAAATCTTCAAATGTCAGAACATGGAAAGGAAGCTATGAATATTAAAAAATGATTTCAGTATTTTATTAGAAGCACTTGTGTCTGAAAAATCTTGTTAGTAATTAAACCTGAACATTTCGAATCGTTTTCAGTTTCTTCTTTTCCGATTGACTGACTGCTGCGATTTTGATTTCCGAGTTAATCAAATTTACTTATACCAATGATTTGAGAGGCATTATTATTCCGACAGCAGCAAAGTGAAGCTCTAATGGAATTGTTTTCTCGGAGGCTGTTGATAGCTTACAAGAACATCCTCCGCAGCATCGAGAACTTGAGCATCGCCTTCGTCTACGGAATGCGTTACTTTGGTTCGTCCGGATTCCTCGGCCCGCGGCCGTTCTCCGCCTTCGTCAGAAGAGACTCACTGGGAGAGGAATACCTGGCGGCCGCTGTCCACTTCTCCAAGAGAGTCGAGCAACAAATGACCAAGTTCAAGAGATCGCACGTATTTGGAAACATCACCTTGAGGTGAGTTTTCTTCCAGTTGGAGCGCTCAAATCATGAGAACATATAAAGTATTTAAAGGAATATTATTATGAGTGTGGGAACTGTTTCCCGCTGTGGCGTGAGGCGTATAAAAATTAAATTCTTCATACTGCTGACACAATCGATCCTATATCAGATAATGTCACGTTCACATCATTTTCAATATCGAGGATGAAAAGTGAAACATAATACGAGAAGAAAAAAATAAGACCCAATATCATAATTTCTACTTAGAGTGGACTTAAACTATAATGTTCACTTTAATTATAGCTTAATAATATTATTAATCATAGCTCTGACCTTTCCTTGGGATCTTTTCCGGGTGCACGCCCTTTAACACTTTCCTTATAATCAATATTGTTTAGGTTAAGATACTTTATAAGTGTGACAATTATTTATGCACTGCCAGTGAAATTAATTCAATTATCTGATTAATGACATCAATTAAATTACTAAATTTATACTGAATGAATATTAGAGGAATTCGGTTTTTAAGGCCAACATAGATATATTTGGCATAGATGTGCTGAGTGAATTAGTGCTGCATAAATGTAGTATCACGCTATACAAATAACTTTATCTCTTCATTATGCAGCTTTAACATTATGGCATTGCAAGACTGTATATACTCCTTACGCTTTGACGTGAAAAAAACTTTTTCATTTGGAGCCGTTCACAAAGAACACAGGTACCAGTATAGCCTTCAACTTACTGGTTAACGAAATTGATCATGAATACATACCATAATCTTTCAATGGATGAAGAGTTGCATTAAAATATAACTGTGCTATTGAGAATCCAAATAAAGATGCCTATAATTTAGCGGCTGGAAAGCTTATCCCCAACACATAGAAAATGGATACAGAATCACATTTCTCTCTCCGCATATAATGTATAGGAGTAAAATGTTGCTTGAATACTGCAAGCATATCGATAACACTAACTTCCAGTCGGCATGATATCGAGAGGGTCCTCAAAAGAAAAAAAAAAAGGTATGAAAATATTCTTAAAATTCTCTGCAATTTACCCGTCCGGAATCGAACTCGGGTCGTCCTGGTTCCTGGTGATACTTACAATGCAGCACAAAAGAAGATTACCTTCTCTAACTATTTGTGAAAACTCAAGCAGAAATATTTGCTGCAACTGCCTGGAATGACGTCCGACTTTTCCCTTATATTCCTTATGTGAGAAATTTTAATGTGCTCTGGCATCGAACCCAGGAATAGTACGGTCTTATCTAATTTTTTTTCTTAAACCAAATCTTAACATACATCTTCTAGCCAAGCATAAACTTCCTATCATTTCGATAAGTGCATCAAAAAAATAATGAAAACTACCTCAATGTATTTAAAATCGGAGATTTTTGCATCGTCCTAGCATCAAACCCAGAATATTTATTGTAGTAATCATTAATGTTTTCGATAGATCATGACTAAGTCTGAAAGCTCCTTGAATTTTGATTCTCTACCTATCTGGGAAGTATTTTTTTTTTAATTCCGGAAAATCAAAGCAATGCTTTAAAATGGGAAAAATCGGGAATTTGGGGCCCTCTGGAATCGAACCCATTACACTGAGGTTCAAAATCGCATTTTTTCTGGGGGTATCACGTTATGACCAATAATTCGTAAACATTTCAAGTCAATGACGCTTGTGATTTAACCTGTGAATTGCCATCCTATCTATCTATATCTATTACGAGTAAAATGTTGCATGCATATTGCAAGCATATCAATAACACTAATTTCAAGTCGGCATCATATCGAGAGCGTCCTCAAAAGAAAAAAAATTGAAAATATTCTTAAAATTCGCTGCAATTTATCCGTCCACCCATGACACTGAGGTTCAAAATCGCAATTTTCTGGTGTTTACACGTTATGGCCAGTATGTCGTAAAAATTTCAAGTCAATGACGCTTGTGGTTTAGCCTGTGAATTAGTATCCTATCTATCTATCTATCAATATAGGTGCATGAATGAATACGGAGAAGAATCTATATACACTACGCACTAAAATTAAAGGGACACCTAAAATTTTCGAAAAAAAACCCCCATTTCAAAATGACCGTATCTCTGAGCTGGTTAGACCTTTTTTTGGCTCCCGACCCATCAAAATGTTTGTATTGATGTCTAGTTTAAGATGCTTGCTTTACATTGGTGTTTTGACTTTTAAAGAAGCAATGGCGTTCCGTTGAAGGAAAAAAACTTTTTTTGGGAAAAAAGTGTTTTTTTTATCAAGTTGTACGGAGTTTGGAAAATTTTTGTGATTTAATCGAAATAGTGGAAAAGTTGGAGAATTTTTCCAGCTTTGCAATTTTTTTTGAAAATTTTCCTACAATTTTTTGCAAGTGAGTTATGGCCATTTGAATGAGAACACAGTACAAAAAATTTGAATCGATGTCACCGGCTTCCAGTGTGTTTTATTGATACGAGGCAAAGCGCAAATTCAAGAGCAAACAACAAACAAAACAAAAATTTCACAATCCATTCATCGCAACTCAGTGCCTACTGAACCTTTAGTTTTTTGAGTACCAAAAATTCGAAAAATTTAGTGGATAGACATTTTGGCGAAAAAAATTCCCAAAAACAGGTCCCTGGAATGAACAGTTTTGGGGATCTTAAGTTCTTTGAACCCCGTTTCAAACACGCTTTTTTGTTTGAATAAAATTAATGTTTAAATTTTTTTTAAGTCAAAAAAAAGGGAAAAAACAAAAAAGGAAAGAAAAAATGTTTCAAAAAGAGGGCCCAGTTCCTGCCACGTCCACGTTGTTGGGCCTAGGTTAGACTAAGAGCAGGAAAATGACCTGTAAATCTCGGGGGGTCAGAAGAGCCCCCTCGAGGAAATCGACAAAAATCAACATGTTAGCTTAAACCGACAATTTTCAAAGCGCTGCCAAAACGATTCCATCTGTGCAAACTTCAAACAGAAAAACGCTTTTGAACCGGGGTTCAAAGAACTTAAGATCCCCAAAATTGGCAATGGATGTGAGCCCCCGCGCGAAGTCAAGCTAGTTGGAACCAAAAGCGGCAGGAATCGCGACTCAACGAAGGAAAAGTTTGGCCCAGTGATTGGTTTTATGGTTATTTGGGTCATGGTAAGACCATTGGTATACATAAAAATGGTGCAGTAGTTTCCTTAGGGGGTTCAGTGAACCCAATGGACCCGCCGCCGTGTTAATAATATCTACATTTCATATGCTTGAAGTATGCAAGCAACTTTTACTCGAATAGGGATATAGATAGATAGGATACTAAATTGCAGGCTACACAACAAAGCGTCATTTACATGAAATTTTTCAAGCATGTAGGCTCTAACGTGAAACCCTCCGAAAAAATGCGACTTTGAACCTCAGTGTCATGGGTTCGATTCCAGAGGGCCCCTAAGTCCCGATTTTTCCCATTTAAAAGCATTGCTTTGATTTCCGGGAATTTCTAAAAAATACTTCCCGGATAGGTAGAGAATCAAAACTCAAGGAGCCCATAGATATGGTCATGATTTATGGAAACATTAATATCGAAACATTAATATCGAAACATTAATATCGAAACATTAATATAATTAATATATAAACAGAAAATATCCTTACGCAGATGCCACCAATAGCAAAATACAAATTTGCTACTTGTATCGGCATATGAAAAAAACTGCTACAAACAAAAGTTTCGTCAATATGGATGTTTAGAAGTTTTTGAGCAAATTATATAAACCGTTATGGAGTATTAGAACGATCATACCAAAGGCATCATTAAAACCACAATTCTATCTGCAAAGCCTCAAAAACCCGCTCATTTTACCCTAAATCTGGAATTATTAAAGTGACTTTTCACTAATAAAACGACCGGGCGACGTTGTTCAAACAAACATCAAGGCGACGGGTATTAAAAAGGTTCTCAGGCTTGCCATGTATAACTTAAAGTGGTATCTAACTAAAAAGAGGTGTATATGGTTATATAATACAACACTGCCGCCCACTTTAGTTGGTAAGAATATTGGACAAAATAACAGTGTCCTTATTGAATTGTGTTGCAGGAGGAAAGAGATATATACAAATATCCGCGTATCTGCAGATAAGGCGATAGCGGAGGAATACTTCGAGAGGACTTCGGTGTACTTGGACGAGATCAGGCGATACGAGGATATTCTTAGAGCTATGATTAGGTAACTGAAGGAAGAGAGGGTAAGCCCTCTATTAAATAAGCCCTCTAATAAAAACTATTTGGTCGCATCTTTGGCAGTGTTGCCACTCTAATTTTAAGTCATAAATCGCTGTTAACCATTCTACCCGATTTCAGAAATGTTTTTTTTATTTTCACTATCCGTAACTTGATTATAGCATCATTCTTTATTTTATGTTAATATTTAAAAATTCTTAATTTAATATTGTTGTTGTTAATTGTGTTGTTCCCCATTTCAAAAATTGCATTCATTAACCTCATGGAAACTGCCTAGCAAAGTTTGTCTAACTCTCTGACCGCTATCGACTATTTATAATTGATTAATGTTATTATTCACCCTTTTTAAATACCATTGACTTTGTCATATTAAACTTATTATACATTACTAGTTTTCCCTTATATTCCTTGTGTGAGAAATTTTAATGTGCTCTGGCATCGAACCCAGGAACATTATGGTCTTACCTAAATTTTTTTCTTAAACCGAATCTTAATATACATCTTCTAGCTAAGCGAGAACTTCCTATCATTTCGATAAGTGGATGAAATAAATGATGAAAAACTACAAAATGTGTTTTATATGGGAGATATATTAACCGCCCGGCATCGAACCCGGATATTTCTGGTGATACTTCTTATACAGGACAATAAAAGATCACCATATCTATGTGTGAAAATTCAAGCAGAAATATTTACTGGAACTGCCTAAAACGACATCCTACTTTTAAAATATATTCCTTATGTGAGAAATTTTAATGTACTCTGGCATCGAACCCAGGAACAGCATGGTCTTATCTAATTTTTTTCTTAAACCGAATCTTAATATACATCTTCTAGCTAAGCAAGAACTTCCTAACATTTTGAAAAGTGTATCAAAAAGGATAATGAAAAACTACCTCAATGTATTTTAAAGGGGAGATATTTGCATCGTCCTAGCATCGAACCCAGGACATTTTTTGTGAAAGTCATTCATATTTTCCATAAACAAGAACGATATCTATAGGCTCCTTGAGTTTTGATTCTCTACCTATCCGGGAAGTATTTTTTTTTAATTCCCGAATATCAAAGCAATGCATTTAAATGGGAAAAATCGGGACTTTGGGGCCCACTGGAATCGAACCCATGACTCGAAGAATCAAAATCGCAATTTTTCTGGCGGTTACACGTTATGGCCAATACGTCGTAAAAATTTCAAATCGATGACGCTTGTGGTTTAGCCTGTGAATTAGTATCCTATCTATATATATGAATGAATCCGGAGAAGGAATTTTATATAATCGATATCGGGAAGGAGGTTTTTGGAGGGGTTTCCTTCCCGTCCTTCCAAAGAGATTATAATTTTATATCCCCCTCAACCGTTGCCACCTGTTATTAATACCAACTTGCAGCGTTTAGATTAAATAAATAAATATATTCTTCTTTTTCGGTCTCTCCGTTAATGGATATAGGCGATCACATTTAGTATTCCGTTCCTGCTGGTTGCCGTGTGTATTACTGTCTCAGCAGTGTATTATATCAGAATCTACTAATCTAGCCTTTTATTGGTGGTTTCCCTCCATTATGGTATAAGTGCTTTCTTTTTTATATATTATAACATGTTTATATTTTATTTTTTGTAGAGTCGATAGATTATAGAATTTTCTCGGGGCGAAGATTTCTGCGTTGTGTTCAATTCTTTTAACGGATGAGTAACAGTAGAGTTGTATGACATAAAACAAATGAATGCGAGAGCATAAGGTAATTCCGGTAGAGATGCCCCACCTACGGAAAAGACTTCATAGCAGTGACTTAAGTGATAAAAAGAGAATGTGAAACTGCGTGATAGAATCTAACATTTATTGATTATTAATAGTATACAAAAAATTTGTTTAAAAACATTTTCACCCAAAATATTTAAATTATTCTGGATCCATGCATTTGGCCATCTCTCCCTAGTGTCCGGGTGAGACCTCTGTGGGAGAGATTAAACTGAATTTAATCTGGAGAGCGCTTGTTATATGACAAAATAGTTCAATTTAACTTGAAGTTAGGTTCAAACTAAATGTTTAAGTTTACTTCAAAACCTATTAAGAAGTTTCAATTGCAAAAATGTAGCAGAAAATTGTAGTAAATTTAGAGAACAATATCCATTTAAAATTATAATGAAATTTGGAATTGGTATGAATATGGGCTGGAATAAACATCGTCGATATGCGTGAAGAGGACTAACGAGAGTTCGTTGTAAAGTTAAACGCAAAAAGCACTCGGCAAAATTCTCGCAGAAGATATTTTTTATTCCGAAAAAATATTATACTTTAAATGTCCATGTGAGTGGGCCACTTTTGCCGGGTATTACATTTGAACCAGAAAAAAGCGGCAAAACGCTTACTGAACAATACGTCATCCTTTGACCGTGCATAAAATGTATTCGAACGTGGATTTTAATTTGAATTGAAATTCAAATGTAGATTGCGAATGTTTTCTTGGAAAAAGTCTTAGTCAGTATCACCTTAAAGTTAAATTGATACTAATAGGGAACATATACCTAAAGATAGCACTGGGGCATCTATCCCGAGAATAGTCGTCTCTCCTTTCAGTACGGGAGAGATTAAAGCCAGTGGGGCTACACTTTGTCCAAGATGGCCAGTCACTGCACGTGGATATTAGATGAACCTATTAGATTAGATCTACAAGTTTTCGCACTTTAATTTAAAAATTTCAAACATTTAAACTGATGCCAATTAGAAACATTATACTCATCTTATAACAGGGCGGAAAAAAGCAGTATCTACCTACTTGAAATGATGCTATAAAATTGCGTAAAAAGAATGAATCGCCATGAAACTCTTGCAGATAGAGGGGTGCCCTCCAACTAACGGACGCACACCGTCAGTAGAGCAATCTTGTGGTTTTCCTTGAAAATTCTGCGACTGGGGCTTCTCTCCCGGAATTGCCTTGTATTCGAACACGCTAAAGCCTAGTGATCAAGACAAAATGGATGTCTCGCTTAAGAGTGGTTATTTGTTGGTAGTGGTGATTTATTCGGTCTACAAATTTCAAAACGAGATTCATTCATTAGCCGAGTGGTGCTTCCTTCCAAGTGAGCAGATGGAGGCCGACTTAAGGGACGCTGCCCAGCAGCAAGTGGTAGCAGTAACTCTCCTCGTCATCGTTCTCGGAATATCTCCAGTCATCATATTCCTCGTACAAAATGCCACCCGCACTATACAGGTAAGTTCTGGTGAGAAATGTCGTAATAATCCGGAATCTAGAGCATTTTGTCTTTCTCTTTCCAAGTTTTCAAGGTCAAGCATCAAATAAAGAGATAGATCTGCAATAACCGTTCATGAATCCCTTTCTGAATGAAGTTAAAGCAAATCTGAAACGATGGTTTGTTTTCCATACGCTCGAGTGTAAGTATCAGAGCATATCATCATTCCTGTTGTACCATATTAGTGTGTATTTGTTCCAATTAATTTGGAGTGTCAATCTTCAAAATCACGCTCTTCTACATTAATAACACTGGACAACAGTGAAAATGGTTCCACCTTAAATTTTGCCGATTCTTACTGGTTTTTGGATGGGAAAAACGAATTCTACCATTAAAAAATCTGATGTGGCCAGCACATGACTTTCTCCATACATAAGATGTAAATATTTATATACGACAGTAATTTCGAACTCTATATTCCATCTAAACTTGGAAGAGGAGTGTTTAATTTATATCATATTATCTTTTACGTCACAAACACTATAAATAATGTTTTTCGGGACATGTTCGATGAAAAACGATTTAATGGCCTTTCGCCCCAGTTCCCAGAACGCCCACAACGTACATAATCAGCAACTTCCGGTTTATCAGTATTTCACAAATAACTCCTACACAATCAGTGATACAAAAATATGATTCATACAAAATTTATAGTAAATTATATTTTATAAAACTTTTATAATTAATAGTTTATACCTAAATATCATATTTATGGAGATATTTTGAAAACTGGAAATGAGCTTTGATGAATGAAGCTCGACTTCCGGTTAACCGATTTACCCCAAAAACTAATCAACTCTAACGACACAAACCGAAGTACTATATATGAAATTTGGTGTTGATCTAACTAATAGTTTTCATGTTAGAGCGCCCACAAAGTACATAATCAGCTACTTCCGGTTTATCGGTATTTCACGAATAACTCCTAATCAACCGGTGATAAAAAAATATGTTAAATGCAAAAGTTATAGTAAACTTTATTATCTAAAACTTTTATCCTTTATACAATATACCTATATATCATATTTATGGAAATATTTTGAAAACCGGAAATGAGCTTTGATGAATGAAGCTCGACTTCCGGTCAATCGATTTACTCCAAAAACTAATCAAGTCTGACAGCACACACCACAGTACTATATATGAATTTTGGTATTGATATGACTAATAGTTTTCATGTTAGAGCGCCCACTATCACACACACACATACACACACACACACACACACACACACACACACACATACACACAGACATCATTCCGAAAATGGTCAAAACGTGTTCTAGGGACCCCAAAACATGTATTTCCGTTGAAATCTCGAAGTCGATTTTTTTCATGAAAACAATACTTTCTCTATACTTCGTATATGGAGAAAGTAAAAATCCGATGTGGCCAGCACATGACTTTCTCCATACATAAGATGTAAATTTTTACCTACGACAGTAATTTCGAACTCTATATTCCATCTACCTTGGAAGATGAGTGATTAATTTATATATTATTATCTTTTACGTTACAAAAATTATAAATAATGTTTTTCGGGACATGCTCGATGAAAAACGATGAAATTGGCCTTTCGCCTATAGAGCCCAGAGCGCCCACCAAGTACATAATCAGCAACTTCCGGTTTATCAGTATTTCATGAATAACTCCTATACAATCAGTGATACAAAAATATGTTTCATACAAAAGTTATAGTAAACTATATTTTCTGAAATATTTATTGTTAATAGTATGTACCTAAATATCATATTTATGGAGATATTTTGAAAACCGGAAATGAGCTTTGAAGTATGAGGCTCAACTTCCGGTTAACCGATTTACTCCAAAAACTAATCAACTCTAACTATATTAACCAAAATACTATATATGAAATTCGGTGTTGATACAAGGAATAATTTCAATGTTAGAGCGCCCACAAAGTACATAACAGCTACTTCCGGTTTATCGGTATTTCACGAATAACTCCTAATCAACCGGTGATACAAAAATATGTTAAATACAAAAGTTATAGAAAATTACATTATCTAAAACTTTTATAGGGTATACAGTATACCTATATATCATATTTATGGAGATATTTTGAAAACCGGAAATGAGCTTTGATGAATGAAGCTCGACTTCCGGTTGACCGATTTACTCTAAAAACTAATAAACTCTGACAGCACACACCACAGTACTATATATGAAGTTTGGTATTGATACGACTAATAGTTTTTACTTTAGAGCGCCCACAAGCACACACACACATACAGACACACACACACACACACACACACAGACATCATTCCGAAAATAGTCAAAACGTGTTCTAAGGACCCCAAAACGTGTATTTCCGTTGAAATCTCGAAGTCGAATTTTTTCATGAAAACAATACTTTCTCTATACTTCGTATATGGAGAAAGTAAAAAGGTTAATTAGCTCTCATTTACCATATATTGCAATTTTGACATATTTAGTAAATCGCCGTTTGGTGTACGCGCATATGTGTTAGTGCTCGTATTATGTTACTTTGAAAATAAAAAGAAAGTGATTTAGGGTGATAAATACTTTGTAAAACCATAGTATGAGAGTTTTTAAGTTTCTTTGTATATAGATTGTGTGAAGATACCGCGATACGCGCCAAATTGCGGGCATACGTGCATTCGATGTTTTAGAAAATTACGCAAAGTAGGAATGTGTTTGCTTTCGGGTGTTGTGCGCTTGTTTCGTTGATTTCTCTGAATTTGGTTTCTTTTGAGAGTGGATTTCGTCCCAATTGTAACGATGCCGCGAGAGTGGCGATAAAGTGGACGACTTTTGTTACGTGTGCGGGGAAGTGACTCTTCGGTCTCAGAAGCGCGAACCCTTGCGAAGGTTGGATTTATTTAGGCGCTAAAGCTGGAGATCGAGACAAATCTTGGGCCCCTCACATTTGTTGCAACAATTGTGCAGTAAATTCACGTGGATGGTTGAAAAAAGGAAACATATCTATGCGTTTTGCCATCCCCATGATCTAGCGAGAACCCTCAAATCATGTGAATGATTATTACTTCAGCAGTCCCTCCTTTTAAAAATGGACTTTCAAGGAAAAAAAGTGGATAATAAGCTACCCAAATATTCCTTCTACGATACGACCAGTACCACATTCAGATGCTCTTTCTTTTCCTGTGCCTCCAGAAAAACACAAAATAGTGGATGAAAATGAAGAAAATTCGGAAGGGAAAGATGAGAAGCAGCCCTCAACATTGCAGGACCCTGATTTCGTGCCCCAGCCTGAATCACTCAATGAGTACCACAGGACCACTCAAGAAGAATGAAGCGATCTCATTCGAGACTTGTCTAAGCAAAAAGCAGAGCTTCTTGCAGCAAGAGTGGAAACTTCTAAGCTTCAAATGTCAAAATTTCCCTTAGGCAAAGTGAAATCACCCAGTTGTTCAAAAAGGAAAACAATGTTGTCTTTTGTAGCGATGTCATTGGCCTAGTGAAAACTTTGAACATAAACTACAGCCAAAAATACTGGAGACTGTCCATAGATTCGTCTAAGCATAGATTGAAAGCTGTCTCATGGTAATACGCTCCCTTCTATCCCCTTGGGCCACGCATTCACATGAAGGAAACGTACAAAAATGTCATTTCTTTTGGAGGCAATCAAGTACAAAGACCATCAATGGCAAATACGTGACGATTTGAAGGTAATCGCGATATTGTTGGGTTTGCAACAGGGGTACACCAAACATTGTTGTTTCCCATGCGAATGGGAGAGTCGAGCGAGGCATTATAAGCAGAAAGTCTGGCCCTCAAGAAAAAGTTTGGTGCCTGGAGAAAGAAATATTAGGCACATCGAGAGCTCCGACAATATAATTTTGCCTCCACCACACATTACGCTAGGATTGATGAAAAACGTTGCTGAGGGCATGAATGAATACGGGTACCTGAGAAGGAACGTCGCTGAGTGAGGCTAAAATCAAAGAAGGGATATTTGTTGGTCCACAAATTCAAGAACTATTAAAGGATGAAGAGTTTGACCAAACTGTCAAAGGCCTTGAAAAGGAAGACCTTTAAAGCTGTCGTTCGCGGATTTATTGGAAACCTCAAAGTTAAAAACTAAGTGGAGCTTGTTAATGACCTTCTAAAAAAATACCATAAACTAGGATGCAACATGTCTCTTAAAATACATTTTCTGGACCCTCACCTCGATTTTTCCCAAAACAAACTGTGTGTGAGTGATGAACAAGGAAAGCGTTTTCATGAACACTGCTTCCTTGGAAAAACGATGTCAAGTGGGATGTGTCCATGCTTGCCGATTACTGTTGGTTTCTGAGTCTAGATATTCCTGACAAAAGCGACAGGCGAAGAGAAGGCGTAAGGTTAAATCAGTCACCTTGGTTGTGAACTTCAAGATACATAAAGAGTATTCATAAATATACAACGTATTAAATAAAAATATTTTTCCTTTTAGTTGGACTTATTTTTTTACTTGGATTCCATGTAAAAAATAGGAAAGAAATTGAAAAAAACAAAGATTTTTCCAACATCTACGTATAGAAGTTCGAGAATCAGAACCTATACTATATAAAGATATCAGATATCAAAGAAACAACAGCTAATGAAAAGATATAAAGGTCAGATTCGTGATTATCGACCCAAATTAGATATAATAAGCTAAGTTCATCGTGGAACATGAAAAAAGTTGATTTTTGTTGGCCAGTGTAATTATAAAAATATCATCTGCGTGAGTTCGACGCTAGGTGTGTGCAAAATTCTTTTATTCGAAATAGATTGCAGCTAATTTTAAGAATTTTTTTAATGTCGAATATATAATAATGGAATGCCGCCGATAGTTGAAATGTAGAATAAACGAAGCACTAAAAAGCATCAAAGAACAGAGTACTGCACTCCCAATGGATGAGAAAGCCATGAGGTCGGAACTGCAGCGCCGACGAGGAAGAAAAGGTACAAACAAACAAGTAAGAAACGATTTTAAAATCTTTTAAAAGATCTAAAAGAACTGCTAAGGCGTCAGGTATGGGAAGAATGCGAGCTGCAAACATTAAAAGATACTACGACATCAGAATCTTTCAGTTGAATACATCTCCATAGTCCATCTACATAGTCCATGGAGTACGCAACAGAATGTTTATCAGAGAAAGGAAGCGCTTATAGGAGGTAGCGTTGCAAAACGGGGTTCCGCATTTTTCTGCTCAATTACTGCTATTAATTATGGGAAACTGACTAGTGTGCAAGCCATTTGCGTGCTCCTTTCAGATCACCGCGTTGAAATTTCGGTGATCGTTTTTGTTATTTTGGAAAACTATTCTTTATGCAATTAAGTAGTAATTCGTTGCAATACCTAATCATTACCTCTAACTTTCTGTTTAATGAATATTTATCTACGTTTATGAATAGTTTCAATATTTATTAGGCTAGAATTCTGTCGCGATAGAATTGGTTAACCATAAAATGAGGTTGTGGGCTCAACGGGGCAGAACCGGGCACTATACTCTGTCCAACATTGTGAAGACAATGTATTTGTAACGGCCCCATGTACGAGAGAGTGGAGCGCGCTGTTGCGACTTTTGCTTATAAAACTAAAGTTCGCGAAAATTGATTTTGGAAACACTCATCATTTAGTAAAGCTGATTCCGGATATCACAGTGTTATTTAAACTAGATTTGGTAATTCCAAAAGAATATAAGAAATTGATACTTTCGAGACAATGAGTTTGGATTTTATTTGAACGATTGTTTTTGGGACCATCTTTTGAGTTACACATTATTTTCACATTAGACAATGTTGAAGGTCACATTGGCAATGGCTCATGCTATAATTATTGTTGTAGTTACTCCTGTATTGAATGCAATAATTTTGTTATATGTAAATAACCTTTAAACAATAATACCATTATTCACCATTTAGGCAATGTTTAAAACCGTTTTGACAATGTCATTGCTATCACTCACGCCGTAATTTATTACTATTGTTACTCTTGGCTAGAATGAAATACATTTTCCTGTATTTTAATCATTTTACGTCCAAAAACAACTATGCACTGCCCGCATCAGAGGGTAAAGAGAGATGAGGATAGCTATGGACCTCCTTGAAGTTGCTTGCTACAAGATTACTCGCCTCAGGGAATAAATAGTTTAAAGTTGCGGAAGGATAAGAGGGAGGGATGAGATGCACATTTAAATGGCTGTGTGATGGGTACCAAACCTCTCGTGTCAACGTTTCGTTTATCTTGAACGGCATGGTTTAAAGTTTACCAGTTTAATATAGTTTAAAAACTATATTAAACTCGTAAACGTCAGAGTTCGAGAGATGTCTGCACGATTGATACAAAGAATAAAGTCGTTGTAAGTCACGAGTCATATATGAGATTCTAAAGCCAATAAAAGATCGTAATTTATATACAATATATTATTGAATACAATGTCGCTTTGAGGAGAGGAGGGGTCAAAGATGTCCCTCTCCCCCAACTCGACAACATTCGAACCACGGAAGATGTGCCACCATATCACTGAGTCATCGCCTCCATAAAAGGATATTTTGGATTTTACCAGAAATTTTATACGTAATATTTAAGCAGTTTATTCTTTTTGTATTTTCAGTTTTTCACTCATCAATTTCGAGATCAATTTCTTATAATAATTCCATCAAGACTCACTTATTTTACGAAATGATTATTTTTCTTACAGACTTTACAGAGATGACTAATAAGATTATTGTCCAATGAAAAATTAATACGAAATTTAAACGTCCAGAAAATCATTGCAACTGAAATACTTCGTAACGCTCAATACATTTTTCAAAAATCCTTTAGATATCTGAGAAAAACAATGCAGATTAGGAGCAGTTGAGCAAAATAATAGATGTTATCTGATGATGGTGTGCCCAGTCGATTAACTATCGTCCAATGCGTCTCAAAAAAGAATATAGCAACTAGAACAACTTCAAGGATTTCCAACCTACGTCTGAGAGCATTTTTGTAACGCTTGCTTTTTTACCGTAGTATTTCTTAACAAAACGAACCGCTTTACGCTATCCTTTCTCGAGTTCGCGAGTACACGTTTCATCCGCCGGATCCCATATACTTGCCGCATATTCCAGAAGGGGTCTGACCAAGGTAAAATAACATCACTCTCTCACCTTTTCATCGCATTCACCGACAATACGCTTTACAAAGCCAAGCCTTTTACTTGCTCTGCCGCAGATTTTTCGAATATGCGTGCTCCAATTTAAGTTATTAGTAATGTTGATCCCGAGATATTCAACTGAATCAACTACTTTGTTATTAATTCCATTAATTTTGTACGGGTGATTTGGACGCATTTTTTTCTTTTCGAAGAAATTAACTACGGAGCATTTACCTACGTTAATCTCTAATTCCCATTTTTCGCACCACCTTTGGATGAGGACTAAATCGTTTGAGAGAGATGTTCGGCGTTCCTCGTTTGTTATTTCCCTATATATAACCGAGTCATCCGCAAATATCCTCACATTGCTAACTATCTCGTCACACAAGTCATTAATATAAATCAGGAAAAGAAGAGTTCCAATAACACTGCCTTGAGGTACGCCAGAGGTAACTTTGACTCTATCTGAGCTAACGCCATCCAGTACAACTTGTTGTTCCCTCTCGCAAAGAGAATCCTTAACCCAGTCGACTACTTCCTTGTTAATGCCCGCTAGTTTTAGTTTGTAAATTAGTTTGTAGTGGGGGACTCTATCGAATACTTTTTTGAAATCTATGAAAATAGCGTCCACTTGCTTTTTACTTTCGGCAGACTTTAAGATATCGTGTACAAGTAGAGCAAGTTGGGTTTCACATGATCGGGACTTTCGAAAACCATGCTGGTTTGCGTCGAGGAATTCATTTTTATCTAAAAATCCCATGAGTGAGCTTACGACGATATGTTCCATTACCTTTCCGGACAGCGAAGTTAATGATATGGGTCTATAATTTCCTGGGTCCTCCTTTAATCCGCTTTTGTAAACAGGAGTAATATTAGCTAATTTCCAATCGGATGGGACCCTACCTTCATTTATCGATTTACAAAATATAATTTTGAGATAAGGGGCGACGCTTTCTGCCAGTTCCTTAAGCACTCTTGCCGGAATGCCTTCTGGCCCTGGTGACTTATTTGGCTTAATTTTGCGTAAGATTTTAACTATACCGTCTGTCGTAAAAGTTATATTTGGCATGGAATCCAGTATATTAACCTTAGGGTTAGGCTAAATATAAGTTTTCTTATTTGTGGGCCGTCAAATGTTCCTGCTTAAATTTTTTCCGTACTAAACTGTAGCATATTTTCCCTTATATATGCAAAGCACGATTCATTCTTATCGAGAGCTTTTACAAACTGCTTCCTTAGTCCAGCTTGATATGCAGTGGAGGTAAGATGATTTTCTCTCGTCCGACTAAGGGTTTGATAATGATATTCTTTTCCCCAGCGTTCATGTTTTCTCTCTTAGACCACTCTTTTCTTACCCAGTGTTGTGTTTTGTCTCTGCTATCCCAGAGACACACGAAGCAAGGATATTTGGTGTAGCCACTTTGCTATCCAAGGAGAAAGTTTACCATTTTTTAGGTCCACACAAATCACCCATTGATGTTCATGATACTTAATCTTCTCCGAGACCAAAGCAATGGTGTCATATTCTTATTTTACCTTCGTCGAGTGAGCAATTGGTATTGAATCATATTTATTCCCATTGTGTAGAAGGACACATTTCAAACTTCGCTTTGAGCTGTCGATGAATAGGCGCCAATCATCGGGAAAATATTCAAGAAGACCCATTTTTCCCAGAAGTCCTTTAATATCGCGACAAAATACAAGATTGTCTTCTTGAGTGAAGAAGGATAGGAGATGCTTTTCTCTTGTACGATAAAAGGTAATTATGGCTCCTTGTTCCATTAAATTTTTATCGTTCGACCTGGAAGCTAGTAATTCAGAAGATTCTTTTGAAAGGTTGAGATCTCTGGCAAGGTCATTCAACTCGTCTTGGTTGAAACGCTGAGGAGTTGATGGCTTCTCATAATCACTGTCACTTTCAGTATTATCAGATTGGTGATCAGAGGGACAATACTCGTCCTCAGAGAGCTCTGGTAGCTGGTAAAATGTTGGAATCGGCACTTCCTATGAGTGAGGGACCGGACGTCTAGCAGAGACTAAATCAGGATAATTCCACTTGCTACGATTGTTTCGATTGATTCCAACAATATTTACTAGGAAAAAATAACAGTCATCGAAAGGGTTTTTGGGTTCTCCCCACACCATCGGTACGCCTAATTTCAGACTTTTCCTTTTTCCAGTAGTTCACTGTCATAAATGTTCAATACAAGTTTTACAGACAAGATGTGGTGCCGAGGTTTTATCCTGATCGCCAAGTCTAACACCTAAATATCCCACGTAAGCTCTCTTTACAAAGTCACTAACAGTTTTTCTGTTTTCTTTTAATGTGTATTCTCCGCATATGTAGCAAAACACGTCAGGATGACTTAAACAACTTCTTCTAGTAGAACTCATACTTTTCTTTGGAACAGCTCAAATACAGCGATCTAAAACACTCGATAGGTTATTTGTGTAACAACTCTTTCCCAAACAGAAATATCATACGAGGCCCACTTCGATCTAACCTTCACAGCGAGAACTCACACATTAAACTCAACTCTAGTTGAAGCGTTGAATGTCACTACAGTTACTGGGCAGGCAATGGAATAATTCCATCAAGCAGATTTCCCTGCAACTAAATAGATGGCAGAATAAAATAATACTGACAATGTTGCAAATGTACATAGTGTATTAAATTTACAACACCCATACATCAATGTACTGAATAGAAAATGCATTGATAGATTAGTGGATGTATCTAAAGAAGTAGAGCTGATAGAGAAAAACTGATTTCATACTTAGAATCAGCGCCCTAAATATATAGAAAATCAGTTTAAAAATCCTAGGCACCAAAAAAAATTAATTTTTGTTGACCAGTGTTATCCTTAATTCTTTAATTCATTGCCCGTATATTTTTTCTCTTCTGAATGCTCAACGGCTGATGATTATGGGGGAGTCTTTACAAAAGGATTATCATTCTCTAAGGACGACGTAAGTGTTCCTCTGCACTACAAAAGCATAAATGTAAATAAGAATTGGTTATCAATTTCAAAATATGTATATTGGCAAATGTTATCAGATATCGGGAGTTATCAATCATCTTACCTGAAATGATTTGCGTTTGTTACATCGCCAACTTATATGACTAGTACAAGTTCTGCCATAATTGTACATGTAACCGCCAAAGCACAGCTTGGGTTTTTATTCCATGTCACTTCCAATAAGTTCCATCGTACAACGCTAACTGGAACAATATTCGCAACACGATGCAAAGGGAAAATGATGGAAGCGAGTAAATTTGCAGTTCTTTTACACAAAACTATTGAATTCCACCGTCAAAAATGACGGGATTAAAATTAAATTTAGTTACAAAATGTATACATAACCCCGATACTTTGCAGGGGAAAGGGTATCACGCGCACAGTCTCAATTAACTGCCGGAGACATTGTTATGTGAATATAGGGTAATTATTCAATTGGGTAATCCACATTATAACGCATTGCTCTGGGTGTACGGTCGTCGCTTTGGGCTCAAATTAAAGCTAAATATATATGTTGCTTATTAAGTCAATATAATTCTCCTCTTCTTGTGAGTAATTTCACGGTATTTGTCTAAATACACGATGAAAATGTTTCACTTTTTGGAAAATATTGTCAATTTTCGAAGAGGTGTTTCTCGGTGGACATACGGAGCTAATGCTACACTCAGATTGTAGGAAATCTTCTTTTAAACATGTAAGAACAGCATTTTCTGTATAACGCCGGTCTAATACAATGTAGTTACAATTCGTACACTTATTTATCTTTAGTAAGCGGTGTAATGCTTCGAATGCGAACTATAGCATGGAAATGGGTGCGCGCTAAAAACGTAAAAGATATAGGGTACTTGGACAAACAAATATCGATATGTAAGACTCCTATAGACCTTCAACGACTCCCAAAAATGTGTAACTCTATCACGTCGGGAAGTGCATGAAATTAATGTTCGAATATTTCTCCCATGCATTTCTTACAGGAGTTATTGACATCGGATTTATCTATTACTAGCTGAAGTGCCCGTTGATTATCAACGGGGAAATTAAAATTGATTAATAATAGTGTAACAACCTTGATCGTAACACATCTCATAATTTTAGGTAGATAAAAAATACCAGGCTTTAATTATTTCCAAACAAATAGACAAAGAAAAAAGTGATAACTACCTCAATAATGTCACCTAAATATTCAATTTCTAGTCATTTGAAAGAACAATTTCTTCGAGAAAGACAACATTCGTCTAAAGTTATTAAGAAATACATTCGATGATCACCTTAGGATAAGTAGCACAACATTTAAGGAGACATTTTCAGAACCACACAAATGGATATCGGTAACGATGATTAAACACGACAGAAATATATATATTATCTTATATACCTACTTATATATATATATATATATATATGCTCATTTAGTTTAAAAAACGACCCAGAACTCAGCCCGGGGAGGTGGCTGCACTTCGAGTTCCACCCACACGCTACCCAACCAACCATTCAGTGTAGGGAGACGAAGCTTCAATAAAATACTTCTTCGTAATAAATAAGTGGGTTTTTAGTTAGAATATCTAACTTTACTAAAATAGGCCCAATAAATTAAATCGTTATTATTTGGGAATCTTTTCTGGAACAATTCACTAGGCTAGGGTTGGCGAACCTTATGTGGCAAAAGAGCCATATTTGATGACTATAAGGGCAATGTGGTGCCGAAGAGTGAGATTGTGATATTATTCTTTTTATAATGTGAACGATGCGGTTAATATCTTGTATAAGACTTAAATGGTCGTTAGTTGTCATTACTAATAAACAGAATCCACATTTATTTATTCTGGAGCTTCATTTCTTGATAATGCGAAAATAGATAATGTCGTAGGAGATTCGCGTGACGAATAAAATCTTTCGCCAAAGGTTGGCCGCCCTCTCACCAGGCCCTCACTACTGCATTTTGGCATTTCAATGTGAATGTGGCACAATCAAAAACCAATCAGTCAATTAATTGATGAAATTTGAGTAATCCATTCCATTGAAGGCTTTCGCCGAGACGCTCTACTCCAGGACCATCGCCCTCAAGACGGAGAAGAGGAAAAGTGACCGTCTTCTGTTTCAAATGCTTCCGCCAGCGGTCGTTAAGCAGCTGAAACAACAAAGACAAGTATGCCCTTAAATTGCTCTTTAATGGCGTTCTGAAGGATGACTATGAGGAGAAAATGGATATTTTGTCATTGCTTCATCGCTTTATCATGATTTCCAAAAACGACCGTTATAATTATGAATCACTTATCTACTTTATCGTTTTTGTCTGTACTTAGAAGCTTTCTAATCAGAAAGATTGAACGAGAAAGTTATCCTTCGAAACACAATTAAAGAAGCCAAATTAAATTCTATCTATTCTCCTCGCCTATGAAAATAATAAATTTAAACTCACAATAATTTTATAATGCTATAAAGTTAACCGGATGAGTTTTTCATTTAATATAGTACAGTTTGATCCCAAAATGATCATGTTTGCTTGCGGGGCCTCTATCCTATATCACTCCAACAGAACTTCGTCTCCTCACTTTGAAGCCGGGTTTCCCGAAAAAAAAAGCAAAAGCTTCGAGCGCACGTTCTTGCATACTATGATTGATTTGCGAATCTTAGAGCCCTTTCACAAGCGACGGTTTCGTCCGTCCGATCGGTCATAAAATGGTCAAGAAACCGGGATGCTTTCACGCACAATAACCGGGCCGCCCAGAGACCGGTCCAGTTGCTTCTCCGGCGTTGGTGAAAAATTAATTATTTTTGTCTTCCAACCTGTCTCCCGATTACGCTTCTCCGTAATGTACTCTCCGTTTGGAGAGAGGACGGTCTAAATGAAATCGGATGAGGAAAATCTCTACTCGAAGTTAATTCTAAGCACACCGTTTCGCTCTCTCCTCATTTTCGAGGTGTTTAATTAGGGATCGGAAGCAAATGGAAGTATTTATATTTAATTTTTCGTTGTTAACCCCCCACATACAAATAACATCATCTACATAACGGTGCCAAAAAAGGACACAATTAGTTAAGTTCAAAATCGTTATTAAATAAGTTATTCTCGAAATTATCCATAAATAACTTCACTAATTACGGTAGATCCCATTGCTAACCCTTTACTCAGATAATAAAAGTTGTTTTCGAATTGGAAGTAATTTTGCGCTAAACATACGGAAGTTAAAGGTTTAACAAGGAGTGAAAATTGTGACATGTCTGGGACCCGAACCCAGGTCTCCCACTTTCCGGGCAGTTGTTCTAACCACTAAACTACCATGCCACCACAATTCCACTCCTGTTAAAGGGGGGTTTACGGCGCACGCTTCCTCGTGCTAAGTAAAATTAGATCATGAAGTTCTTTCATACGGAAGTTAAATCAATGATTTCCTCTCGGATAAGGGGATCAATTCCAGATTTGTGTAATGTGTTCTGGAGAGCTTCTAATGCTTCATCAGTGGGAATGGATGTGAATATATTTTTAACGTCGAAGTTAGTCAAGACACAGTTCTTTGGGAAACTTATGTTAACTAGTAGCTAATTCTATTGAATTTTTTATCCCATACGATGGTTGTAAATTTGTAAATATTCTTATGATGCTATTTAGACTGTACGCAAGTTTATGGATCGGGGAACAAACACTTGATATCACCGGCCTGATGGGATGGTTTTCTATGCGTAATTTGGGGAGTCCAAAGAGTCTAGGGGGATTCTTTTCAATAACACCGAACCTTTCTAAATCTAAATTCGTTTTCTTCACTGATTTTCTCACAAAAATTTGATAGGATTTTCTTAGATCTTTTTTAAGGATTTGAATGTTATTGCTATCAATAAAATCACGTCAACATATTTTTGTTTATCACATATCACAACACTTTGTCCCTTATCTGCCCTAGTTAACAACAAATTATTTTCGGATGTGAAATTCTTAATATCTTGCTTAATATAATTAATTTTTAAAATATTGCTTGATATGATAAAACGATATATCAGTGAGTGATTGGTTCATTGTCGGTAGTTAAAAATATATAATTAGAAGTACGCTTAAATCAGAATTTGTCAACATGTTATCTAGAAATATTCTACATTGTAAATCCTGATAGGAAAAATTGGGGCGTATAATGAAACCCTCCCTCCCCACTAACAACAACTTATAAACATTCATGTCGCAACTACTTTTTTACCCGGCAGCGGCCGCATGTCAAAAAGAAAGAATCAACCTTACTTATCAGCGAATGAAAAGTGATGTATGCTTACATTCAACAATTACAGATGATAAAATAATTGATACTGATGGTTTTAAAAGGTCAAAAGAAGCAGGAAAGCAGCAAGGGATGGGAGAAGGCACCCGGCAAAAACCGTTCAATGTGAAAGCGCTCATTTAGCCGACGTGCATTACTACCCACACCCGGTCGTAAAGGTCCTGGTCCGGTGCCGTCCTCTTCAGTCGTTGGGCCGGCTGTAAACCGGAGACCGCGAGGTCTATAATCCCTTCACGGCTAATGTGAAAGGCTCCATTTACTTCGATGGTTTACTACCCATGTAACCCGGATTAAAACCCGGTTATGGTTTGCCGGACGGGCGAAACCGTCGTGTGTGAAAGTGGCCTAAGGACCCATTTATTTCAATGGTTTACTACCCACGTTACCCGGTTTAAAACCGTGCAGCGGTGCAGAAAAACCGTCATGTGTGAGAGGGGCCTTAGAATGAAAGACCATTCTGTGTGATGTGGATATGCAATATTTTTGAGTTATGAATAACTGCACTCATTGTAAATTGATGATTTATTTCAGCCTGATTCTTAAATTGTAAAAGAAAATATTATAGGATTAATGGTATGAAGGGCTATACTAATTGAATGCGAAAACATGAGAAGTGTAACCCCAGCTGAATTTTTCCAAATTCAAGTATTCGGGTATCGGGAATGGGAAATACCATTTTCCGGGACTTCTTGGGAATTCAATGAACAACTATTTGAATTGATATTCCTAGATTGTCTGCAATAAATGCCTCGAAGGTAGATCTTAAATAATAAAGATGCCGCAGAGGCAGGGCTTCGTGGCTCGGTGCAGTCTATCATATAAATTAAAGGTTGAATGAGGCAACCCAACTAAATAGCCTAATGGAATCTCTTCGCAAATAGTGCTTCCACTTCGAAGCTTCCAATTAATATTTACACATTAGGCGACGCCGCGAACACAAAGAAATATGGGAACCAAAAAGGAGGTGCCCCGGGTGCACCTTCTATAGATAGCTTCTATAGCCGATGCTGTAGGAGTGGTTGCCGAATCACTAGGGTAGAATCTTAAAGTGCCCGCAACCAAACAAGATAATTTTTGTAGCAAATTGTTCCTACTCTCAATCGTTGATAAAAATAGATTCGATTTCTAATTAAGTAGATTTTCGTAAAAACTGTATATCTCAGCATGACTTCCGAGCTCCTTGCCAAGTCGGTTGTTGCTGCCTGTACTCCAGCAGTCGTCTCCAGGCCGAAGAATAATTAGAGAAGATATTCGACCATAAGAAGTCTGCTGAAATGCAGGCGTCGCACAGTGGGCAGAATCCTGTACGACAAATTCACATAATATGTTTATTCCTAAACGTATATCCCATCCATATGCCTGTAACAGGCAGAATCACCAATTGAAGTGTTGGAATTAACTGTATCAGCCTCAGAACTGGAGATTAATGCTCTCTGACTTCTTTACACAGATCTGATATGGTGTCAGACCATACACACTGTCAATAAGAGAGGAAGGAAGAGGGAAAATCGGACAAAGCCGATTTTTTCGTGAGTCCTCCTTATTCTTCCGAGGACTTATTGTCATCAACTGGAGCTGAAACCTCAAGTAAACTTTCACGTTTCTAACAAAACCGAACACAGCTGCCGAAGAGTCTAAGCGAAGGAGTGGATGCGAGAGGGCGTTGCTTGAGTGTCATACACTCGAAGCGCGTAATATAAGGGCCATGGAAGGACCTTTGGCTGGTATTGTCACATGTGAACATTTCTCGACGTCAATTCAGCCGACCATATTTTCGACCAATTCAGAGGATTAAAACATAGCCGTAAGATTTTTCTGCGGTTCAAATGAAAATACAGTCACATCAGTAAAATTAAAAATTTCCATAAATGTATGTCCATTTTGTTTAGTAGAGGTGTCAAATCCCTAAATAAAACTCTCTTCACATGAGTTTTTCATATTTTTTGCAAGAATTCCACATGAAAAATGGCTTAGATTTCACATCGCCAAAACGAAACTGGATTTGGGGATTCTATGGCGCCGGGCCGCACAACACTTACGAAATATCAACCGCAATCCCAGGTAAGAGAGTGAATTGAAACAATTTCTTTGTATTCCATATCTAGAAGCCTTTTAGATTAACGTGGTATAAGATACTTGATAGTCCATTGCCGTTTACCTAGTTGTTTTCCTTATTTTATCTGGAAATTTGGCCGAAAAAGAGGTTCGCCATTTTGTTGCTTTTAATGAGCAAAGGCCCATCTTTTAGCACAAAAACTTCAACGAATCAAGAGACAAAAAGTTATACTAGATCGCTGAATCGTCGATTTTTCTAGCAGTTTCTCTTGAAAGTCTCTATAAATCAACGAACTTGAATTTTTCTCCGAAAAATCCGAGAGACTAATTTTCTGTGAAAATTTCTAAGGTTTGACGCCCTGTATCTTATTGACACCTAGCGATATTAAAAAACGTAAAACGGGTACATAAAATTCAATTTTTTTGCAATGGCTATGCGAAGTTTCAAGTTCCGCACTCGAAAAAACCATTTTTGATCCGATATCAGGGTTATTTCGATTTGAGGTGCGTCGTCGTCAACCGAAGTGGCAGAGAACCCGGAGGTCATGCTGATAAGATTCGTTTTCTTGAAATAATGTACGTGATTCATTACAATGGTGACAGTTATATTCCTTTGTAGTTCAAATCGATTTCCCAATGGTCATACATAAAGTCCTACGTGCAAAATATCAGTTTCTCACGATCTAATAACAGGATAATGAAGATGATAATTGATACGGCGTTTACTTTGAGAAATTGTGAGGACATGTGGACTAACTCATTTTTTCTATTTAAGGTCATCGCCGAGAACTTTGAAAGTGTAACGATTTACTTCAGTGACATCGTCGGCTTCACAGAGCTCTCTGCAGTAAGCACTCCGATGGAGGTAAATATACCCATAGTAAACGATGTTCACTACAGTCTTCGACAGCGAACTGATTTGGAAAATTAATATCACTGCTCCGAAACTTTACTGCGATACCTTCTTTCTTTACCACGTTTTTGAATTGCCCTTCTGTGTGGGGCAATGTGTTCTCTCAGACGAATATGATCTTTCTTTTACGAATATTTAAAATGCACGTTATACTCTTTTTCGGGGAGTAATTAATTATCGGGGGAATTTTCGGTCTTACCCCGCCTTCAATCATTGATAAACTCGTAATATTTTCAGTTAAGGACTTTAATTTCAACATAACATTTATTAAAATTAACTGCAGAAAGTTCGCATGGAAACACATGCTTTATTAATAAACGCGATGGAAATGAAAGAGAAAAAATCTCTTCCGGGGATCGAACCCGGGTTTCCCAATTGCCGGTCGGTTTCTCTAACCCTCCACCACACTTCCACACCGTCATGGCCCTTGGAAATGAAGGAGGGATTGTGCTGTTGTGGTTAGTGGTTAGAGCAGCCGACCGGCAATTGGGCGTGTTTTGAAGGCGGGGGTTATTCAGTGCGGAGAATCCCTTTCTGCCAAACAAAACATCGGATGGCGATGGGTTGAATCGGGTAGGAGCAGGTATTCCTTAGTAAATTTATGAAAGAAAAAGTCATAATAAATGTAATATACGATAAACGGCCTTGTAAATATGTCTCTCACATGAATATAAACTGATGGTTTCAGTTGGGTGTGGGTGAGTTTTCGTTAAATAAACAAAGAGAATGTAATATTTTGAATAAAAAAATGTTTAAAATTGTAGCAACTCCTAATCTTGAATGATTTTTTTCGAAGCGTTTTCACGTCTGACGATACACCAAATACTCTCCCGAATGTTGATAAACCTGAATCGATGTCGAAAATCACCTTCAGAGAAGACGGCATTAATTAAACTATTGCAACAGATTAAACCGAATAAAGCTCCGGGTCCTGAAGACATACCGGCTCGAGTGTTCAAGGAAGTTGCGGAGAGCGTAGCACCTTTTCTTAAAGTTAATTTTGACAAGAGTATGAGCGAAGGAAAGGTCCCGAAGGATTGGAAAATTGCGAATGTCACGCCAATATTTAAAAGCGGCTCTAAGGACGATCCAGCTAATTATACAGGCCTATATCTTTAACATCACTGAGCACTAAAATTATGGAACATATAATAGCTAGCTCTTTAATGGGTTTTCTTGAAATGTCCAATTTCATAATTCGGAATCAACACGGTTTTCGTAAGACGAGTTTCTTGCGAGTCTCAGCTGGCTTTATTAGTACACGATGTTCTAAACTCTGCTGAAAAACATAAGCAAGTCGATGCGATATTTTTAGATTTTCGTAAGGCTTTCGATAAGAAACCTCATCATAAATTGCTGTACACATTAGAAGTTGCGGGCATCAATGCAGAAGTTATTAACTGGATAAAAGACTTTCTCACCGATAGAGAGCAAGGAGTAGTACTCGATGGTATTAGTTCCAACTTGGTTAAGGTGACCTTGGGCGTCCCTCAGAGCAGTGTAATTGGACCGTTGTTATTTTTAGTATACATTAACGACCTCAGCAATCACATTGAAAGCAATGTTAGGATATTCGCAGACGACACAGTCATTTACAGGGAAATAGTTAGTTCAGAGGATAGATTAACCCTTTCGAACGACTTAGATAGAATTATGAACTGGTGCGACGATTGGCAATTAGAGCTTAATGTAGAAAAGTGTTCGGTAGTTAACTTCTTCGAAAGTAAATCTATAATAAATGATTATTCTTATAGCCTCCGAGGGGTAAACCTAATGACAGTAGAATCGGTAAAGTATCTTGGAGTAAATCTCACGAGTAATCTATCATGGAGTTCCCACATCCGTAATATATGTGGAAAAGCACTTAAGAAACTCGGCTTCGTTAAAAGAATAGTCGGTAGGAGTGAAGAAATAGTTCGCGAGCGATGTTACTTAGCGTTAGTTAGACCTCACCTTGAGTATGCATGTAGTGTATGGGACCCCGCAGAGAAATGTCATATTCGGTACAGTGGTACCTCGAGATACGAGCAGCCTAACATACGAGTTTTTTGAGATACGAGCCGGAGCTCGGGCCATATTTTTGTTCAAGATACGAGCCCAAATCCGAGATACGAGCCGTGTTTCCAAGTCAAGTGCAGCCAAGAAGGCAAAAACAAGTGATAATTAAATTTACGTAGATGTTAAGCTTAGTTTAAGTTTAAAGTTAAGTGCATTGTTTTAAGTTTTTTCTTTCATTTGAAATAAGGAAAGTGTAGTTTTAAAGTTACGAAAATAGTTTTAAGTTCTAAAAAAGCGCCGATTACGTACGTGTCTAGAGAACCTGCATTCCTTCCCCCCTCCCTCCTCCTCGCCGTTCACCTTCGTTAGACGCACTCGTCTGTCTCCAAAGTATGACTATTATGCTAAATAACTCTTTCATTTCTTTATTTCATATTTTGTTATGTATTTGTTAATTATACATGTTTATTTGATATTTAAAAACATATCCTCATTCATAATTTACAATAGTTTGGGGATTTTTCATAGGTCCGGAACAGATTAAATCGAATTCAGTTATTTTAAATGGGAGAAATTCGTTTGAGATACGAGCCGATTGACTTACGAGCTCGGTTCTGGAACGAATTAAACTCGTATCTCGAGGTACAACTGTATTTAGAAAAAGTACAACGAAAGGCGATACGATTTGTAAAGAATTGCTACGATAAAACAGCGAGTGTCACTCAGATGTTACAGGACGCGGGATGGGAATCATTAGAAGATGGAAGACAAATTCAAAGGATAAATGTATTAAATAAGTTCAGAGAAATTACGTTCTCAGATGATGTAACCATTATAATGCGACCCCCCTGTTACATGGGCCGTTCTGATACTGCCAGAAAGATTAGGGAAATAGATGTTAGAACGAATCGCTTCAAAAATTCATTTTTTCCGCGAAAGCAACCGTTTAGGAAAATAGAGTCAAGGTGCTTGCACCCCCTGCCACACGCCGAAAGGCGGCTTGCAGGGTTCTTACATAGACATAGACAATGTACTGAAAACGCCCTGTTAGAGATAGCCGTTAAAGTCGAATATTTACTTTTTAGAATCTATTCCTATCATCAATTGCTTAAAAGTGGCGAAGATTCAAGTGGTGACTGAAAATACCCGAGTTTTCAGTAATATCGTCAGTTAGAAGGTTATTCAATCCATTCACCATTGCCTAACAAATCTTGGGAGAGGGGATGGGTCCATTTAAAAGAAAACCATCTGCAATCAGCCTCAAGAAATATCGAAGACAATTCCCTCTTTCGAAAATGTTATTTCGAGGCTTACCCGCCTAGAAGTAAATACTAGGGATCGCCTGTTGATTGTTTAAGATATTGTGATCGAAACATATTATAAATATGCTTCAAATCTTCAATGCATTTGGTGAATTTGTGATTTAGTAAGCGTCAAATTCGCCTAAAACAATGAATGTTTTATGTCTTCCATTAGGTTGTAACAATGTTGAATTCCCTCTACCGATTGTTCGACTCCCGTATAAGAAAGTACGACGTCTACAAAGTGGAAACCATTGGTGACGCTTACATGGTCGTCTCTGGTCTGCCACATCGTAATGGTGAGGCGCGCAGTTTCTTTGCTTTTCTCAACCTTCACAAATGTTAGCACATGATTCAAATTACGGAATCTGAGACTAAATTTCCCTCAAATCAAATTTCGTAATTTATCGTCTCAATTTCACTCCAAATGTGCATCTTGTCTTTGATATTAATTTGTAGGAGACAGACACGTCGGCGAAATAGCTGACATGGCAATTGACCTGATAGCTGGAGTAAGACGCTTTGTTGTACCGCATCGACCTGGAGATATGTTGCAGATAAGAGTGGGGGTAAACACAGGCCCATGTGTAGCAGGAGTGGTTGGCTCTACGATGCCACGCTACTGCCTCTTTGGAGACACGATCAACACAGCTTCCCGGATGGAGTCCACCGGTCAAGGTAACAACGTATGCACCAAATCCAGTGGATAGTCACGTGGACAGCGCGTTTGCCTTTGGTGAAAGCGGTCCCGGGTTCGATTCCCGGTGGGAGCCAATTTGCGAAATGACCTAAGCTGTCGAAGCACTTTTAACAATACTACTACTACTACAATATCAACCCGCGGGATCAAAGGCGCATTTTGCACCAGTTAAAAATTCTTAAAATGTGTGTAAATATAAACTGGCGCCAGGAATACTGGCGCGAGTTTACTTGCAAACAACTGGCGTCAGTACTCATTGCACGAGGAAAACCAGCTTCTGTTTGCACATTAAGGCAAAAATCCCAAGGAAAAGGTTGATTTGAAATATGTCTGATGGGGCCTTTTCTCCTTTGGATTTTCAACACAGTTATAAATGTACTCAAGGAAAAAGAAATTCATTAAAACAAAATTGTATCAACTACTACTGAAGGGGCTCATTGCATTATTAGAAAGGAAAATGGCTTCTTCGATTCATTTACCAAACAATTTGGTTATTCGGTTCTTGGTTTTTACCTTATCATACATACATACACCATTAATTTTTATGTGCAAACATCAGTTTCACATCTTTGGAAGATGTAAAGATCTGAATATCTTCCAAAGACCTGGAGTTATTACAATTTCGTATACACCAAATTGCAATAATGGAAAGTCCCAAATTACTAACAACCTTCTAAGGATTTTTTTTTATTTATTTTATTAAAAATTTTTTGATAACCTATGTATTGACAAATCAGTTTTCTTGGTTGACAGTGAGTTTGCTAGTTATTTTTATCATTGTATTAAGGAAAATATCCATGATTGTAGCAACACTCTCATGAATGATATGATAACCCCAAAGTAATGCAATTCTTCCTTTTACTTACCAAAGATAACTGCACTAAATGTGTCTAGAATCATAAATTCTATGAAAAATAGTAAATCACCTGGCACAGATAATATTAGGATTCAGGATTTAAAAGCAATAGTTTGCTCAGTCCCTTGACTTCAAATATTATTAATATGAGTATTTCTAATGGTACAGTCCCTGATACATTGAATAATGCAATTATCAGACCTGTTCATAAAAGTGGTCCCAATAATAACTTTAAAACTATAGACCTATCTCAATCTTATCTGTCCTATATAAAATATTGGAAAGGCATGTGTCCACATATTTGACAAAATTCCTTTTTGATACTTAGAGATGGGAACCTCAAAAAAAATGAAATGTTTTAAATGTTTTTTTTCATTCGTCTTGAAAAAAACGTGAAAAAAACGTTTTTTTCGTCAATTTTGAGATGGCGTTCTTCATGGTTTATCCGATAAATTTACTATCCTGATTAGTAAATTTTGCAGTTGACCTGACCTAATAGCTTGTAAAGAATGTATTACTCTGGTTTTTAAAATGATTTTATAAGAAACTCAAGTGTATATATGTTTGCAAGACTGATGCATTGTACAAAATCAACATTTTCAGGTGTAAGTTTGTCTTTATGATAAAATTAAAACGAGTTTATAGCTTTGTAAAAGCAATCTATGATAAAGTGTAGCGAATTTCGAAAATTGGCCCCTCGTGTTTCTCTAATGACCGCTAAGTTTCATGTTGCTGAACAGAAAATAGTGTACATAGTTTTTTCTTGACACCATGTATTCACGTGTTGGAATTCATCAAATTCAGTGTTCCGCTTCAAGCTCTGAGTGGAAGACGTATCATTGCATGGATTATTTGGGCATGTGTATCATCGTTCGAACTTAGTTTTCAGATGTTCAGAAGAGCAATAATTATCACTTTAAAAACTCTGCAGTAACTCGATTCTGATCCAAAGCTATTGCTCTGGAATCATTAATTACTAACAAAAGTGTGCTGCATTAGATACCCCAGTAGCAGAGAAAGTTGTCACAACGTTGTATCAACGTTACAATGGGAAAAACCAAATGTTGTCACAACGTTACCTAATGTTGTCACAAAGTTACATAACGTTGTATCAACGTTGATACAACGTCAAAGGGCCCAGGAATCAACATTGCCATAACGTTACCACAATGTTGTCTTAACGTTGCTACAATGTTGTCACAACGTTAACATTGATGTCACAAAGACAACGTTGTATCAACGTTACCATTGGAAAAACCAAATTTTGTCATAACATTACCAAATGTTGCCACAAGGTTTCATAACGTTAATGCAACGTTGATACAACGTCAACGTTGCCACAACATTACCACAATGGTGTCCTAACGTTGCTACAATGTTGTCACAATGTTAACATTGATGTTACAAAGACAACGTTGTATCAACATTGTATCAACGTTGATACAACGTCAAAGTTCCCAGGAATCAATGTTGCCACAATGTTGTCTTAACGTTGCTACAATGTTGTCACAACATTAACATTAATGTCACAAAGTTTATAATGTTGATATTTCTTTCTCTCATTTCTGAATTTCCCATACTTCAGCCACTCCTGAATGTAGGCTGTAATATTTGCTTGTTTTTCTTCCTCTCTCCATTTCGATATCCTTACTGTATAAAAAAGCAATATTTTAGATAAAGTTGTGGGCACATCATAAGTTTTGATTTGGCATAGTACATACAATAACACACAAAATTCCTTGGTCAAATTCAATGTAGCTGCCCAGTTAGAAATTCCTTGTTGCTAGTGTGGAACATGGTCATATGGAACTTTTGTGGACAGTCACAAGACGTTCGCCACAGTCCATAAGGACGATGTAGAACAAAAGTCCAATGTGGAACAAAAGGCCACCTCTGCCTATTTTCAACCTAGGCTCTTGCTATCGGTTATAACCTATTGGGAAAATCTTCAAATATCAATGTGACGTCCATAAAAACAAATTTATTTCTAGTATTTTTGAAATAACATATCTAAAAGAAGTAATAAATAAAATAAATCAATTAAAAGCATGTATGTCCTATGTGCTACTACCCATTTCTTGGGTCATATTATTATATCATACTCATTATTTGGGCTGTTAAGATTTCTCAGTATGAGAAAGAAAAATAAAAATTATATTAATGAAATGTCATGGAAGAGGTACAAATATGAGCCACTTACGTTTTCAGCATTAAATTAGGCTAAGCCAAATAAATTGTTTTAAAACAATAATAACTAATTTCCTATTTAATCTACAGTGTCTTGAAGATGGCACTAGAAAAAAACCTCTCATCTCGTGAATCAAAATACATCATCTGTAGCTTTATTATTTGAGCATAGAGAGAAATATAAAGAGTTGGCAATATACATTAAAAAGTTAACCAGTATACAAATACTCATATGAGGTGCTTGCAATACGATAATCACAGAATGAAACAAGAAACCAAAATAAATTAAGCAATAAGGAAGTTATGGCAAATCTGGACTCTCCTTAGTAATTAGCGACTGATATTCAAAGGAACTTACTGAAACATACCACTTTTGTAATGCCATATAAGTGTACAAAAGATAGGGAATGAGGTGCAATAGTTTATGCAACATACATAACTTTTACTGAATTGTAGCATTTTTTCATAAGCTTTCTCGGGATTCAATCTCTGATTAAACTATTTGGAATAACAAAATTTATTACTTTTTAATTAACGGCCACATATTTTTAGCAAACTGGTAGGAGCCAAGTGAACTGTGATGTAAGAAAGATCAACCACTTTATATCAAAGTATTTTCACATACCATTTCCGATCTCTTCCTGTATTTCCTAGTCACATAATTCCGTTTCTTCGAGAAATAGGGTTGAGTCTTTTTATTCTGGAATCACATTCTTCAAAGCGAAATCCTTGGACACGAATCCTGGTACAGTTGTTTTTTAATTTCACGTAAGCTGTTAAAGTACTCAAATACTTCGCATTGGCAAGGTATACTTATTGGAATAAGGCGGCTCATAGGTAGTATCAGATTCATTTATTTAAGCAGGGTATGCAAATTGTACAATTTATATAAATAGTGACTCACAATTAATATAAGATTAAAAAGTGTTCAACAAAAATTCAAAGATTGCTTCGCAGTTGCTATTCTAACTGATAACTTTGATAGACATGGTACTTGCTTCAACAGGATAATAATTTAGAGGCACAGTAGTATCCATCAAAATTTCGGATAGCCATTTGCTCTGCTTACCAAGTAAGTGCAACAAAGAACAGCAATCACAGCCCGCTACCTACAACAGTTCTTAACAAACCTTTACGAGACGGAAGAAACAACCAAATAATTAGTTGGAAAGCAAAGTGTTTCAAAATGGCACAGTATTTAAGAACAATTTGAAGACTTCTTGAGAGGTTAATATACAAGCAAAATATGGTGCAGCACTTTAGAGAGATTTAAAACATATCGGAGAAACTTTTGTTTTACATTAAAACGGGCTGCGATAAAGAACGGAAATAGTTGAACTTCAATGGAGTTGAACAGTGCTCGGAAGGCTGTATAAGATGTAAGAGTCCTCTCGATCTTAATATCTGCAACGGATTAATACCAAACTGGAGAGCAATCTATCTAGCAATTCCATCTTCCTTGCGGTGTTTACCAGTGTTTACACTCTTAAAACGCCATGACAGTATCGATCGACTATGAGTTAAAGTCGACTTCGAACTATCGATCCCTGAGTCTACCGTTTTTGAATGAGGAGGGCTGAAAAACGTTTCCTTTTTTCTTCTTCTTCAGTGTTCATTTTATCGATTGATTTTCAGGAAATCGCCGTTCTTCTCGTATATTTGCCTTCCTCTTCATTTCCGCGTAGTTTTTACGATATCCTTGCTAAGGATGATCGAAGAATTCGCGCCCCTCCTCCAGACAACACATATACTTCTGATTAAAACTTCATTGAGGTAATTAGGTAACTATTGAATATTTTCCTATACAATTATGAATTTTTTAAGACTTGAATTAAGAGGCTGTGACATTTTTTATCCATCTATCAGATATTCCTTGATAATAGCCAATATATAAAAGTTACTTATCTCAGTTGAAAAGTCCATGCTTTACCATTTTCATCTAAAAAACAATGTTCCCATTTTTATTTTTCTAGTATCATTTAAGTGAGAGTAACAGAGAGAGCGCCAGAATAAGCAGTGCTTGGTTAGGGGGTGGTTCGTAGAAAATAAAGGACCACGCACTGTCTTATGTCGGCTTTCAGTAGAATTAGGTTAGTATCGGTCACAAAGCGCTTCGTTTTTTATTCCAAAAGGGAAGTGTGGCTTAAAGTGGATTATTTTTAGAAGAATTATGAAGGAAAGAAATACGAGAATTGACACTCTTACGGTTACATTCCGTCACTGTATGTTTCACTGATGAAATTGTACTGTTAAGGGCTACTCCAAAATCCGCTACGAGGTTTTTAACTGTCGAAGAACTGAGAGATTGAGGATGTCCTTGGCGTATTTGGGAAGCACAGTCACACAGTATAAAGCTGTAATACCAGGGATGGAGTGGAGAAAATATTTTTATTTTTGAACTGACCTCGAATACAAAAGGGATAAAGCAAAGGAATTCCGATTTGCTCCCATCGTGCAGCTCGTGATCTCTTAGTTTTAACTAGCCACGAATTTAGCACATAACGATCAGGTCTAACGTAGAGTCAGAGTCTCCAATAACCTGGTTGCCCCTCCTACTCACTTTTCCCTTTTTCGTAGAATGTATAAGCAATGAGCAGTTTGCCCCTAAAAACAGAGTTCGTGTGATTGTAGCCCTAGTCACGCGAAATTGTCTGCATCCTTCGCCGGATCTCTGCCGCCTTCGCTCTTTTGACTCGCAGCTCTCTTTTTCCGCCGGTCGTCCTTAAAGGTAAATAAAGCTCTTTCGTTTTCAAAAACCTCTAATCTTTATTCGCAAGAGAAACCCTGACAGTTGGCAAGAACTCCCTTTTTTTATCACTTAACCCCGGACTTTCTATGAGTGCGGTATAACAACTTTTACACTAGGAGTGACCACATAACTTTAAAATGCCAAATAACGTTTAACCCCCGAACGGAACGGAAGAAGTTCATTTCTTGTGGGAAGCAGGAAATAAACATCGATAAGCTTGCAAATAACAAGGAGTTTCAGCTGGAACTTAAAAATAAATTCTCAGCCCTTCATGAGAAAGAACTCGGAGCCAAAGTAATGGAAGTCGTAAAAACCCAGCGAATGATGAAACGACGGAAGGAACTGAAGATTTGAGACATTCCAAGGGATAGTATTGAATACACTCAGAATTAAGGTTGAGAAGGAAGTTCGAAAAGGTGACAGTCTATCTCTAATCTTATTCCCAGCAGTTTTGGAAGAAGTTTTTATACCCATTAATTAATGGATGCAGGAACTCATTAAAAAATACATTTTTTATGGTACCCCTATAGGGGTATACTTAAATACCATATACTTAAATACAGACTCATATATATGTGTGCAAGTTGCAACGTTATGACAACAAGCAGGCAATGTTGTGACAACTTTGTGGCAACTATGTGACAACTTTGTGACAACGTTGTGACAACTTTGTGACAACGTTGTGACAACGAGCAAGCAACATTTTCCTTTTGGACGTTCATTACAGCGACTATGTATAAAAATGTCAGTTAAAACTTCATGTACCATCGTTGAATAAAATATTTCTGCAACATGAAAAATTAATGTTACAGTGTAACGTTAATGCAACGTTGTCACAATGTTGACGTTGCAAGGTAACATTTAGATTGATGCAACAACGTTGATACAACGTTGTGACAACGTTCTCTGCTACTGGGGTAGCGATTGATGCGAATCCTAAGAATCCATCCCTGAGGCTTCGTCACGACGTTACTTTCTAAGTTCGTGGTCACGACACAAAAAAAGGTGTTCTGTCCAAAACTTAACTTTTGGATTTTTTAAAATAATCTGCAAGACGTTCTGAAACCATTAAAAGCTTACATAATCGACCTGGCAAATGATGAGCCACAGCTTAACAAAGTCTGCTGCATTTTCCTAGACCCCTTTAAAAGAGTAAAACATTTTTGTATGATCAGAACTGAAATTACTGATGGTCGCAGTAGTAAAATAATAAATTTAATTAAAACGAGAAGAGATATGGCCGCGACGAACGCCCATTTGCCAGCTAAATTTTTTGATCCTCAAGAATAGGTTCGAGCTCGTAACCATCAAAAATTTCTGATGTTTTCAAATTTGTTGATATTCTCGCCAAATCAGATCCTACCTTCAGAGAAGAAAATATAGCTGAAATTCATTTCGAGATGGCAAACAACGTGGCTGACGATGGTAAGTGGAAGACACCATACGTCATTTCAGTATCTAAAAAACTTTCGCCCCTAATTTTTTGGAAAGGAATATGCTCCAAAACAAAAGTCTAATGAGTTGCAATAAAGATTTTTTCACTTCCACCCTCATCCTCGGCGACGGAAAGAAGTTTTAGCAAGCACTGAAATATTCACAACCTAAGAAGAAACTGCAGGACTAATGAAAGAGCTTTGAAACCTATTTTAATCAAGCACAACTTGAAATTACTGAAAACCGAAAGAAGTAAAATTTTAAGCGATAATATCTCGAAAACTGGATGGAGAGGAAGTTGTTACACTTGCGGGTGCAGATGAGATCATTTCTTCACTTATTTCCAGCAGGGGCGGATCCAGGCACTAGGCATCGAGGCACTTGCCTAGGGGCCTCCACCAATTGAGAATTTTTTTTAATAATACGTATTTGTTCTCATGTATAAAAACACAAGCTATAGTTTCCCCAATATAGCAAAAAATGCAGCCGTAATTGCCATTTATTCCATGACCATTTATAATAAATAGGAAATGTTGGATTTCTCCACCTTTAAGTGGGCCTCCACCAGTTATTTGCCTGTGGGCCCTCGCACCCCTGGATCCGCCCCTGATTTCCAGCGAGAAATCAGATCTAAATGTCATTGTAGAGGAATTCGAAGACACAGTTACAGAATAATCCAATCCAAAACATATATGACGGGCCACTTTGGTTCTTTTGCTTTTGTATCGAGTTTTATGGATGTTTAGTGTTGTGCCCTACATACTTTAATTTATCTACAACTAATACAGACTAAAATTTAACTAAAAATAATGAGTATGGCTCAGTGGCGCAGCCAGGATTTACCAATGGGGGGGGTCTGAGGAAACAAAAATGCCTACTTTACAGGGGCTAGTATATTCATTCCCACTACTTACTACAATATATGTCAATTCTTTCAAAAACTAAATACATTCAAAACTAGAGGAGTTTAACGCTTATGTGGCCAACTCATTACACTTTGCAAGATAGTAGTTTACATAAGCGAACAATTGGAAACTTAACAAGTGTGTTCTTTGGATTTCTGGTTTGGATACGTCCAATATCTATTAAAAACTCATTTTTTCTATGCTGAAGCTTTTTAGTGATTTAGATATAAACTTTCCGAGTCTTCGAGAGTTCTTTCTTCCTAGAGGTTGCAAAGCGTGGGAAGGAAAAAAATAGCTACGGTTATTTGGCAAGCGATATAAAACGTAACATCCACTCATTTGTTCCCCCACATTGGCGCGCCCATGCTTATTTCATTATCTTTCGTTATTTGACTATATCATCAGCAGATTTTGGAATTTAATTGAAATATCGCCTGCCAAGAAAACGCCATCAATGTATAAAAATAATGATATGAAGTATATATACAGCTTATTGCACAAGGTTTGTATAAGAAACACAAAATCATTTTTATCAGACGAAATTTTCTGCCAGGCTTACAATTAAGCCTGATTTCGTTATTTATGTATTAGATAAGTATTTCATTGAATGCGTCTCATATCGAAAATTAAAAATTCGGCTGCATTAAAAAATACAGTAGACTCTTGATTATAGTTGATATTATAATTGAACTTGCAGTATTAAAGTCACATACCAAGGTGAAAAAAATGAAGACGTCAACTTACAATTATTTAGACTAAGTAATAGGTGGTTTAACCGGCAAAGAGCTGATGCAAACCCAGTCTTACGCACTGAGTGTTCAAAGAAAACAAATATTTTCCATGAATTGAAATTTTGAATGGGCATTGCATGACCAAGCGGTTAACAGGATAAGTCATGCATTTCGTGGGATTCTATCACCAGAGAAAAAATTGGCTGCATTGAAAAGGAAGCTGAAGAATTTAATTCACAGTTTTAACAGTTTATCAAGTTTAATTCAAGTCATCAAGTCACAGTTCCGATAAATATGTGCGTAACTTACGCGCACAATACCTTTCAGCTGACAGATTTGCTTCGAAAATGGTATATTATTAATAATATCATCGCAGATTAATTTTTACTGAAATCTTTCATTGCTCCAATACTTTTTCAAATGTTTACGGAAATTTGGTTAGCGAAAATTTTTATTAAATATACATCAAATTAACAGGCAATCATAAAATAAAGATCAGTATATTTTCTATCATCCCGAGTAATGAAGAGTCAACTGTGTGCAGACTTTTAATCGTCTAGAATGCTTAATAAAGGAAAAAGTACCTTTTCAATTGTCGCTAAACTCATCTTGAGATGTGTCCTCTGATAACAGCCCTAAAATAAGAAAATCCTAATTTATGCATCTAATAATGGTTATTTCACAAAAAAACACATAGCCATTAACTTACGTTTTTTGCCGATAATGGCCTCGAGCTGTTAGCGGACTGTGAAAGGAATTTTTTGATGTCCATCTGAATGAAATCCAAACTAAACTCTCCTTCGAACTGTTGTGAATTTTTCGAAAGCACTACTCACGAGCCTATCTTTGAATTTACACCCTTGAAATAGTCACAAGCAAAAGATCTAACTGAGCGTTTTATCAATCTGTTTGTTTCTCAAACGTAATCTTAATCTCTGTTTCCAGGGTGCAAGTTTAGAATTACTTCTCGAATGTTCCCTTGTATTTTTTCGAGGAGTAAACAAATCGGCACTTTCGAATTTTTCTCATGGGAATCTTATCTTATGGTGTGAGTTATCTAACTAAAGGATAGGCTTAAGAAGTGCACGCGTTGAACATAGTGTGCGAAACACTCGTATCATTGCGCCCCATTGATATCGATGTCTACTCTGCTACCGAAAGCATCACCTTAACTGAAATCGGAGCCATATTTACGGGTACGCGAAGCTTTCGCTGAATTTATCAAGCGAACACACGACAAGCAGTGTATCTGTATGATTTGCGTGATAACCCCCCCTCAGCGAGGGGGGGGTTTTTTACTCTTCAGCAGAAATAAAAGTACAAATCTAGTCATAGGACTTGACTCTTGGGGGGGGTTTGAACCCCTAAAACCCCCCCCTCGCTGCGCCACTGGTATGGCTGCAATTAATGCCATGGAAGATGATATTCTCCATGATTAAAAAAATGATGTAAAAATATATCCTTCTTATTTTTTAGTTACCTAAGAACGTTTTCACTCATTTATTTCAAGGATTCTAAGCTACGAAACAGAATTGTTAAAACAAAACATGTGTCATCATAATTAGATTGGAATGTCAAACAAAAATGTTGCTGCTGTTTGTTTTTAATTTTACTGTTTTTAAGCCTAAATTTTTCCCCTATAGTATTAGATAAAAAAACCACTACCGATATACTGAAAAGATGTAAACATTTTTCGAAGATGATTTGGCTATTCGAGGTAAGTCGTATTAATATTATAAATTATTTATTTAATATTTATATCAACTCCGCCCTTACCGTGCGAAAACTGGAGGATTCCTCAGCATTTATATCCAATTGAATATTTTCCTTTAAAATTCAGAACCATATTAGTGGCAGTTAAAGGTGGCTGAAATATTTTCATATCTAATACTAATTATTATACTTATCATAGCGATTACATGCTTATTTGGTTCCTTTATTGGCTCTTTAATATGACAATTAAGCAAGATTCACGTGTTTGAGATCACCGAGTATTCAAATGTGATTTTCAGCACATCATTGTGCATAATTTTATAATAAACTTAAGTCATAAATTTCAATTTTTTGTTGAATAACTATTACTTGGAACAGATAATGAATCTTTTATGTTGTTAATGAGTGATATAGACTTAAATGTCTAATTTACAATTCTAATATGGGAATTAAATGTAAAAAACGTTTTTTTAAAGAAATAAATACGTTTTTTTATGAAAAAAGCGTTTTCTATTCAACGTTTTAGAGCGTTTGCATCAAGAAAACATTTTTTTCCCATCACTACTGATAACCAAATCATCAGTCAAACCCAGTTTGGTTTTCGAAATGGAATGAGCACTGCTGACACCTCAGTTAATATTAGCATTGATTACTCAAAAGCTTTTGATTTTGTGGTTGTTATTATCAATCCTATATGATAATGGTATTGTACATAACATGCATAAATGGTTTACTAGTTATCTGAAAGACATGATTTTTAGGGTCAAGATTGGATATGTTCTCAGAGGTGCTATTCACAACAAGAAAGGCATTCCCCTTGGATCAATTTTAGGACCCCTTTTATTTAGTTTATATGTAAATGACATGAATATTATTATAAAGCATTGTAAACTAATCCAGTATGCTGATGACACATTGCTGCCCATTGGCCATCAAAATCTAAAAACTGCAGAAACTTCCTCTTTTACAAGAAGATTTTAACAACTTCCTGAGATGGTCCCATGTTAAAAAACTTTCCATAAACTTAAAAAAACAGCTATTATGCATATTCTTTCACCCTATGCTGGAAATCAATGCAAGTCTCATATTTCTCTTCATGATTGCTACTGTTCAAAGTCGAATTTCATGAACTGTAAATGTGCTTTAGTAAACAATGTATCTGAATTCAGCTACCTTGGTGTAACTGTTGATCATCATTTTATGTGGGATAGTCATATACACAAACTCTGTTTGAAACTCAGATATGTACTTTCTAGGCTGAAAAATGTCGTTCACCTGATACCCATTACCTGTAGAAGAACTATCTATTTCTCCTTATTTGAATCTCTTATGAGATATGGCATTGAAGGGTTCTGATTCTCAGTATCTCATAAGTAAGGTAAACAGTATCCAATTTCAGATGCTGGAAAACGTTGTGCAAAAGTGATACTGAGATTATTATTCCTAATTTATGCACCAAATATAATGTATTATTTATTCACTTATTTAATGAGCAAGGTGCCCATTTTAGAATATAAGATTTTATAAAAATAAAATACAAAAATGCAATATAAAAAGTAATATCACAAGATAGCCCTTAAAATCACAGTGATTCAATATAAAAACAAACATTATATATCATAGAATATTTACATTTCTTTTCAAATAATAAATTAATTGTTGCAATGACAAGAAAAAGATATCTATTGAATATGGAAGGTTATTTTCATCATTCCTGCAATAGGTCAGCTAAAAAGGTAATTATTATGGTAAAAGTTAACATTAAATAAATTTGTTTTTCTGGTTTTACAAGATGGAACATTGAAATTACCAGTTTGCAAAATAAAAGGACAATCAATTACTGAATGGATTAATCTATAAATAAACAATAATTCTTGAAGGTTGATGAAGGGTTGGAAGCCCTAATTCATACAATATCTTGGAATATTATCAGTTTGGTAGTGTAGTTGCAATCAAACAGATGAACCTTCTTTGAATAATTTTTAATTTAGCTTGATAAGTTGCCAATTATCTCCTAAATACCTACTTTATTTTATTTTAGTAAATAAAAACTATAATATTCTTATTGTAGTAAATATATAAATAAATAAAATCCTTAGGTTAGTAATCATGGGATTTCTGTTAATAATATGGGTACAAAAATGTGTTACTGCATCTATATAGAAGTCACCTTTTAGTTATTCACTATTGAAACTGAAGCAAAGATTTGCAGCACTAAGATTGCATTATAGCTAGATCACTGGAATGTTACGGAAACTTTAAAGAAGCATTTTTCAGAAAGACAAATAAATTATATTTGTCTTTAAAATCTATCCATTGTTGTCTTTAAATTTAAATAAAGATTTTCAATTCAATTTGCATCCAGACTTAGTAAAGTAAACTGAGAATGGATATCAGCAAACATTGTTTATAAAAATATAAATGTCTTTGATTCAGAAAATTCACAAATGAAAGAATTTCAATAGAGAGACTTTCTGAAGTTATCAATATGGCTTTCTTGGATAGTTGCCATGATGAGGACCTCTGGTGGTGGTTGGAGCCTCTAATAGCCACGACAATATAGATTGTCACTACTTTGCTCATTAAGCACGTATTTAACAGAAGTGGCATTGCATGGTAATGCAGTGGTTTGACACAAAATGTGAGAGACTTGGGTTCGAGTCCCAATTATGTTGTAAGGAAAGAATATTTTGGAACTGTAAATGAATTAGAGGTTTAAAATCTCCAAGAGCCATCTTTGTCGTCGTTCCTCATCTTATTCCTTGGTAGTCAGAGGAAAGGATGGAGGAAAGGTCTTCGAAAAGTGCTTTGAGTACCTTAAAAGAGCAGCATTCCTTTCTTGTTTTCTCCAACTACCGGAGAATAAGACGAGGAGTGCCGACAAAGACAGCCCTTTTAAACACCTAACCCTATCATGTTATTATTTTTCACTTGTTTAATATATTTGGTATTTTTCAATTCAATTTACCTATTTAATATTTAGTTCAAGTTCCACACTTACACATAATTAGTTAAGTGCGTTTCATCATTTTGTTAGATATGGTGACTTCAATATGTGGTAGCACGTGAATAGTCAACAGGTTGTTTTTCATATCTCTAAAGGAAATGCTATTATATTATAGACCTGTAAATACTTCTCTAATACAAAATTAAAAAATAAAAGAGCAAAAAAACAAATGATAAATTCTCTGATAAAACCATCAACTATGACTTGAATAAGAGAGGTTTTATTTTTCTCCTTAGCAATGAAGATCCATGTAACAGAAGTGACAAAAATACTTTTGGATAAACTAGGAGGATACACAGTAGAAAGAAGGGGGAGCATGGAAGTCAAGGTAATCACTTTAATTGCAATGACATTAAAGTCTCTTTAGTGACATGTGAGTAAATGGTAACATTTCCATACAAGGGATATGTCATTTGTGTGATAAATGCATTGCTCTTAAACAACTGTCAATTCACAACACTCAAATTATTTTAGTACCTCCAAAAATCTATGAAGACATACAAACATATGAATAGAGGAATTTGTATGTTCTTCCGATGATTTTGAGCAGAACAATAATTTCCCTACATACCTGACATAAAACACACCATTTAAATGATGAGGATTTTTTTATAGCACTCTCTTCAAATACAACACAAAATGCTACAGGGGTTATGCCTAAAATAATGCAACCTATATTATCATTAACAAAAATGTTACAATTAGACTAATCATCCAGTGGCAAAACGTATTACATATATTGTACATATTATTATATATCCTATCTGTACATTTTTTTTAATACAAAAATTTACATATTCACAAATTTATCAAATGCTTATCAATTATTTATTTACAATTATAAAGAATAGGAAGCCTTACAATTTCACAAATAATCTGTTTTCTGTCTTTGGAAGAGATTTCATTTTTAGATGAATTTATTTTAATTTTCTGCCAATAATTAACATTAATTAGTTTTGCTTCTGTCATTCTGAACAAATAAATATGTACATAGGTTATATAATTTCTGCTTTAGAAAAAAATGACTTCAAAAGTTTAACTTATAAATTCATTGTTAATTTGTTACATTTTAGGGCAAAGGCAGTATGGAAACTTACTGGTTAATTGGAAAGAAAGATGGAAGAGGTGTGAGGCATTCTTCAGAAGATGATATAATGGAAAACACATCAGTCATCCTTCCTGAGTTCCTAAAAATTCTTTCAGAAGGATCAATTGAAACTGATACAGATTAGTCTCAATCTTCCTTAGAACTAGAATGAAAGACATATCATCTACGATGTCATCAAATTTCAAAATGTGTTTGTGATTGATATTCTCTGGGATGCAAAAGTATTAAGTATTCTGTAGCAGTAATGCAGAAACCCCATTCTGTAATGGTGAAACCCTGCTACTCTTTTCTTTATTTATGAATTTTCATGAATTTTATGGGCTTTCATTAGTTGAAAATTATACGTAAAATAAATAATTATGATAAAAGTACCATTTCAAGTTTCACCTTAATTCTGCATCCCACAGCTCTCCCTGGTTCATCATTTTCTTCTGCACAAAGTTGATTCTGATTTTTGAAATGTTAAAGCACAACGGCAATACTAAAAAAGAAATATTTTTTATTTCCATTTTATGGGCATCTTTGCCGAATATTTATCTGAGGAAAATTATAACAGGAAACAAGGCTAAATCAACCCATACATTTCATTTCAAATATAATCTCAAAGAATAAACATGTAAGAGTTAATTTCTCATCCTTCTGATCAATCTGGGACCAAGCACAGAGAAAACAAAATTTAAATATTTTTGATGAATGAAATATTTCTATCCTATCCTAATTTTTATTGACTGATAAATTCACAAGTGAAAATAAATGATTCATCTGTTTTTACAATTACATGGCTGTAACTAGATGAATTTATTCTTACTTGATTAAGTAGTTGGAATGATTTAATGAAAAACCTTGATTTTTTAAGTAGAATAACAAGCACTCGAATAGAAAAATATAGCCCCAGCATCTGCATAAATGAAATAAGCAAAATTAGACATATTTAAATACTTCGGTTTCCATAATTTCAGAGGATCATTCTGGATTAAGATAAAACCTGGAGATAAGAATTGATCATCCAAAAAATGCAATGCCTATAATATGAATGAAATAATTATACCGTAAGCAAACCCATGATTCATGGAAAAAAGAGGAAATGTCTCCTCAATATTGCTGTATACTTCAATCGCCAGAACTGTGCTATCACCGGGAAATCACATTCTCTTTATCACAGGTTCATTTTTCTTTATTGAGAGGAAAAGCCCTTGTGAATTTTTTTTATTTTTAAGAAATTCAAAGGGTAGGTAAGCAAAAGGTAATATAAATGTATTAGTTAATCAATCAATTCTTTGTAAACACAACAAGGAAATATTTATGCACTTTGATGTTGTAGTATGTGATGTTTCATGTCTACGTTTGATAATCACATCTTTAGTTCAGGGGAACTCAAGGAAAAATACATCATCTCCATTAAAAGTAATCTGATGAATTCTCGTTATTCTTGATTATAGGTTACAACATTTTATAAATGTGTCGATGAATCATAAATGCATTCATTAATCTGTACTTTATGTTTAATATTGAATTTTGACCAACGCTTGTTTTAGAAAATAAATCAAAACTTCTAGAATAAAAAAACTTAAAAAAAAAGACTTTTCACGACCTAATTTAGAACAAATTAGCTCAAGTGAACTCTTCAATCTCCAATCAAGTTCTTTCCTCCCAAAAGATGCCAATTGAGGTTTTATAAATTTTCACAACCAAACGACTGCTTGGGGTAAAAAATAATAATTCTTTATAATATTGTTCGATTCTTCTAGTTTTTGCTTTAAAAGTACTTCATTTTTTACTTTCAGAATGTGGAATGTTTTGACTTTATTTTCAGAAACATTTTAAAGGAAATTGTATCCTGGAATTTACATCTATCAAATAAAACAGATAAGAGAAGCCATTAGGACCATTGCTGCGTTAGCATCTTAAGATTGCAAAGTGACATCATATTTTGGTCTATATTTCTTTTTTCCTCTCAAACTTTTACAGATTATTTTATAGGGAAAACAAAATCTGTGGATCCACAGTGAAATTTTACATTCTATCTCTCAACAAATTTTTAAAAGTATTACTCATTTATTTTATTACTCTTATTCTTTTATAATTACTCATTAAGAAACAAAAAGGCGCACGGAACGGGAAAATATTTTGGTCATAAACATTTCAGAAAATTTCTATCATACAACTTTCCTCATTTTCGTTTTGTTTTCCAACAGAGGTTTAATCACAAATGCCTCCCTATCTTCTCCTTCTCCCTCCTTCACACATCATCATAATCATCGGTTTGTTCAATGGCAGGTCCTTGGCATCCTCCCTATCTTAAAATAATTTCCTTCGCGAGGCCTTAGGCCATGTGCACACAGAACGCACTTCGCATGTCGTGCTATGTGTTAAATTATGCTAGGCGCAACACGTTCCAAAACCAACGTATTGTTACCAATGCAGACGTTCACACCTGTTCACACCAAATGTTTTGCGCCTAGCACTTCACGAAGCACTGTGCTATGCGAAGCGCTGAGGAACGGACACAGTTGGTTCTTTTCCTAGCGTGACTAGACATGAAAATGGAAGAACAAATCATTAATGCGGTGTTCCTGAAGGACGAATTATGGAATCCGAGCAATAAATAAATATTTGTAATATTAATGTAATGATTAACTTTCAACTGACGAGGATGGTATAATTTTTGTTAATTTTAAAACACAATTTTACCATTAGATTCCATAAAAATCATATATTTCAACATTAAATGAAAGGCCAAGACAATTGAATAATATTTTCGAGTGTAGTTAATCCAGGCGAAACTATATACAAGTATTAATTACATATAAGGAAGTGCTACAGCCAAAAGTTGCTGTACTTCGGTTCACAAGGAGACGAGAGAATTTTGCTTGAATGACAAATATAAAAAATACCTGTTAATACGAATCGAGGTCTTACTAGTTAACCAATACTAAACCGCAGCAGTTCCAACACTAACCTTATGAAGCACCTAAGGTATTAGTGGAAATCTGACCTCCATGAAATCAGTCAGTGAGTGTATCAAAGATACTACTTACTAATTTTCTACACCTTCCACTGATACTAAGTTCTGAAAATCACGCATAGAGTTACAGTGAATAGAATTACGAAATTTAGGGATTAACTATGGGGGTAATTGTATATTAGATATCGATATGTTATTACCATAAGTATCCTTGTGTTCGTATTTTGGCAACAGGAAAATCTTCCGCAAGCAATGCAAGTTAAATTCAAAGATCAACCATTTAAGACCATACAAACTAATAAATACAATTATAAGTATCTTCCCTAAAAGATTTCTTTCAAAACTTTAGTAAGAAATCAACAAAGGACAACAACAAATCTTAGTTGCCTAACATAACATCAATATTTACAATCTATTTTAACATGCCTTGTTTCATTTTTCATTTGTTTTCTACTTGCCCTCCATTGGTTGAGATGAAGCACGTGACCGTCAACTTCGGAAATGCTCGGATACGAGCGGATCCGAGCACTCGGCCCGGAACGATATCGAAATGACGGAAAGCAAATGTACTGGAAATGGCCTTGTCGTTAAAGAGATGGAAAGTATAAATAACATGGACGAGACTTTACTTGATGAAGAAAACACGCATGAAGACTTTCAAGGAGCGACACTGCAAATTCATAACGATACGTATTACATGAGTAGTCGTAGTCCAAGCCCTAAAGGTAATCCAAGTTAGCTTCACAAGAGATGCTTATACGGAATGTATTTATCCCTTTTTTGAAGGATAAAAAATATGGTAATCTTTCCCTGTTCAATATTCTTCAATTTTAACAACAGCGGAAGCTCCGAAAGCTGCTGTAAATATGCAAGTGACACCAAGCTCATTTCCTTTGAATGGAGACGAAAACGCAAGGGACTTCTTTTCATTCCGCTCTGGCCTAGTAGAAAATGCAATAGAAGAATGTGTAAAAACACTGGTCTTTCCAGAGAAAGATGGTGAAGTCGTCGGATGCTGGCTTCTAACAGAGTTAGTCACAATTCTAACCCTTCCAACTAATCATAACCACTCTAATTTTTGCCGATATTCCATTTTTCTGTGTTTATTTGGCTGATATGTGGCCTCTTTCTGCTTTTAATTTCTGATATGTATACTCACTTTTAACATTACCGTAGCATAAAGGTATATTTCGGTAAAGAAGATAATAATTGAGGATACCAGAACTTGTATATTTTTATTTTTCACGGACTAACAAGAATATGCCTATAAATAATGTCATGAAAAATTCAATGTACCATTTGATAACATATCTTTAAATGGGCGCGATTTGCAATTTAAATGCCTTGTAAGGGGCGGATTCCATGTGTAAAAACGTAAGATATAAAATAAATTGAAGAACCAAGTGAATGTTTTATGATTAAACAATAGAGCTGATAGCGCAAATATAATTAATGCCAAAATAACTATAATTTCAAACTTTTTTGGGAGATATGAATCTGCCATTTATAGAGAAAGGTTGTACTTTCTGCCATTCCCATTACTTTGCCATCTTCACTTACAATGTTTCACTGCTACTGGGTAAATTAACATGTATCCGACTGCAGAATGGAGGTTTCAACGTGTTAAGGCTTCCGTTTCATTGCGTACTTAATGACCCTTTGATCATTATAGAACAGAGATGATTCAGTTTCTTTTAATTTCATCACTAATTTCTAAAAATGGACGTATCAGTTAATTCGTTTGATTTCATTTTCTTGTGTGCATATTATGAAGCAAATTAGCAATATATTGTCAGCAAAAGTTTTTGGCAATTCATTCTCTTCCTTGAATTTAATAATTGTGAATTTATTATATCACATTCAATTGGGGTTTCCTGTTTGTTATTAATTATAAATTATTATTATTATTTCAGGATAAGCTTTTGGGACGCTGAGAAAGAGAGATTAGTAATTTTGACGACACACACACTGATTACTGTCAAGTATGATTTCATTGCACTTCGACAACTGGATCATAGAGCTATACCCTTGCAATTAATTGATACATTGGTGGTTGGAGATCTTGTTTATCCAACAGCGTCCTTGGTACCGTAAGTTGAGCCAAATTATATTTTAATATCTTGGTTTCTAAAAATGTGATTTCATAATATGAGAAGTTTATCGTTGCATCTCCTTACTCAGAATAGTTTAGATGGTTAATTTGGAAGTGAAGTGGATCTGGGAATATGAACTATTTCTGTAGCTTTTGTCCCGGGTCGATTCCCGGTGGGAGCAAATGTGCGAATGAAATGTCGAAGCATTTTTAACAATGCTACTACTCAGTGGCGCAGCCAGGATTTGGGGGGTCCAAGGAAATGAAAAAATGCCTAACTTACAGGAGCTAGTATATTCATGCCTGTTACTTACTATAAATATGTCAATTCTTTCAATAACTAAATATATTAAAAATTAAAGGAGTTTAAGGCTTATATGGCCAAATTATTAATCTTTCCAAGATCGTAGTTTACATAACCGAACTATTGGAAACTTATCATGAGTTTTGTTTGGGTTTCTGGTTTGGATACATCCAATATCTATTAAAAGCTCATTTGTTCTATGCTGCAGTTCTTCAGTGTTCTAGATATAAACTTCCCAAGTGTTAGAGATTTCTTTCTTCCAAGAGGTATCCAAGCGTGAGAAGGAAAAAAATTACTAACGATTATTTGGCAATCGACATACAACGTAATATCCACTCACTAGATCCCCACATTGGCACGCCCATGCTTATTTGAATATCATTCGTTATTAGACTATATCATCAGCAGGTTTCTTAGGAGTGACTTCATCCCTTGTTTTTAAAATTAACTCCTCTTCTAAGAAACAAAGTATCATTTATATCAGATGGTTTCGCTTCGTTAAAAAATAATTTATATCAGAATTTTCTGGTAGGCTTACAATTAAGTCTGATTTCGTTATTTATGTATTAGCTGAGTATTCAATTGAATACGTCACATACCGAACATTAAAAATTCAGCCGCATTAAAAAATACAGTATACTCTTGATTATAGTTGATATTATAATTGAATTTGCTGAATTAAAGTTCCACACCAAGGCAAAAAAAATGAAGACGTCAACTTACAATTATTTAGACCAATTAATAGTTAGGTTGCATAACCAGTAGAGAGCAATGTATTACGCACAGTGTTCAAAGAAAACAATAATTTTCCATGCATTGAAATTTTGAAGGGGCATTGCATAACCTCGTGGTTGACTGGGTAAGTCATGAGATTTGTGGAATTCTATCGCCAGAGAAAAAATTGGCTGCATCGAAAAGCAAGCTAGAGAATTTAAGCCACACTTTTAATAGTTCTTCATATTTATTTCAAGCCATCAAGTCACTCTTCCGAATAATCTGTGCTTACCTTATGCGCACAATACATTTCAGCTGGCTGATTCGCTTCCAAATGGTATATTATTAATAATATCATCGAAAATTATTTTTTAGTGATATCTTTTATTTCTCTAATACTTTTTCAATTTTCTTCGGAAATTCGGTTATCGAATTATTTTCTTAAATATACAGCAAATTAAGAGGTAATCACAGAATAAGGATCAGTATATTTTCTATCAGCCCGAGTAACGAAGAGTCTACCGTACAGACTATTAAGCGTCCAGAACACTTAATAAAGGAACAAGTAGGTTTGCAATTGTCGCTAAACTCATCTTCAGGTGTGCCCTCCGGTAACAGCCCTAAAAAAGGCAATCCTAATTAATTCATCTAATAATGGTCATTTCACAAAAAACCACATTGCCATTAACTGATTTTTTTCCGATAGAGGCCTTGAGCTAATTGCGGACTGTGAAAAAATTGTGGATGTCCATTTGTACCTTATGAAATCCAAACTAAACTCTCCCTGTGCATTTCTCAAAATCACTACTCACGAGCCTAGCTTTGCATGAACGACCTTAAATCAGTCACATGCAGAAGATCTAACTGAGTGTTTTATCAATCTGTTTGTCTCTCAAACGTAATCTTAATCTCCGTTTTCAGGGTGCAAGTTTCAAATTACCTCTCAAATTTTCCCTTGTATTTTTTTGAGGAGTAAACAAATCAGCCCTTTAGAATTTTTCTCATGGGAATCTTATCTTATGGTGTGAGTCACCTAACTAAAGGATAGGCTTAAGAAGCGCACGCGTTGAACATTGTGTGCGAAACACTCGTATCATAGTGCCTCATTGATGTTGGCTCTAGGCCTACCCTGCTAATAAAAATATCACCTTAACTGACATCGGAACCAAATTTACGGGTATGCGAAGCTTTAGCTGAAGCTGACTTTTATCAAGCAAACACAAGACTAGCAGTGTATCTGTAAGACTTGCGTGATTATTGGGGTTTTGTACTCTTCAGCAGAAAAAAGTACAGAGCTAGTCATAGGACTTGAGTCTTGGGGGGGTTTGAACCCCTAAACCCCCCCCCTCACTGCGCCACTGCTACTACTACTCTAGCTTTAGTTTTGTGTTTTCATTTTGTCTTTATAAGACAATCTTTTAGATTTTTCTTTCATAAGAAATTTCCTTCTCTCATTCACCAAAACATTTCTTGTTTTACTGACTTATTATCACATTCATCTCTTGTCTATCTTTTATTTGATCTTTCAGTGATATTTTTAAATAATTTAACTTTTGTCAGTAATTTGGGGTCATTTTGGGTGCTCAGTGTGGGTTTAGTTCTCTGAAAAAAAGTTTTAATTGTTTTGCTTTCCAACCTTGTTTCTCATTCTCATTAATAATGAAAATTCAATGCTTGGATTTATTTAGTATGTACATTTTATGTCTTCAGTGAAATTTAAATTTTGATCTAAGTGAGTGTGGATGATATGCAAACCAAATGGAGTCCCATACTTTGGCAAATGTTTGAGCAACAACATAATGAAAGAAGATTCTCCACCATGATTAAGATCTATTCCCATCTACTTTTATGCTATGTACTGACATGCAATTTTCAGTCGGCCAACTGTTTGATTGCCTGAGGATTCTTATGAGACTGCACACACATGCAACTAATTAGTTGGCCGATTAAATAGTTTGTAAAAGAGTGAAGGAGACACGGCTGTTAGTATAATATCAATAATAAAATAGAAAACTCAACTAAGCCGTAATTGACCGAGATAGATAAACTGAACACAGAAAACTTACCTCGGGGTGGCTAAGCTGCTGCCTGTGGTGAGTCCAGCGTCGCAGGGGAAGCACCTGCATCTAAAACACTAAATACGTATTTCAGAACCTATGGTCCTATCTTCAGTAGCTCTGTGGACTGAATATGCTGTGTGAGAGTCGTGGTATTTATACAAAACCTTGTGGAGGGAGGGGAGGTTTTCTGTGGCGTGTGTTATCAATGAGAACAAAGGGGAGGAAGGGATAGGGCCACGGTCACTATTTACTTTTGGGGTTGTTTACGAATAAAAATACTTTTGTAAGCGTCTTGTTTGAATTCGTTGCTAACCGATGTTAACAGTCTAGTCTTCTAAATGTATTGGGTGATTGCATTCCTGAATGTGTGAGGCAACACTTGATTTATTATGTCTGTTGTTTTTGAAGTGTGCAATGTGGTCCTTGATCTTGTTTCAATTTTTCTTCTACTTTGCCCAACATAGACATTATTACACCCATTACATGTTTAGGGTGTCTGGCTACCTGGAAAACAAGGAAAACCTGGAAAAATCACGGAAATATTTGTTCTGGAAAACTCTTGGAATACTCAGGGAATATCTAATTTTTCTGAAAACCCTGGAAATAGTACGGATGCTGATTTCCTAAAGGGGTTAAAACAGTATTGCTCTCGGTGGCCTTGGCATAAAATGTTTTCTGTAAGCCCATTCAAATACTTCCCATTAAATACCAACTGTGCTATTCTTCAATGTAAGAGTTCAAAGATTTGCTGTGAATTGTTACAATGTGATAAAGTGAAGTGTTACTGAAATGTAGTCGTTTTACTCGTGTGGCGCTTCCTACTCAACATAGATTTTTTTTTTGTGCCCAGCTTTCTTTGACTTAGAAGAACTTCAGCTTAGGATAAATTTTCTTAATAGTTTATGTCTTTTGAAATCGTCGTGAACCAAATTGGTCGTGAACCGAGAAAATTTCTCCTGTTGAAATTAATGTAAATACAATTAATCCATTCCAGACTCTGAAACTTTTTATTTTTTTAGTGTATTTTTGTTTAGAATGCACATAAATTACATGTAAATTTAGTTTTAAAAAATTAAATTTTAATACTTTACGTGAATATTATTTAACATTAAATACTTTACATAAGTTACCTTCGTTGTGGGGGTGGCAGTCGAGGAGGGCTAGAGCTGTGAAGATGAATTCCACAGAAACAGCAGACAGGTCTGATTTGGTGGTTTTCTGCACTTTTTTAGGTGGTACTTCTCCTGATTTGTCATCTGCTTTGTGCACAAGAAATCGATCTCAACAGCTTTTTCCTTTACTTTGTTGCAAAATTTTTCTGAAGTGCAACATAGCATTGTCATTGAAAGGATTAATTGCCCCATTGGCTACAAGTTTGTTTGGGTGGTGTTTCTCAAACTCGCTCCACTAACCTCCTCCTCCCCTGACGAATGGTCCTCCTGTGTCACCTGCTCACTCTGCAATTCAACAAGCTCTTCTGTGGTCAACGTGATCATCCACCCACTCCTCCAAATCAGTATCATCAACCTCCAAGCTCTTGCTCATGGAAATCAACCACCTTGACTGCTTCTACAAACCCCTCAAAGTCTCTTTCTGGAACACAATCAGCCCAAAGTTTTCTCCTGACTGAATGCAAGGTCCAAGGCCAATAAGAGGGTGTGAACACCCAACACTTGTGAGTCAGTGCCGATAAGCATTAACAAGTAACAGATAATATTACCTTACTATCAGATTAACCCACACACAAAAGAAGTGGGACTGAACTTATCGGCACTTGAAGCCAGTGCTGACCAGCAAGCAAGAATGTTTGAAACATTATTTTCCAGCGCACTTGTAGTCTTATTCGGAGTCGGTCATTTTTCTGAGTTTTTTTTATTTCATTGTTTTTTCCTTAATTCGTCTTTATGAGTGTCATTGACTGCGATCAGTTAATAGCTTGCGTATATGGAAGAAGACCCATATGGGATAAAAGAAAATTCGAAATAAATATAAAACACAGTAATTTGAATCTAAGATAGCTAAATGTTATTATATTGCTATGGAATTTGTTTCACTGATAAAGTAATCCGCAAATTACTCACGAACTGTGTTCACTGATCAACCTGTCTGCAACTGTTTCTCAGGAACGATGCTGTGTTATTTAAGGGTTGCCTACTGAACTGGCCTTGGTCGTGAACCGAGTTGTTGTACGCCAACCAAGTCAAAATTTGGTTGCCAAAGCCGGTCGTAAACCGAGTTGGTCGTGAACAGAGGGGAATCCCACCGGGAATCGAACCTGGGACCACTTCCTCCTTCCAAAAGGAGGAAGCGGCCCTATTTTGCAGAAGTCTATCAGTTGCTGTCCTCTGTCGTTCCCTTTCCCTAAACCTAATTCTCCCACCTCTTCCCCATCTTTGCCTTGCCCGACTACCGCGTTCCAGTCTCCCATAACAACGAGATTCTTATTGCCCTTAACCCTCCCCATAACCTCCTCTATTTGTTCGTAGACCATGTCTACATCATCCTCACTGTAATCACTAGTGGGCAAGTACACCTGAACTATAACCGTGTTTACTGGTTCAGACTTTACTTCTACTGACATAACCCGATCACTTATTAGCTCGGTGGCTATCACGGATTCTCCCGCTTTCTTATCCAACACTACAGCTACTCCGCTCTTGCTAGTATTTCCCCCACTGAAAATGACTCTAACATCATTGCTCCAGAAGTCTCCCTCGTCTTTCCACCGCACTTCGCATAATCCTAGTACATTAAAGTTGGATCTTTTCATTTCAAACTTTACGTTTTCCAATTTCCCTCTCCTGAGCATTGTCCTAACATTCCATGTCCCCACCCTCGTTTCCATCTTCTCTCTTCTTTTGTTGTCGTTCCTTGTGTAAGGGTTTCGTGTAATGACGACCGAGATGGCCTTACTCCCATCACTGCCGGGCATGACACTCATCCTAGAAGGCTGAGTCCCTTTGCCAGTACCAATATTATTGTGGTTGTGCATCATTACATGGGATAAGTAGTCTAGGTGGTCTCCTGTTGCCTTCCTCAATGGTGTTTTTAACCGTGACACCAACACTCATTACTCAAAAGGCGTCTGTTCCCCAGTGGGGCGGCCCCAGCCTTTGCCTTTGCAGCCGCCTCACTGAGGTACAGACGCTGCGTGGACTACCTTTCGTCTGGCCCCTACCAATTGATCTTTCTAGCATGGGTGACCCTACCAGGAACTATGTTCCATCCAGTCTAGCTCTTTAGGTCATAGGAAAGCCCTTCCACCACGACAAGGTTGTAGTCCAGGAGAGGGGAATCAAGAGATAGGAAACGTGTAGAAATATGGCGGAGAGAAAAAGTAAAAGTTGTCATAACAAAAATCCTTGGGTTTTTGAATTTTTGGGTACCTATTTGTAATCTGCGTCTCAAAATTATTTTTTTAGAATTGCTATTGCCGATCATTTAACCGAGAAAGTCATACTTGCGGCATGGGCAAATATGTGTAGTATCAGAAAAGAGAAAGGTAAAGGTAGCTATTAAAAAAAACTCAGGTGGTTGAACTTTTCTGAGTCCATATAATCTAGCCAACTACAAAAAATTTGTTAAGAACAGCTATTTTCATCCATGTTATAGAGAAAAGGTAAAATTTTTCGGCCTGTGTTATCAGATTATATATCGCGTCGCGTAAAACGTTTGCTGGGTTGGAATCTATGGTTTAGGCTTCAACTAGGTGATATTGCATTACAAATGATAATGCAGAGCGTATATTGCTGTATATTTGATAGCTGATGATGACGCTTCGCGTTGAAACCTGGGTCATTCCTCTTTTCATTATGGTATGAAGGAAGTGGCATTTGATAGGGATTTTTGATTGTGCATGAACTTACCGAAAGGTTTACACTTATGAAATACCAATTTTATACTGTATCTAAACCTTTGTTAAGGGCTAGTCCCGTTAATAAACTATTCTATTCTGAAGTATTAGTAAGTTTTAAAGGGGTCAGAATGAATTATTGAAAGGAAATCTCCATAAAATTTATTGTGATTTTACATACAAAATTTGCCCAATCAGACAAAGCAAAGTTTTTGATACTATTCCCATGACGTCTTTCGTGTTTCACCACGATAATTGAAGTGATGAAGTTTTTCCTACATTGCATACATTGCAGTACGCTTCTTCAGGTTGAAGAGTTCTTCGGGCTCATTGTGTATACATTGTATATAATTGTTAAGTCTCATTAAATTATTTACTTGAATCATGGAACATAGGTACATTTCAGTTTGGAATACAACTTGAAATTACTCTCATTTCTTAGATTTAAGTGTGGAAAATTATAGATTTCCTCCAGGGACGGATCCAGGGGGGTGGTCCTGGGGGTCCGGACCCCCCCCCGAAATTTCACTTGTGCCTATTTTTCGAAAATGAAACTTGAATAATGCAAATAAAACACAATTTAATAAGCAATCACTAGTGAAAAAATTCGAGTTTGTCTAACACAATTTTAACGTCACGTTTTGTGAAAGCCGAAATATCTTCTATTTTTAAATTTTTCGATCGGACCCCCCACAAAAATTTTTTCTAGATCCGTACCTGATTTCCTCTATTATTTGGTATTAATATTATACTCATGAAACAGAGCCTTTTGTATCCTGGAACTAGTTTCATATTAATGGTAAATGTGAATAACATTGATTTTTAAAAGAGTTGAATGGCAGGAATATTATTTTTGTCTTGAATACTTGAAGTTCCTATTTTGAAAGATCCTGAACACTGGTTGCAAGTTTTTATTTGTTTTATTCTTCATCTAGGATCTAATTTGCTAAAGAATAATATGTCCATATTCAATTGATGATTGGAAAGTAACTGATCTCCAAATGAATTGTTCTCGTTGTTTATTTTTTGTCTGTCAGATTTTGGCCATTTTTTGTTTATTTAGAGTAAGTATTTTGTTGGAGCTCTACTTAAGTTTTATGGATCATTTTGTTACAGCATTCTGAAAATTGGTTTACTAGAAAAGTTCAAATTCTCCTATCTGTTTCTCTTTTTAATTTTTGTCTCGAGCATAAAATATTTTTTACTATTTACATTGCTATATACCAACCTTATTAACTCATATCAGTCTAAGATATTCTTTAGAAGGTTTAATCAGTGATAGAGCCTTATAGTGACATGGCCTTATTTTTGTGGCATATTTTTCAAAAACTAATTAGGGTTTTATTATTAACCGGAGGTCAGAATTGCCGCCTTTTGCTTCCATATTCCTTGTGTACATATCTTTCTTGTGTTACTTGCTCTCTCTTGATTTGACTCACTTCTGTATGTTATAGAAGAATGAATGGATTAGCAAGTGGTGTTCTGACTGTAGTGAAAGGCTGTCTGCTGAGGCCTCTTCAGCAAAAATGGTCCAAAGAGAAGTCGCCATCAGAGCAGTATCTTTCCAATAACTCTCCCTATGATCTGATAGCTAGTTTTGAGCCAAGGTACTTGCATCTCTCTTTTCTCATTTATTCTAAACTTTATCCTTATGAATTGCTTTTTTTCACAAAGTGGCTTGCATGTTTTAAATTGCCTAATTTGCTATAATGTGTTAATCCTCATCTTATCCACAAATTGAATTCTCTCGCCTTTTATTTATTTTTGTGTTTTTCTTTATCAATAATAAGATAATTTCTCTCCTTTGAAAATTTTTTCAGATGCAGGAACATATTTAGTGTAACAGAGATTGAAATGATCTGAGCCTGATGTAGACACCCAGTAGAAATTACTATTGAAAATATTTGATAATACCTTTTTTAAGCAACAAGAAAAAAATGGTTCATGTGCTTTGACTTAAGGGATGGAAATGGAAGAGAAAAAGTTGGTAGGACTAGAATCCGTCCCCTTGCAGTGTGGTTGCTTTAGCCTGTTGAGGCCCCATAATGGTGGAACATTCGGGAGTACTCAACTAAGGTCTCCTCTGATCCTTCAGAGCATTCAATGTCCAAGAAATCAAAGAAGAAAAAACACTGTATCTTAATTGATCAAATCAGCCAATCAAACAAGTGGAAGATTTTTTTGTTGGTGCTTTAGTGAGCAATTCATGTTTAACATTAACATCCAAGAAATTTATTATTGCTTATGTTAAACATTTTTTTAACTGCTTACTCAGAGTTGGTGTACTTTTTTCTGGTAATTGTTTGTATACTAACTGTTAATCAGTAACTTTCTATCATTCTGCTTATTTTTAACTTTTGCTCCTAGCATCATACAGATTTTGAAAAATATACTCTTTAGAAGCTTACAAGAATGGAGAGGTGTGATCAATTTATGAAAAAATTAGATTCTTTTGTATAATTTGAAATTTTATCTGATAAAGCTAATGTTTTTCGTAAACAAAAATTATGACTGAGAAAAGCTTAGGGATTTGAACGGATCAAATACAATCAAATAGTGGATATATAATAGAGATCAGTTATAGAATAGATTGTTAGTGAACTTAACAAATTTTAACCTTCAGATATTTTTTCCTTAATTGAATTTGCAAAGTTTTTTTAGATGGATGTTCAAAGTGGTGGGAATAGCTGAAGGATATTTATCAGCAAATTGCCTTATGCTTTGCTTCTTTTTGCAATAACTACAATTGTCTTGCAATTAACAACCACTATACAAGGGTAACTTTTCTAGATCTAGTTCAGTCACAATAAATTTTATATTGAAATAATTATGGTAGATTTTCTTTTCTAAAGTGAGTGTATATTATTTTGGTGGACTCTGTATTTATGGTTAGCCCCAAAGTGTTTGTTAAGTACTTCTAGCCGGCTTGCCATGGTTCTGCTCAGAAATATTACTGCATTTGAAAATTATTTTTTGATTAAGTAAACAGTGTAATAATTGTTTTCTGTGATTTGAGTTAGTTGCATGTAACATTTTTCATACCATATTTCTGTATATCATCACATATTTAAATAAAGGGATACCATGCCTGTCTGTTTGTTCTAACTCCTGTAAAAACTATATCTTTTGATGCATATCACAGAAGCACAAACCACTATTTTTAATACAAAGTTTATGACTGTTGGTAATTTACAGATAAGATTTTCATTTGAAACCAAATAATCGGTACTAGGAATAAAAAAAGATATTTTTATTTTGTTAGAGCACGAAACACCAGAGGAGTGAGAGCATTGTGGAACAAAGGGGCTCCGATTTCCTTTGGAAGGCGGTGGAACCCTTTTAATACTGATATTCCATTTGTTACGTATACTTTTCATCCTTTGTATTGGGCTCGCCTCAAGCAGAAAGGCAAGTCATCCTATATTTCACTATGATAAAATTAATTTTAACTCCTGCAAAACTTAAGGACTAATCAAAAATTGTTGGTTAATTCTAGTCTAATGTAACATGTGTGAAGCACTGATATTTTTACCATAACTTACATTGACTTGAATTTCAGTTCACAAATCTTACCTTGACTTAATTTAAGTCCAAATGGTATTTATTACTCTTTTATTGGGAAGGAAATCATTTTCTGAATGCTGTTTGACTGTCTGAATTTCAATTGATGCATTTAGGCTAAATAAAATAATTATGTCACTATTATTTTTAACTCTTTCTCATTCTTTGTGATATAATAAATGTTATTTTACATTACAGCTTTCTTTAAATGGACTTTGAATCTATTATTTCTCATATTGAAATACATTTACATTTAATTTATTTAATAATTTAACCTTTTTATTTCACTCTAGAGATGATGCAGAATCTTGAAGTTCTTGTGGATGACAAATTATACAATCTCGATGACTTTTCCGAGAAACTTGCCACTGCTGCTAAGAAAGAGAATGAGCAACTACTTAAATCTGGAACTAAATACGAAGATTTCAAGGATGTCGTGAATGGAAATGTAACAGAATCGTTGGATTTCTCGCTAAATGTTGTGCCTCTTCATATAGAGCACTGCCCCATTGTGCTTCAAAACTACGTAGGCTTAGGCTCCATTATACATAACAGAAATGGCCTGGGATTCTTCAAAGTCCGGGGAAAGTTCAGCTTTTGAATGAGACTTTAATGAAACCTCGTTGCCAAAGATATTCAATATTCCTTCGAAGGGCTTTTTTGCATCAGTGTTTATATCTCAAATTATCTGTGGAATATTTGAGATCAGGAGATCTCATTAATTTATTAACCAAACGAATTGCCATCTCTTCAGGCAATACAACGATAAGTTCCTTAAGACTGTCAATGTTAAATACTTTTATTATACAAGATTGTCAGATTATTGATTATCTTCAGATCTAAAAAATGTATTACCTAGATTTTGATTACTCTCTTTGTTATAAAAGGAGGTGAAAACATCATAATCATATACTTTGTAGGAAATACTATCCTATTTTATGTAATTTTAAAATGCAAATGCTGTGATTTTAAAAATAACTGAGTACTTAAAATTATTTGAGATTATTTACGACATTGATGATGAATTTCAAACAAAAATTATATCAAAAGACTGGTAAATATATTATACTTTGAATAGAGTCCTTATTCCTGCATTTTAATAGAAACAGAGAAATATCCTCGAGTTAATTATTTCTGCGTCTGTTCTCACGTTCTTTCTTGTTTATTGTTGTTCAATAATTCGTCCCTTGTTACTTCAGATTACTTTGTTTAAATTTTCTTTTGACATGGAGGAATATTCAATTTTATTTTATTGAAAACTTTCCAAGGGCTTTTGTACTAGTCAGGTCACCATAGCAGATCAGACGTTTTATTTTTAGGCGGAAATATCTGAATCAGTGGCAGACCGTTGTTTGCGTTTAAGGTCTAATTCACTTGAAATGTCATACCAAAGATTTGTTTTGTAATTTTTAACTTCCTTATTAGCAAATAGAAGAATTTAAAACATGCTCTAGTGCCATATTTTGTAAAAATCATATCTGAAATTTTATGTATGTGCTATTCTGTAAGTATTATATGATTTTGATCATAGTTTATTCATTCCTTATCCAGAATATTTTGTGATAACTATTAAATAAATCTCATGTACTCTTATGTACTTAGAAGTTCCTTGCACTTCAATGTAAAATCACTTAGTGATGTTGATAATTTATTTGGATTTTATTAAAATGTTGTAAATTTGTTTACAAGTAATACCTTCTATTTCCTTAAGATATTCTCCCTGATCTTGAATAAAGATAAAATTATTTTATTGTATAAGAGGGATATTATCTTTTTTTGGGGTAAATGGTTGCATGAGCTGAAAGTTTGAAAATTGTTTGAATTGATAGGATAAAATTGTGATTGATTTCCACTTCGAAAATTTAACTGATTTGATGCCTATCTAAGCCTATTTACTCATAAGGGTGTAATGATAACCTCCATTTAGAAGGATATTTCACCAGTAAAATACCCAATTAACTTGATTTATTAATCACATTTTGTCAGTTATATGTTGGAGAATAAATCATTAAGTGGAACTCTTCATTTTACAGAACTGAGTGATAGGTTGAAGGAAATATTTGCATTTATTAACAGGGATAATTTGTTCTAAATAATGAAATTGTTCAATTATAATAGCCATCTTGGAAAGCTAACGTTTTGTTTGCAGTCCCTTTTTTTGTGATTGTTTTCAGTGTGTTACGTGCAATTGCACATCCCATTTAATCTTTATGTTACAAGGATTGTGTGTGTTTGTGTTATTATTATTCTTACGTCAAGGATTTGAAATGGCGACTGATAGCACTGTTTGTTACTAGCTCGCAGGTGCCAATTGCCATCATGTGGTGTTTATCAGTCTTTAATGCGCAAGAGGTGTTCTAAAATTGAGGAATCCTCCTTCAAGACATCAGGTTAGGACATACTGGTTCTGTAATCAGTGCGATCCCAAACTAACTGATAAGCATCATTGACAGGTCATGTCCTCAGACATCAAGGTGATTTTTGACTAACTTAAGACTACTGTTTTTGAACCGTGTAGTAAAGAGTCTTTCTCGATACCCCACCTATGAATACCTCCCCCTTAGGCTTCGGTAGGATGTTCCTTCCTTTGATATCATCCTCTGACAAATCATGAGCTTAGTTTCTCTGCAAGTTTAATTTACTTAGAAAGGACAGATAAAGAGAGATCAAAAACCTTTTTATTTAAACCTAGAAGGACGGCGGCGGTCATTTAGGCCCTTTTCAGAGTTAAACTTCAAAAATTTTAATCTAAAAAATTTTAATTTTTTGGAACTCTTTGACTTTGTTTGATTCTATCCCAAATTCAATACGATATAATTAAAATTTTGTTTATACTTATGTGGAAGATTTAACACAAAGTTATACCTAGAAGGTCGGCGGCGGTCATTTTGACCCCCTACTTTTAAAATTTGTAATGAAATACTTTTATAAGCCTCAAAGACCTCAATTTTGCAGAACTTCAAAATGTGACTTTTGTACAAGTGCTGATAAGATGTTTTACCTCGTACTTTGTTTAAATTTGAATTAATTAAACAAAACGCCGATCGATGTCCCAAATCTGCAGAGTTTTACGTTCTGCAATATTTCGTCACCACCACTGACAAGCAAGCTTGATATGAAATTGAAAAAGAGGTTGATGAAATGCTGCGTCTGGAATCTGTTTGTGTCTGAAACGTGGACGATGTAAACAAGAAGAGAATATAGAGGCGTTTGAAATGGGGACTTGGAGAAAAATGGAAGGTATAACTTGGAGTGATAAAATAAGAAATGAGGAGGTCCTGCAGCATGTGGGAGAAGACAGAATATTAATGGAAATTATTAAAAAGTGGCAGAGAAAGTTTATCAGACACTTGGTGTTGGGTGGGTGTAATAATGAATGATTTCTTATGCCAAGTTCCCATTTACCTACTCAGTTACGGGCTCCTTGAGCAAAAAGGGGTGTTGGGTGACTGTAATATAATGAATGATTTTCGAAGAAATTCATCCAATATTTCGTCAATTTTAGGATATCTAGCTTCTGAAATGCAGTTTTTTAAAAACAGAAATACGATAATCCAGATAAATTATGGAAGGGGAGGGGGGTTGGGGGAGGAGGGTTGCTTTCATTGTCTTTACGCAAAATAACTTCAGCGAAATCGTTTATATTTCCTCATAAAAAAACATTGAAGGGGAGGGGCTGAGGAGGGTTGAGGGCGAAATTATTCATTTTTTCTCATTAAAAAATTGAACGGGAGGGGTTGGGGAAGGAGGGTTGCTTTCATTGTATTAGCGCAAAATAACTTAATCAAAATCATTTATATTTCATTAAGTTTTTTAGTTAGCATTTTAGTTTTTTTTAGCTAGGCATGGAAAAAAAACTATATTTCATCATAATAATTCATTGAACGAAAGGGGAGGGGTAGATGGTTGGGGGCGAAATTATTCATATTTCTCATAAAAATTTTTGAAGGGGAGGGGTTGAGGGTTAAGGGAAGAGGGTTGCTTTCATTGTCTTTACGCAAAATAACTTTAGCTAAATCATTATATTTCCTCAAATAAAATTAAGTATGATTTAGCCGTAATATGTTCTGAAATTTTGGAAGTATTGACCATTTACGAATATATAACGTTCCCTAATTCCATTGATTTGAAGATATTTTCGAACTAAAAGTATGCCGAAGAAAGTTTTACAATAAATATTAATATATCTGTTCAAAGACCTTGGAAACAAATTTAGCTTGCAAACCAACTGTAGCTTGCGATCCGGACGTGAGGGTTACTATGTTTGTCTTACCACAAAGCAACATTTGCGACAAAAACACTTTTTCTAAAATAGAGCATCCTTCTGCCCGTTCCGAATATTTCAACGGTCGCTGGAATCCCTTCTTCCATAATTTTTTTATGCAAAATTATTGTTTTTGTCTCAAAAGTGGGTTTGTGTTATGAAAAAGATGGTCACCCTCCCATCTGGATTGCAAGCAACAGTTGGTTTGCAAGGTTATTCGGTTTCAAATGTTTTTATTACGCCTTATCTATCTATTATATATAGATGCTTCTCCGGATTCATTCATGTATATAGATAGATAGATAGAGAGGATACAAATTCACAGGCTAAACCACAAGCGTGATTGAGTTGAAATTTTTACGACGTATTGGCCATAACTTGTAACCGCCAGAAAAATTGCGATTTTTAACCTCAGTGTCATGGGTTCGATTCCAGATGGCCCCAAAGTCTCGATTTTTTCCATTTAAATGCATTGCTTTGATTTTCCGGAATTTTTATAAAATACTTACCGGAAAGGTAAAGAATAGAAACTCTAGGAGCCTATATATATGGTCAGAATCTATCGAAAACATAAATTACTATTACAGAAATTATCCTGGGTTCGATTCTAGGACGATGCAAAAATCTGCCGTTTAAAATACATTGAGGTAGTTTTTCATTATCTTTTTAGATGCACTTATCGAAATGATAGGAAGTTCTTGCTTATATGGAAAGTGTATATTATGCCTAGGTATATGAAAAAAAATTAGATAAGAACGTAGTATTCCTGGGTTCGATGCCGGGGCACATTAAAATTTCTCTCATAAGGAATACATGGGAAAAGTAGGACATCGTTTGAGGCAGTTGCAACCAATATTTCTGCTTCATTTTTCACTCATAGTTAGAGGTGGTTCTCTGTTCATTTTCTGTTGTGCTGCATAAGAAATATCACCAGAAAGTCCCAGGTTCGATGCCAGGCAGTAAATATATCTGCCCTTTAAAATACATTGAGGTAGTTTTCATTATTTATTTTGATGCACTTATCGAAATAATAGGAAGTTCTTGCTTAGAAAGAAGAGGTATATTCAGGATCGGTTTAAGAAAAAAAATTAGATAAGACCATGCTGTTTCTGGGTTCGATTCCAGAGCACATTAAAATCTCTTTCATTAGGAATATATGTGATTATTAGGGCGTCGTTTGAGGCAGTTGCAGCCAATATTTCTGCTTGAGTTTTCATACATAGTTAGAGAAGGTGAATTTCTATTGTTCTGCATTATAAGTCAACCAGGAAGACCAGGGTTTGATGCCAGACGGTTAAATAGCCGCGGATTATAAGAATATTTTCAATCGTTTTTTTTCTTTTGAGGACCGTCCCGATATGATGCTGACATAAAATTAGTGTTGTCCATCTGCTTGCAGTATGCAAGGTACATTTTACTCGTATTTATTATGACGAATACTACGTAGCTCCTCCAACCAATCTCCGCTACAAATCGTGAAATATGCGCGGTGCCGATGGGTTGAGTTAGGTGGTAAGGGTTTCCTTCGTTACATTGAAGAAAATTGGCCTTTTCCTACAGTAAAATTACATAAAACTTGCCTTTTGTTACAGTAAAATTACAAAAAATGGCATTACTTTCCTGAACATGCCCCCCTGCTTCACTCCATGGTCCCGTAAGATTGCATTGCATAAATGATTCCCACATAAACTTCTTCGAATTATAATTGCTCCCTGATTTTCGGCATAATCACACTTTCCGGTATCTTAAATACTGCGTATTACATGCTACATTTGATAATATTTGGTGTTTTATTCGACATTTTCATACTTCAGTACCTTCCCACCCAACACCCCTGTTTACTCAGTGCGCCCGTATGCTAGTCATTGTTTACGAATTTTAGGCTATCCGAGACACAGGGGTAGCATATCCTATCTCCTTTTAGCGACCAAAAGTGAAGCCAAGGGTAAAGCGGCAAATTGCGCATTTCGCCATGCTGGTGAGAGCTTTTCGTACCTCCCTATACTAACACATTGTTTTTCGTGATTTTGCGGCTTTGATACAGAGTTATCAGGGTTTGATCCAGTAATTCGAACATATTGGAACATAAATTGTAGTTTGAGCAATGTGTAACACAAAGTAATTTTGTTATTTTCGCGTTTCTAAATGTTTAATGGGTAAATAAGCAGAGGCTTGTTTCTGCCTTCAATATGACCAATTGCAGTGCATTTGGCTGTAAGTACAGATTCGTCATTTTGACAACTTTTACTGCATTAAGCCCGAATTATGAATTAGAACAAACATTTGCACAAGCAGAAAATCTCTAAGTATCCTGATAAGCTATTATAATGTATGATAGAGTAGCTTTATCTCATTGCGGTAAACGATTATTAAGGAATTTTTATGCCATACTTGGTATTGATCGATTAAAAACTAAGTCGGATTAATGCATTATAATATACATAAAATTAACATTATAATAATCAAAGAGGTTTTAATACAGTTTTCGGAAGGTTTGCAGATGATTCGTTTTTTATATCGCTCTAGCAGACGACACCGGCATCCGAGAAGTTTACATTGCAGGCATGTTTTATTTTCCATGATAAAAAGAATCAAGAGGACTTTGAGAAAAAAATCGAAAATGATCGTTAAGTAAAAGGTTCATTTAAACTATCTGCGTCCATGTCATAGGATAGACAAGCTCCTGAGTCCCGTATGAGAGGAAAATAAAACCCCCCCACCACAGCGGGGCGCTGGGGCCATATTCTTTATCTCATTTCCCGTCGGTACGGTAGCCAAGCAGTCGGTTGGGATCGCAAACCGACTCCTCGAGGTCTCGTTGCTATTCTGGAAGCTCCTGCGTCGGTACGACGGCTAGCCATCGTCGGTAGAATCCGGAGAATTCTACCGATAATGAAAAGGAGTCGGTAGCGATAGGAGTCAGTCGGTTAGCAGACGAACTGTGGCAAGTGTGTGCATATTTAACAATATCATCAAGGCAAATGAGTTAATTAAATGCCCGTAATTAGCAGAATGTAAAATAAAGCCGCAATAAGACATGCGATCGCATAAAATGAATGCGATTCTCGCTTTTAGATGCAAAATGATGTACGCCATAGCACATATGGATGCACGTATGTACTACGTTTCTTGGAGCGTGCATCTGTCCAAGGACGTGGAATAAAATAAACGTTTTCATCTTTTAATAATAAATGTAAATAACCATCAATAATTCATTAGGTAAAGTGATGGGGACCGCTTAACATCCGTAACATATGTTACTGTTTCCCCGTGCGAGACTCGACTATGGATAAATAATGACCCCGCTTGAAGAAAACTATGAATAATAGAGAAATAGATTAAACCTAGTCATAGGATTTCATGCGATCGAATTTTCTAATTTTTAAGCGTTTAATGATTAACTTTTAGTTGACGTGGATGGTATAATTTTTGTTCATTTTAAAACACAATTTGGTAATTTTCTAGTAGCAGACGAAAAACGTCGAAAATTTGTCGTTTTTGGATAAAATTTTCTCCGAAATGGCAGCACTTAGAAGAGATTGCTTATCATATATATAAACTGCAATCCTTCCTCTATAATATGGTGTAAGAATGGTATGTGTATCTTCAGTAGTAAAGGAGATATAGAATTTCTCCCAAACACCGTGAAACTAGAAAATTTCCCACAATTTTACCATTAGATTCCATTAAAATCATATATTTCAGCAATATATGAAAGGCCAAGATAATTGAATAATATTTGTAGTGTGTATAGTTAATCCAGGCGAAACTAATTACAAGTATTAATTACGTATAAGGAAGTGCTACAGTCGAAAGTTGCAGAACTTTGGTTCAAAAGGAGACGAGAGGATTTTGCTTTTGTAGCAAATATAAAAAAGAAAAGATACCTATCCGTTTATACGAATCGAGGTCTTACTAGCTGACCAATAGTAAACTGATTTGAAGACAGCAACAGTCCCAACAAGAACTTTATGAAGCACCTAAGGAATTTGTGGAAATCTAACCTCCAAGAAATCAGTCAGTGAGTGTATCGAAGGTACTATGTACTTACTAATTTTCTACTTCTTTCACTGATACTAAGTTCTGAAAATCACGCACCGACTTCCAGTTAATAAAATTACGAAATTTAGGGATTCACTGTAGGGCTGATAGTATATTAGATATCGATATTTTATTACCATAAGTATCCTTGTGCTCGAATTTGGGCACTGGAAAATCTTCTGCTATCAATTTATGTTAAATTCAAACATCAACCATTTAAGACCATACAAACCAACTAATGCAATTATAAATATCTTCCCTGTAAGATTTCTTTCAAAACTTTGGTAAGAAATCAACAAATGACAACAACAAATCTTTGTTACCTAAAATTTCATACATATCATCGATATTTACATCTGCTTTTGCACGCCTTGTTTCATTCTTCATTTGTCTACTCGTTTGCCCTCTCATTGGTTGAGATGAAGCACGTGACCGTCACTTTCGGAAATGCTTGGATGTTTCCCCTTAAAGTGGGTGGGGGCAGTCGGTTTGGTAGTTTTCTGCCCGACGATGCTACAGAATAGGATTTAGAGGCCGAGTCGGTGAGAGATCACGGTTTCCTCTCCAGTCGGTTGGATTTGAAATCGAACCAATTGCTTCCAAACCGACGAGTTACATAATATGGCCCCAGGGGCCCACTATTTTCGCGCTATTTTTGAGAAACGCAGTAACGGCTCTAGCTCTGATGAGCCACTTCCAGGTCAATCTCTGCATTGGCAAGTTGCGTTGTTTCTTCTGTTGAATCTCTTGGTGGATCTCAATATGGAAATTGATCTATAAATCTCGAAGTGTATCACAAACAAAGGTTTATATCGTCATTTTAATTTGTAAAGGGCTTGTTTTCCATTGGAATATACGACTGCTATGGAAATGTTAACATTGAGTCATATTTGTTGAAGGAAGAGAAAGGCAACATCGTGGCATACCTAATAAACTCGATGTAAAATACGATGAATTAATTATTGCTGACGTGTGGAATTCTGGGTTATCCATTTAGTTTTGAATAATGAATTGGTACTCTTCGTTTTGAAATAATAACTGTTCATTTACACGAAGTATTAACACATATAAACATGGTAAACGATTTGTGATTATATTTTGCATATTATTGCTATTTGTATCAATAGCTGTTTAGCCCAAGGAAAATTTCCTGACAAATTGAAAGTAACAAAAAAGCTGATATAAACTTCCTAAAATATTATATTTTATCCCAGTAATTTTATAACATTTTGAAAGAGTTTTTAAAACCTAGTGTTTAAATTTTTAGATGATAATAATATTATTTCCTCTGTGCAGTATGGTTTTTGTGGAGGGAAATCACCTTCTGATGCTGTAAACACCTTGAGTTCTGGTGCCAATTTTGCTTTTGAATGTCATTGGAATATGAAAATTACTCTATGTGATTTAAGTAAGGCTTTTGAATTTGTAATACATGTAATACTCTTTGACAAATTAAACTTATTTCATAGTATTCTATGCTATGATACTTGTATGTGGGGCAATAGCACTCGAATCAACAAAATACTGTAGATTCAGAAAAAGGTAATGAAGATTTTGGCTGGGGCTAAAATCACAGAACTCTGTAAGCCTATCTTTTGAGCAGAAGGTATTATGACTGTCATAAATCTATATATATATGAGGTACTTGTGTATACCAAAGTTTATTTTTGACAAGGTCCTTTGCTACTCCTGGATGGCTTTTTGGACCAATAAAATATTTTTATTTAAAACGGTCAGTCAACTACCTCCTGTCTGGTTTCAAGAGAGTTCATTTGTAATTGGGAAAGTAATAGGGTACATGAACAATCTTCTTTGCGGAAAAGTCATTTATGGAACAAATGTTTTAAAAATCTCCTTTGAACATATTCTAAATGTTTGTCAATCTGATTGGATTGGAATAATGTGTTCTAACTTTAATTAATCTTTAATTTAAATAGCCTCCAATCCATGAAAGAAATCCAAAATGTTAGTCTATAGCCTTTAATCTTCTTATAAAAAGTATGTGATTTACTTTATTAAAGGCTATTGAACTATCAGTATATCTTGCATAAATTTGGTTCTTGGTATCAAATGCTTCTAGAATAGTATTATAAAGAAATAAATAGGTAAGAGTTGGTTGCCCTTTCATGAATCCATGCTGAGGTATAATAATCTTTCGGAGTTGGAGATAAATGATATTATAAACAAGTTTTTCAAAGAGTTTTAGTATTTTTGAGATGGTGACTAGAGGACAACCCAGCAAACAATTCCACGTGGTCACCACGTGGCTACCACGTGGTGTTTGGTGGCAGTTACGTTGTAATACCACGTGGCCACCACATGGCGAGATGGAGTTGCAGGAATGTGGTCACCACGTGGCGCTGCAACTTTACTACCACATAATCACCACATTTTGCCACATTTCTATAATATTGTATCCTAAAATTTATAAAATATTCCAGCTAATTTTGGACCCCTTATAATGAAAAATGACTTTCTGATCACTCCTTTCCATACAAAAATAAACTTTTATAAATTGGCGTGAAATACTTTCTTTCAGAAAAAATATCAGGATGCTACCCAAGATTCATACCTTTATCAAAAGTTTGGATAAAAATGGTCTTTTACTTGAATTCAGTATTAAGACAAGGATAAGCAAGATATAGGACATTCATACCAGGGTCATTCCATGTCAACTCAACCAATGGAAAAACTCACCATCTCAGATTTTCTCATAACTTTCCCTGTAGTTAGTTCCAACCTTAGTTAAGAAAGATCCAAAGTATTTTAGTCCAAATGCTTCTACTTTCTTAGATATGAGTTTTTCTATGCACCATGGCACGAAGTAAAAATCTGCCCATGAGTCGAAACATGCAAATCAACCATTTTTGTATCCCTATAAAACATTTAATAAGGCAGCAAAGCTAGTAGAAATTTAAGATGTCATGAACATGTAACTCTTGTTTTCAAAATTGTTATCACAAAGATTCTCACTTGTCAACTTTTTTTGTTATAAATATTCAAAAATGGCAGTTAAGACATATTTCCGCCAAAAAATGACATTTTCAAAAACATGTAAAATTCACATATAACTAGTTAAAGCCATTAAAATTTGTATTAACATTGTAAACATTATCAACTTTGAATTGGTATGAGTTTTGGGCTAATGTTGGACTAATTTATTGAAGAATTTACTGAAAACTACTACTCTGCTTATGTTTTTTGTTGTTAAATGCCACCTTTTCAACTTCTAATAACAAAAAAGGGACACCAAGTAGGAAAATCATTTTTTTTTACTAACACACACTATCCATCCTCTTTCAGGAAATACAAACCTGAAGTTGCTCCCAGGATTGATAGTGTTTCTATAATTTATTTTAACGATGCATGTAAAACGGTAGGTCACGACACCTATATCTCAAGGCTTCCACTTCAAGGTTCTTTGAGTGTGAGTATTGAGATTCCTCTGAACACATATCATTCTTTTAACTGTCCAGCCAATTACTTTTGATATCAACCCAGGGTTCAATGTGATTAAAATGCCACTGTATTAGCAATTATACGAATTTATGATATTATTGCAAACGGTAAAAAAATAGGAAATTTTTTGTTCAATACATACTTTTATCTTACTCCAGGCCTTTTCCACTGCTGCAATTATGCCCTCTGTGTAAGTGTGTTTATGTGGAAAAATATACATTCTTGCTGCGGTCATGCTGCAATCTATTTGGGTCATACTCAAGACCAAACAGAAAAAGTTTAAGGGAGATAAATGTGCAGGCAGCAAGGAAAATAGAAATGCATTGAGGGAAATCTGTAAAACATGGGCAAAAGCTATGTCCTAGATGTGTAGCTTCAGTTTCAAGTTTAGTGGATATTCATGATCAAGATCCATATTACCCACCACCGAGTATATAGCATGAAGATACTTTGAAGAATGTTAATTCAAGTTTTGAAAGTCTTGGGTGTTCCCCCATAAAAATTTCCAAACTGAGGAAATCAGATAGATCTAGTTATGCCAGGTAAAATATTGAAGAAGCCAATTCACTACTGGAGGAAAAAGTGAGCTCGTGCTTAGATGTACCCAGAAATGCTTTTCGTGATTTTGAGTGTGAGACAAAATGTGATAAATGTTCAGATTTTGATTTAATATTAGTGGATCTTAAAAAGTAATTGCTGAATGAAGCCGAGAAAAGCAGTTATTAGTACTTACTTTAGTACCATCAAGTTGGACAATATCCATAAGTGCTGAAGAATTCAATGTGACTGAATACCAAGTTAAGCAAGATTGAGAGCTAAAGAAAAGAAAAGGCATACTTCCAGAAATTATCTCAAAAAAGGAAAGCAGCTACCTAACGATGTCAAACAAGCTATAATAAAGTTTTATGAAAGTGATGAGTTCAGCCGCACTGGGAAGAAAGACATTGTGAGTGTAGTTAATAAAGGCCAGAGAGTACACATTCAAAAAAGATTACTTTTGTCTAATCTTTCAGAGTTGTACAGCATATTTAATCACCAATTCCCACATGTAAAAGTAGGCATGTCTAAATTTTTCCAAATGTGCCCCAAATGGCGTGTAAGTTGACGTGACAGTTGGAGCAACAGGTGCCCATTCTGTGTGAGTTTGTATGCAGCACCAGAATGTTAAGTTAATGCTAAATGCACTTTCTTCAATTAAAATGGGATACAAAGATGCTATTAAGTGCCTTGCATGTGATATAGATGACAATCTGTGCATGGTGCACAGATGTGAGCAATGCCCAGGTAAACAGAGACTGCATGAAATGTTATGTATGTATTATGCATTTAACTAATTAGTTATCAGATGACGCTACTATCACATATTTTCAGTGGACACAAACTGATCGTACTACATTTGAGAATGTGCAGGTAAATATACAAGATTTTGTTGACAGACTTGTGACTCTGGTAGACAAACTAACCACTCATCATTTCATCTCTGTATCTCAAGCTGCGTATTTAAGACATTGTAAAGAAGAAATGCCTGAAGATGAGATGATAATACTACTCGACTTTGCTGAGAATTTTTCTTTTGTTGTGCAAGATGCAGTACAGGGATTTTTTTGGGACAACAGTCAGGCAGCAGTCCATCCTTTTGCTGTTTATTTTAATGAAGAGGGTCGAGTGTCTTCCATAAGCATTTGTGTCATAAGTGATTGCTTAAAACATGATGCTGGATCAGTATATGTGTTCATAGGAACAGTTCTTACTTGCATAAAGGAGAGGTTCCCATATGTCAGAAGATGTAAATATTTTAGTGATGGAGCTGCAAGCCAGTATAAAATCTTCAAAAATATTATAAACATATGTATGCATTATTCAGACTTTGGTTTGTCTGCCGAATGGCATTCTTTTTCAACAAGCCATGGAAAAAGTGTATGCGATGGAATAGGGGGAACCGTGAAACAGTTAGCTACCAGAGCTTGCTTACAGCACCCAAGCACAGAACATATTTTGTCAGCATGTGACTTGTTTGACTGGGTTCATGAAAATGTTACTGGCAATAAGTCATTCTATATTTCCAGCACTGATACAGAGATTTGGAAACCAAGGCTGAAGAATTGTTACAAAAATACAGGAACAATAGAGGAAACAAGAAGTCATCACTGCTTCATTCCAATCAGTGAATTTGCTGTATCAATGAGTTGAATTTCTTTACCAGAGCTAAGGGCAACAAAGAAAATTAGTTTAAGAAAGGGCAAAGGAACATCATACACCAAGAATAATATCCCTTAACCTGGAAATTATGTAGCAGCTGTGTATGAAAGTAGATGGTACATTGGCAGTGTTGTTCAAATACTTGAGGATTGAGAGGTATTAGTGAACTTCATGGCACCTGAAGGAAAGGCAAAATCTTATATGTGGCCGAAACATCCTGATAAGTGCTGGGTACCCTGGGTACCTGGACCATCACAGGAAGGCAGTATACTTTGCCAGAGGACGTAATTGCAGTAGTGGAAAAGGCCTGGAGTAGGATAAAAGTATGTATTGAACAAAAAATTTCCTATTTTTTTACTGTTTGCAAAAATATCATAAATGCGTATAATTGCTAATACAGTGGCATTTTAATCACATTGAAGCCTGTGTTGATATCAAAAGTAATTGGCTGGACAGTTAAAAGAATGATATGTGTTCAGAGGAATCTCAATACTCACACTCAAAGAACCTTGAAGTGGAAGCCTTGAGATATAGGTGTCGTGACCTACCGTTTTACATGCATCGTTAAAATAAATTATAGAAACACTATCAATCCTGGGAGCAACTTCAGGTTTGTATTTCCTGAAAGAGGATGGATAGTGTGTGTTAGTAAAAAAAAATGATTTTCCTACTTGGTGTCCCTTTTTTGTTATTAGAAGTTGAAAAGGTGGCATTTAACAACAAAAAACATAAGCAGAGTAGTAGTTTTCAGTAAATTCTTCAATAAATTAGTCCAACATTAGCCCAAAACTCATACCAATTCCAAGTTGATAATGTTTACAATGTTGATACAAGTTTTAATGGCTTTAACTAGTTATATGTGAATTTTACATGTTTTTGAAAATGTCATTTTTTGGCGGAAATATGTCTTAACTGCCATTTTTGAATATTTATAACAAAAAAAGTTGACAAGTGAGAATCTTTGTGATAACAATTTTGAAAACAAGAGTTACACGTTCATGACATCTTAAATTTCTACTAGCTTTGCTGCCTTATTAAATGTTTTATAGGGGTACAAAAATGGTTGATTTGCATGTTTCGACTCATGGGCAGATTTTTACTTCGTGCCATGGTGCATAGAAAAACTCATATCTTAGAAAGTAGAAGCATTTGGACTAAAATACTTTGGATCTTTCTTAACTAAGGTTGGAACTAATTACAGGGAAAATTATGTGACAATCTGAGATGGTGAGGTTAGAAACCACCAATTTGTGGTTGAGTTGACATGGAATGACCCACCATATTACTGGGTGCTATATACAGTAGATTCATTGCAGCATTTATTCAGACAATGTCTCAGTTTAAATCACATCTCAAGGTCTTTATATAAGACATCTCTGAAAGCAGCCAATGAGCACTCAAGTACTTAACTTAAAACACATTGAATATTTTCCAAATTAACCAATTGAAAGGCTTTGAGAACAATAAATATAATTTTTTTCTGTAATAAATTGACCTTCCTTAGAAGTCATTGAAGGGGTAAATTAAGAGTACCTGAAAGATATTTCAAAAGATAAAACATATCAAAGCTTTAGACAAATTCAAATATTTGGATTAGGAATACTGCCGTTTGGTTACATCTCAGATGTATATTTTGCACATGAAAATTCCGCACACATCGTAAAGAAAATTAATAGTTCCTTCGAGTAGTCATTGATTTAGTAGTAAACTGAAAGAAGGGTAAAGGATGAAGAATACACCAGAAAATATGCTGTAAATGAAATTTTTATTGTTATGCATTGTTTTAACACATAAATACATTAGTGAATAAATACATATTACAATGAATTAAGTTTTACATAACTGAATAGGAATGAAATCTTAATACAGCAAAGAGAAGCAAAACGATCTGTGATATTGAAAATGAAATCAATTCTTCATTCACTTTTGTTATTCACTTTTGCTGCTGTGGATAAGGTCTTCCTCTTGTGGAACAACTGCCTTAAGTGGATTCTAAGATCGTGTAATATTATCTTCAATCCAGGATAATTCTTCTTATAACCCATATCTTGTCCTTTAACCCTTCATTATTCTATCATTCTGTCTAAGAATCTATCAGTCTTCAACGAATACACTAAAGTTCCGGAATTTCTCTTTTTCTTGCACTAAATAAAACAGGAATAACTATATTAAAATTTGCTTCTTACTATAAAACTTCCCATGATACTGCAATACGTACAAACGAGAGTGAAATACAACTTTCAATGACAGTTGTATTAAGTTTTAAGAAGGCTTAAATTAATTCAAATTATGGAAATGAAAATGTTTGAGTAACGTAAATAAACACTTGGGTAAAATTCTCGATAACACGGTAAATCATCGAGAATTTTACCAACAATTGTAAGCAGCATTAATATTAGCTTATTAAATATTTAATATCTACTAAAGAAGGCAAAAAGCATCACTTACGTTTCTTTGCTGAGCTTAAAACTGCAGATAATCTCCAGATTGTCACCATCTTCACAGTATGGATAACTTTACGTACACGAATTTCCCCCAACAAATACCCTACATCGGTCGTATAGTAAAACTTAATGCTCCGGATGAACAACCAACATCTTTCATAAAATTGATTGGACGGTGACAAGGATTTTCCTGTAAAATACAATTAAGAACTCATTTCTAGGTAGTACAAAGTTTGAAACGTGCAATAAATAATCAATGCTTAAATAATGTACTTACAATTCTCTGGTTTCCTTGGAAAGTGAAAAGATGGAATACATTTACTGCTACTGTGCTGAAATATCCTTTGGGGCGACATAATTCATCGCAATATTCGAAATTGTTTCACAAATTCAAAACGATGCAGAGACTAACAATGACGGTTACTCAAATGAGATACTGCCAACAAAAAATAATTCGAGACACTGCTACCACGCTACGAGACTATGAACCGCTCAAGCTCAAACCAGCAAGATTTGTCAGTTTTCGTGTACGAAGGAAAAATGATTGTTTTCCTTATCATTTTGGTAACGTAAAGCAAAATAAACCATGAGAAATATACACGGAAATCAACTTTTTAATAACGTTTGCGATCGATTTCTTAACGATTCGTAAAACATATATGTTTTACGATTCTTTCATATGAATTTGAAAACGGATTGATGGATTTCCGATTCCATCGATGGATTTAAAAACGTACCCTTCGTCTGTAATTAATTTTAATTAAATAATCGAGTAAAACGTCGGCTGAATATTTTCTCATTATTATAAATTCACTTACAGAGATAACAATGGAAAAATAAATAATTTTATGCTGCTTCTTCCTTTAATATGTCATAAATGCATATTTAAATAGTTTTTACTTAATTTGATAATGCTGCGGGTTATTCATCTTCCGTAATAGAATCACAGATTCTGTGTTTTATCCTTCTGCTTTTTTTGTTTTATGAGTAAATGAATTTGATATGGAAGAAAATCTTTCTTACATAACATTTTATAAATAATAATCTCACGGAAATGAATACGTTGTGGCCACGATTATATGACGTTTTGGCAATATCCAATGTGGTGATGACCACGTTCTTACCACCTTTTTACCACATTCACCACATTCGCCACCAAAATGCCACGTGGCAAATAGTGGCGAACACGTGGCGTGTTTGCTGGGAATATATATGTAGTTACTTATAACGGTTGACATACTTTCGATTTGAGGGGATTTAGCCAGTCATAAGTGACATGTTAAACAAAACTGTTAATGGTACTGGGAGGGAAGAGAGACAATGATTTAAGGTTATAGGTAAAATTCAATCAAAAACTAGCTTTTTCTTTAGAGAAATGAATTCCAGTGATTCAGCCCCAACAACCTATTTTGAGAAACTTAAATTTGAATTGGCAGTATATTTAGGGACATAGCTATGTATATTAGGGACATAACTATAATCAGTGCAATTGAAACCTAGGTTTCAATTGCACTGAGTATAGTTTCATCAAATATATCAATGATCAAACTAAGAATGACCTTCAAAATACTCAACCAATTAAAGGTAAAGTTATGGTTCCTTTATTCAGGTAAATTTGCTTGTGAAAAGATATAAGAAGGATTGCAATTATGGGGAAGGTATTTCAGTATGGTGTTTAAGGAAAATATAAAGTAGAGATGAGGTGGGTGGTGGTCATCAGGTTTGAGAAGTGGAGAAGTTTCTTGAACCATCAATGCTGGATACTGAGAGAAAAAGAATTTTATATTTTTGTTCAGTATATATTATTAAATTGTCTGAAGCTGTGGACATTCATTAAATCAAAGAACCATGGGCTTCAATATGTGAATTTCATTGGACAGTGATATTAGAATGTTACCATTTAAGGTTTTAATCACTTTAATTCATTCATTCATTTATATTAATTAATTCCTCGTATTTTACATCGAGTTTATGCATAAACTCGATGTAAAATACGATGAGGTATGCCACGATGTTGCCCTACTCTTCCTTCAACAAATATGACTCAATGTTAACATTTCCATTGCAGTCGTGTATTCCAATGGAAAACTAGGACTTTGCGAATGAAAATGACCATATAAACCTTTCTTTGTGGTACACTTCGAGTTTTATACATTAATTTCCATAATGCCCTATCGAGGTATGCCCAGCTTGTTGTCTTTCTTTCAGAAATAGTTCACCATGTTTATATGTGTTAATACTTTGTGCAAATGAACTGTTAATATATCAAAACGAAGAGTACCAATTTACTATTCAAAACTAAATGGATAAACAAGAATTCCACGCTTCAGGAATAATTAATTCATTGTATTTTATTTCAAGTTTGTGAGGTATGCCAAGATGTTGCCCTTCTCTTCTACAAATATGACTCAATGTTATCATTTCCATTGCTGTCGTGTATTCCAATGGAAAAGTAGGCCTTTGCGAATTAAAATGACCATATAAACCTTTCTTTCAAGGGCGTTGCCAGGGGGGGGGGGCAGGGGGGGACAGCTGCCCCCCCCCCTGGAGACCCATTAGTATTTTGTTTCGGGATGTGTTGTAGAAACAATTTTAAGGCACGAGCGTATTTGAAAAGAATTTAGGCCCAAAACATAGTCAAGTGTTGGCACGTGTAAACACCATTGATGGGAAAAGTACTTCCTCGTAGGAAATTCGTTTACACCTCCAGTGCAGCAAAAATATTTCAACAATACTTTGTAGTAGAATCCTTCGCCCCTTCCCTCCCAAGGAAAGAAAAGTTCGGTTTCAGGGTGAACAATGTAGTTAGAACTGCCTCTCGATGCGATCAGAGCACGAGGTTATGCGATTATGTCCTCTCTCTCAAACTACCTTGAGTATTGTCCGACAATCGCCGGCAGAAAACAAAGATTCAGTTTTTTTTCGTTTTCCCTTCAAAATGGCCATAAGAAATTTTTGCGGTGAGTATGTTGCAAATAGGCCTAAGCAGTGGTGCAGCAAGGGGGGGAAGTTTAGGAGTCAAACCCCCCCCCAAGAAGTCCTATGACTAGCTTTGCATGCCAGTAAATATGGCTCCGATTACAGCTAAGTTGATGTTTTCGGTAGCAGAGCAGGCCTAGAGCCGACATCGATATCAATGGGACGCTACAAGTGTTTCGCACACAATGTTCAACGCATGCACTTCTTAACCATATCCTTTTAGTAGAGTACTCACACCATAAGATAAGATTCCCATGAGAAGAATTCGAAAGTGCTGATTCGTTTGCTCCTCGCAAAAAAACAAGGGAACATTTGAGAAATAATTCAAAACTTACACCCTGAAAACAGAGATTAAGATTACGTTTGAGAGACAAACAGGTTGATAAAACTCTCAGTTAGATCTTCTGCATGTGACTGTTTTGAGGGTGTGAATGCAAAGCTAGGCTTTTGAATAGTGCTTTTGAGATATTCACAGGGAACAGTTCCAAGGAGAGTTTAGTTTGGATTTCATTAGGTACAGATGGACATCCGAAAATTTTTTCACAGTCCGCTAATAGCTCGAGGCCTCTATCGGGAAAACGTAAGTTAATGTCTATGTAGTTTTTTGTAAAATGACCATTATTAGTTGCATAAATTAGGATTGTATTACTTTAGGGCTGTTATCGGAGGGCACTTCTCAAGATGAGTTAGCGACAATTGCAAAGTTACTTGTTCCTTTATTAAGTATTCTGGACGATTAAAAGTATGTACAGTAGGCTCTTCATTACTCGGGATGATATAAAATATACCGATCCATATTTTATAATTACCCGTAAATTTGCTGTATAGTTACGAAACTAATTCAATAACCGGGTTTCCGTAGAAATTTGTAAAAGTATTGGAGCAATACAAGATATCAGTAAAAATTAATTTTCGATGATATTATTAATAATATACCATTTTGGAAGCAAATCAGTCAGCTGAAAGGTATTGTGCATGTAAGTTACGCACATATTTATCGTAACTGTGACTTGATGACTTGAAATAAATTTGAGAAACTTTTAAAACTGTGACTTAAATTCTTTAGCTTCCTTTTCAATGCAGCCAATTTTTTCTCTTGTGATAGAATCCCACGAATCTCATATCTGGTTATGCAATGCCCATTCAAAATTTCAATTCGTGGAAAATGTTTGTTTCCTTTGAACACTCAGTGCGTAAGACTGGGTTTTGTATCATCTCTCTGCTGGTTAAACCACCTATTACTTAGTCCAAATAATTGTAAGTTGACGTCTTCATTTTTTCCACCTTGGTATATAACTTCATTTCTGCAAATTCAATTATAATATCAACTATAATCAAGAGTCTACAGAATATTTTGATGCAGCCGAATGTGTACTCTCCGGTATGTGACGCATTCAATTGAATATTTGGCTAATACATAAATAACAAAATCAGGCTTAAATGTAAGCCTACCAGAAAATTTCATCTGATATAAATGATTTTTTGTTTCTTAGAAGAGGAGGTAATTTTAAAAGTATCGGATGAAGTCATTCCTAAGAAAGCTGCTGATGATATAGTCTAATAACGAAAGATGTTCAAATAAGGATGGGTGCACCAATGTGGTGATTTATTCAAAAACAAAAGTTCTAATTTTCCTCAAGAGATGCCATTAGTGGCAAAGTTTATAAACAAAAGTTCCAATTTTCCTCAAGAGATGACATTAGTGGAGAAGTTTATAAACAAAAGTTCCAATTTCCCTCAAGAGATGGCATTAGTGGCAAAGTTTATAAACAAAAGTTCCAATTTCCCTCAAGAGATGGCATTAGTGGCGAAGTTTATAAACAAAAGTTCCAATTTCCCTCAAGAGATGGCATTAGTGTCGAAGTTTATAAACAAAAGTTCCAATTTCCCTCAAGAGATGGCATTAGTGTCGAAGTTTATAAACAAAAGCTCCAATTTACCTCAAGAGATGGCATTAGTGGCAAAGTTTATAAACAAAAGTTCCAATAAAGTAAAGCGGGTGGGGGTAAGCGGCGGGGCAAGCAATGACGCGTGAGGGAGCACGGGAATTGCTTTTAAACATTGTTTTTAAACATTGTTTTTAGTAGAATGACCTTGAAACGTGCAAGGATAGACTTTTTGTATCTACTCATGGAGATCTAATATATTCTTCAGCACTAAGAATAAGGATCGATTCGTAAGCATAATGAAACATTTACGGTTTGATCACAGAGAAACTCGGAGTCAAGCTCTGAGAGAAGAAAAATTTGCTTTAGGTTCTGAGCCTTGGAACACATTTATAACTGACTCCTGAGCCTGCTACAACCATGACGAGAGTGTTATGGCCGATGAACAATTATATCCTACAAAATGCCGATGCCCATTCATCCAATACATGCCGAATAAGCCGGATAAGTTTGGGATCAAGTACTGTGTATTAGCAGACGTGAAGTCTAAATATTGCCTAAATGCATTTCCTTATGGTGGAAAAGATGATGCTAGGGGATCAAGGCAGTCTCTTGGAGAATATGTTGTGCTATGGTTGGCAGAGCCATTCAAAAACTCCGGTATCAACATAACTTGCAACAATTACTTCTCTTCAATCAGCCTCGCTGAAAAACTAAAAAAAAAAACAAAATCTCACTGGTTGGAACGATAAGAAAAAATAGAAGAGAATTACCTCCTTCGGTTCATCACAGCGATGAAATATACTCAACTAGAGTTTATAAAAATAGATTAGGCCATAGCTTGACAAATCACCAAGCAAAAAATATAAAAATCTGCTTTTAATCAGTACAATGCATCAAGACGTGATGATTTCTGACTCAGAAAAAGAAACCGGATACAGTTTTGTTTTACAACTGCAACAAAGTAGGGGTAGATATAATGGAGAGCATGTGCCGGAAATATTCAACTCATTTGGCTGCAAGGAGATGGCCAGTGCATGTATTTTTTAACATATTGGACCTGGCCTCAATAAATAGCTGAGTTCTATTCAAAGAAACCACTAGGCGTAAACTCAGCCGGAAGGAGTAAATTGAAAGACTTATATTAGAAATTATTGGAATCTTATTATAGATAGAGCTTTACTTTACAGGTTAGATGGAAGAGGAGACTTTTTAGTCTCAATCCTCAATCTCGCCTAATAAAGACCCCTAATAATAATAATAATAGAGCCACCTCCCTCATGTTCCTTTGCAATGTCGCAAATTTCATCAGGGGAAGCAAGTGCGCCAATATGACCGCAGAAAAGAAGAAAGTGTCAGATCTCACCTGGATGTTACAACAAATCCAGTAATTTGTGCCTAAAATGTAGGAAAATATACAGTGGAATATGCTCTGTAAAAGTGGCAATTGCCACATTAATGTGCAGAATCTGCGGTAAAAAATTATGTACTCTTGGATACATAGAGTGATATTCTCTCTTATCATATATCTTAAAAATGTTAATCCATTACTTAATAAGGAATAAATATTAATTTGTAAGAACAATAGCAAAGCTTTATTATGATTTCAAACCTTACATTGTGAAGATGATGAAGTGTTACTATAATGACTTGGATTTATTGTAAACTAGCAAATGATGGAAGGAAATAACATTTTAAGAATGGTGTAAGTATTAAGGTAAGTCTAAAATAAAAATCAACGTAATAAAACTAGCACCAGAGTGGATAAGCACAGAATGAGCCCACGTAAGACACTGCCTCCAAAAGGCGCTTTTAGCAGGCACTAGTGCCTTCTGCCTTTTCAAGGCGCCTTAAAGGTGCCTAAAAGTTGCCTTTAACAGGCACATTAGTCAACTCATAGTTTTAAGCTTTTTAAGTCATCATTTTATGAGATTATTTCGAGAAAGGTAATGTAATTTTCTATACAATATATTTCTTTATATAAATGTTTATTAATATTTCTATAATAAAATATACTGCGAGTGTTACATATATCTCTTTTGACTTCCCCAAAATTCACGTTGGTAGTCACATATGGTTGTAGTTGTTGGTTGATTCTGTGTTTTAAATGATTGAGTTGTTTGTAAGTCGCTGAATTAAGCATCGAATTGCCAGGCGAGTTTGTCCAGAGCTTTTGGTCCTGCGGTTCTGCTATTCCCCATTGTTGGACTGGGCATTGATTTGGTCAATGATCTCGAAATGGAGTCTCCTCAAAAAGTAAGTTGAAGTTGTGTTTATCACTTACTGACATTGTGAAATATTGCACGTAGTTTGAGTTACATTACATTAGTTTTATGCCACTGCAGGTTGGAATTATTTCTCACCGACGCACAGTCGGCTATTACATTTCTTCTTCGTGAAAAATTATTGATAACAAGCATTATTAGAATAGTATCGTATAGTATCTATATATATGTGACTTTTTATTGAATAGACATAATTTATCTTTAAGTAATGTTTTTGAAGTCGTAAGGACTATCCATGACAACTAACCATTATAATGAAAATACAATCCGGGCCGGTATTCACATTTGAAACGTAACCTCGGTTATCTCCCCATCAACAAAACCGATGTAGCGTTTAATTCATGTTTAATTCCTGTTTATTAATGTATAATGTTAATAATAATGCAGGTACATTATTTCAGCTGAGTTGGAGATGACAGCTATGTGTCGGCGCATAATGCGGAAGATCTTCATTGTTGGGTTGTCTGTGAAATTTAACATGCAAGGCAGTGAAAAAAAAAGAGGATTTAAATCTACAGACACTTTAAAGGTCATTCAAGGTGAGTCTTTCTATTTACTATTTGGTCTAGTTTTTTAAATTTTCATATTTACTATTTAATTTTCATATTTACTATTTAATTTTCATGTTTAATATGAAATAAACATACCACATTCTTATTTGGCAATTTCATTTTTTATCCCCTAGGTGCATGCCGCAGATATTTTAAAGATTTGACCTCAACATCAATCAAGAAAGAAAGTATCAATGCCATTGGGATATAGCTGAGAAATCATTGTCCGAAGAAATCTGCTTGAATAAATTTAATTTGTTAATTGGATAAAAACTACTTTTTATTTCCTAGGTGCCTAAAAAGTGCCTAAAAGGCGTATTTTCAAGGCGCCTAAAAAGTGCCTTTTCAAGGTGCCTAAAAGGTGACTTTAAGCTAGAAGATCAAGGCGCCTTTTAGGCGCCTAAAAAAGGGGCATTTTTGGCGCCTTTTGGAGGCAGTGTCTTACGTGGGAGATATGTGTAAGAAAAGGCCATTCTCGATAAATGCATGATTAATTGCTAGGTTTTCCATGAAGGTCTGATCGCTGCCTTCACTTTACAGCCGAAAATGTTAGTAACCCTGCTTCTTTATAGTTTATAAACTTATTCGGGATCCCCAAGAGTTTCGACAAATCACATGAAACAAATCTGTGCACAAAATATCCCTTTAGTTATTTATTCTGCGAACGCATAACTCTCTGTTTAGAGATACGTTGTTACGATTGGTAGCCCTGATTTATAAAGTTAGTACCCTTGACATTAATTCTAATTGTTCAAGAAAGGTGATTGAATGTAAACTTGAGATATCAGTTTCAGATTTACCTGAGAAAACATTGGAAGAACATTTTATAATGATTAAACTAATATGTTGGCAACCCTGCTAAAAAAATTTTTATGAATTTTTAAATGTTATAGAACGGTTTGGCATTGATGAAAACCACAGATTGGAAATTTTTACGACGAAATTCGAAAAATTCTTCAGCCATCATATTTGTTGGAGGTTTTTTCCGAGGCACGAACGAGTGGTTTTATATGGTTTCCGTCAGATGGCATAACAATCTTGGCGTGATCAAGGAGTTTTAGAGAAGGGAGAAAGGGATAACATCGAAAGGCAACCTGATAGCAGCGCCACCTATCCGTAGTTTCTGAAACTAATGCTAAAATCGTATAGTCCAGTCTTGACATAGGTGTTCTGTGAGGCCAAGATAGGCAATATGTACAACAAGGTTTAGTTCGTCCGCCATATCGCTTGGTGCGCTGCAAGGCGAGAATTGGCTTCCTGATTGGTTGGATCGCATGAGCTCTCAACTTCCGAAATTTCGTGTACGGAGCATGCTGACGATGCTGACGCTGGAGACGCTGAGTGTTCTTACTGTAAGTTTGAGGAGGCAGTATTTTAGCGGTATCTTACCCAAGATTATTGCTTCTCTAAACTTGTATTTTCCAAAGTCATCAAGACAAGAACAATTCCTCGCATAGTAGCATTGGAATTTTGCAGTGGGAAAATGTCGGATATACCGAAGGTACGTTTTTGTGTTTTTTATGTAACGCGTGGTCGTAGATATTGATGTAGTAAACGATTTAATAAGTTTTAAACATTGTGTTTGTTCGTAATACAACGCGTGTTCCTACATACTCATATAGTAAACGATTTGATAAGTTTTAAACATTGTGTTTGTTCGTAATACAACGCGTGTTCCTACATATTAATATAGTGAACGATTTAATAAGTTTTAATCATTGTGTTGTTTGTAATACAACACGTGTTCCCACGTATTGATATAGTAAACGATTTAATAAGTTTTAAACATTGTGTTTGTTTGTAATACGACACGTGTTCCCATATATTGATATAGTAAACGATTTAGTAAGTTTTAAACGTTGTGTGTGTGTTTTGGAACGGGTGTTCCTAGATGTTGATATAGTACATGATCTCCACTGAATAAGTTTTAAACGTTGCTACGTGATTAAATATTTATGATCTAATATTTTAACTATAGTAAATTGTGAAAGTTGCACGTGTTAGGAATTCGTGGGAGAAATGGACCCGTAAAAAAATTTTGTATTGATAAAATTAAATCAAATAATCCGCTCAACGGGCAGCTAGAACAACTCTAAATAGATAATTTAACGCGTAGTCACAATACATATACCTAGAGGTGCATGTTTTTCGCAATAAGCGATAAAACCAACAAATAACGCGAATTTTGGCTGATTTTGCGAAGTAACGATAATGGCGACAGTTTTAATAAGCATCATGGATTGTGGTGATTTTCGCTTCATTCATCATTTGTAAGAGAGGGAAATGTAATTTCGGTATTATTTAATTAAATGTTCAATACATAGTTGAATTATTTGTCATATTCTTCATCGCTAATTACATATTCGCTGACGCGAATTAAGCTTTGATATTTTGCAATAAATTAACAGAACTTTCTATCCATTAAGGATTATCACAAATTCTCGCCTAATTCCAAGAAGAAATATGTTTTGTTTTTCCTAACATCTATCGTGTCAATTTGTTTTTAATGAAAATATCATGTTTTGTCGATCTGCAGCTGTGAAATCATTTTCCTTAGGTGTAAACAGCACAGCTTTAAATAAATTTAATATAATATTTTGTATAATTTACAGTTAATAATATTTCCAACGCCTTTAATGTCCATGCTAAAGTGTGCCTTATATTATTCCTTTGCATAAATGAGACTGTGAAAATTAATAACACCAAATTAAATAAATAATCAGCCAGTATTATTCACTCACTGAATTGCTCATAATCTCTAATGTCATGTTTCCTTTCTTACAGAATCATCACGTGGGGACGACAACTTCACTCAAGGCCCTGAGAATGATAGCAGATTCAGCCACAAATTCATGATTGTCATAAAGATTTATTTTCTAATTTCTGACATTATTAGATTATAATATTATTTTCTTATAGTGTGTGGAATTAATGTTTGAGTAAGCTTATTGTAATTGTAAGGAGCTATGTACATGTAATTGATGTTGGCAGTATTGTATATGTGAAATTGGTTTTGAAATAAATGTGTGAATGTAAATAGTAATTCTTGACTGTCTTCCGCAATATCTATAGCCCTTCCCTAAGTCCAGTGTATTAATTATTCCTTAAATGTGAATAATATGCAAATGAAATTATTCAAAATTCAAACTACGCGCGGGCGATAACTATCGCTAAAATTCTCATAGCTCCTGTTTGGATGTAAACATTCTCATATTCATAGTTCCGTGCCAGAACGCTAGGAGCGTTGCGATCACCTTTTGCTTCCCTCTAAATGCATGGTACAGCTAGCAGCATAAAAAAGTTACCACCTAAGATGCAACCAGCATAACTCGAGAAGGGCGAGTCATTCAGATTCTCTGTTTTGAGCGCGCTTTTCGTCTTGCTCTTTATGCCTGGCACGTTTTGAAGGCTTTTGTGATGATATATATTTTACAAATACTCGCTAAAAGTCATTGCTTTTGCTGCGGTAGAAGCAATATTATATTATGAAATAATTAAATTCGTATTTCGTTAAGTCGGCTCGAATCTCATGCGTAATTCGCTCTTCATCTTAAAATATTGGACATGAATTACTTTGGCTGCTCATATTTCTTCCTAACATAATATTTTTCATCAATGCAAATTTAGAATGAAATTGGTTATTTCAGTTGATGCTCCACACGCCCGCAGGATGATCATTTTCGTAAAGATTATACTTAATTATGATACGATGATTAGGAGAATATGAACTACTGTAAATTAGGTCAACTGAAGTAGCAAAAATTAGAAAACAACGTATATCATAAATATAATAATGGTGTTGCAGATTTTTGAAAGATAGTTAAGTAAGAAATACATTTAAATGAACTATCCGCGAGCCTCCGTAAGGCTTATTGCAGAGAATGTGATACACTCAACTATCTAAATAATTTACAAATAACGATCGTTGAGAATAGGGATCACGTCGTCGCGTATTTCGTCATGTAAATCACAGCTAAGGAATATCTCTAATAATTATTGTCTTTACAGAGTTATATTCTTATAAGATACCCAGCGGAGGGCTACGATCATTTTGGACTCACTGCTATCTAACCTGTAGTCTCTTAACAAACCGCTTAATATTTTACGCTCGAAAATTTCTTTTGGATAATGAAATTAGAAGGACTAGTCGTGCAGAGTCGAGCAAAGCGCAAAAAGAATTGAATAATATGCTTGTAATTATTTAATTCCTTTATTTAAACCTTCTCCGTCAAAAATTTTAAAATACTAAAACGATTAAGAGTTTCAACATTGGGAAAAGATATGAGCCAACAACTTAATGCTGTTACAACTCCACTCTAAATATTTGCACGTAAACGCTCATGCATGAAAAATACATTTAAATCTATTGCTGCGGATCTCTGTGGCAAATCCTCCTTTTGGTGCTACGTCTGCTTTTAATGTTTTTGTCTACATAACGGTTAATCGGTACCAAGCATACCTTCCTTCTCAAGAAAACAAAGGGAGCTTCTGCGTGGGGGTGAGAGAAAGGGTCTTCAATGGAGCGGTTACTGATCAAGGGATCAGAGAAGAGCCCACAAACGCTGTGGACGGTCTACCAGACTGCCCGTGTCTCGGACCGTCTCTGCTTTCAGGAGTAGAATTAAACATGTATTAACCATAGAAAGATCACTCCCGTAGAAATTTAAGCTTCGGAACATTCTAATTCCAAAATTACGTTCTCAATATTTACATTCATCTTTTCAGGCTTTTTTCGCTATTTCTTCTAACCAACGATTTTCATAAACCTTCGGGATATCCTTACAAATCAATCAACAACAAAACGGGAAGATTTAAGAAATAGCTATTTGCGTAAACTGGCGTTCCTTTGGTTCTTTTGCATTACTATCATTGAATGTATAGTGTTTTCAATTCTTCTATCCCATTAAATGATAGATACAGTTATTAGTTTTGTAGATTTTAAGAACCTTTAAAATTAATATAAAAAAACACCTAAAGCAAGTGAATACATTTTTTTCTCTCAGTGTTGATGATAGCCAAAACGTTCAACTCATCTTGATTCACTTATAAAATTTGCTAGTCGATCTCACCTCGTTTATAAAATACAAAATAAGGATGTCATTTAAATACGTATTTAAACACAATTATAATCGTCATTACTGTAACACATACGCAATAACTTGCTCATCCTGCGTCGAGTACTAATAAGTAATACCCCTAGCTAAGTCTTAAATTTGGTTAGAGGTCGATTAACCCATTGTCATACAAAAGTGACAATTCTACGGATAGCGCTCTTATCATTTTTCATAACTGATAAAATAAAAGATGGTCTTCTTAAATTACTAAGAACTTCGTAATAAATTCTAATACACTTCGGAGTTGATTGGTGGATCAGTAAATAGCTAAAAATACGAGAGGAGTAACTTTTGAGAAATAAAATATCGAGAATTTTACCAAAAGGACGTCTACCGCTGGCCATTTACTACAGTATTTACTGGAAGCCATTACTTTGAAACGATAAGGAATCTATGGATCCAATTTTTAGGACAGTGGTTTCATCAAGTGATTTATGATTATTTTCATTCAATCCACATCAGATAAACAGTGATATCTCGTAAGTTATAGGCTGAAGAACATACAAAATATCAAATCTGATGCTCTGCAGTCCCACTTTATGAGAGACTTAATTCTTCGAGTCATTCTTCTAATTGCGAGCTAAAAATTATACATATATAGAAGGCTAGCGGACATATTATTTTAGATAACATCGAAATGAATCAAGCAAATTGCAACTCAAATCCTCTTCTCCCAACGAGAAAGTTTTTCCTTTCCATTCCATTTTGGCGAAGAAAGGAAATCTTACCCTTCTCCCCCACCTATTTCTTTTAGTCCTGTTTAACAGTTTTCCAGGAATTCTACCCTTTCACCTGCAGGTCACACTTTTGTTCCCTCTTATTCTTTCTTCTTTTTCCAGGCACACGCCATATGGAGGATCGCGTATTTATGTAAATGTTGAAGATGGTGCTAGTAAGCGTCGAAGCTAATTGTGTAAATTTTCTACGGTGTTGTTATAAGGATAATTTAATTTTACAAAGTCATGGAATACACAGTCTATAGGAGTCATGAGAGTAACGGGATACAGTAATCTAGAAAAAAATAATCCTTATTTAAATCAATCGGATGAGCTTTAACTTTGAGGAACTTCATAGGTAACTAAACATAAGGAATTAAACAACTTCGTCAAAGTTACACGACTTTTTGTGGAACTTTTATTTCCTTGTGTTTATTCCTTAGTTATTTCTCTTGATAATAGAACGCTTTTCAATTGGGAAAGTTAAACGAAAGGTTTCTAAAAGCAATCAAATTATAGTAATCCACCGAATTATTCACATATCTTATATATAAAAATTGCGCCTGCGTGTGTCTGTGGCCGCAAAACTCGAAAACTACTCGGTCGATTGCCTTGAAATTTTTACAGAACATTGCATTCAAATATATATACGAAATATGAAATACGAAAGTGTTTCTATTGTAAAAAATGGTGACACTTCGTCCTTGCTTCGATCCCAGACGAGTCAAAGCATTTCCGTAAGAAATGCACGTAAAGTTCATTTTTATCGCAGCAGGCTTTATTTCTTTTGCAAAATTAAATTAAAAATAATGGTCACATGACATTGAGGCAAAACCCAATAGCAAAGAAAATGAATAAAAAACCTTATTCTGGTCGTGTATTATTGTTTTCGAACTGAATTTTCGAGATTTTACACGAAACACATGAAAATTTTTGTAAATTTTGTGAGTATAAACAACCGGTCCCCCTGACGAAAAATGCCATAGTTGAGTCCTATTTGAAATTAAGAAGAAGATAAAAGTTGCTGGTTTTGTTCACTTATATGAGCATAATCAATCGTTGAAAGTGATTTAAATGATCAATTTTCGAAAAAACGAAATGTGAGTTAATTTGATGCCGAATTTTGTATTCAGTTAAATTCATTTGTATTGTTTTGTAAATGATTTAATAATCTGTTATCGAAAAGCAAAGTGAGAGTTACTTTGATTGCTGCATTCAATTCAATTAATTTCTTTAGTTATTTTCTAGTTGATCGTCGCCAAATACAACAGTACGCGTTAACACATCTAATGTTGTGGCAGATAATGGATACTAATAAATGATATTTATATAAATAACGAGAATTCTCCATCCAAACGCGAGAGCAGAGCTAGCGTAACGGACCATGTCCTTTCTTTTCTCTCCCTCTCTTCTCGAGAGAAAGGCTCGCCGGCCCGAAACTTGGACTTAGTTTTTCTTGGTGGGTCAGGGGTGGTAACTTTTTTTTGCTGTTAGCTGTACAAGCATTTCTCTTAGTATTGGTGTTCTGTGGTGTTAACTTGGAGATACGGATAACATCGGAAAGCAACCTCTGCTCACACAGAATAATATGTTCGTTTATGCTTAATTAAGTATTAATTTGTGTTACCCGACACAATAACATAGCAATATATATTAAAATAGTTCTCGTGTGCTATAAATAAGTGTGTTTTTCATAAGGAATGATGCATATACCATTATTCATATTTCTTTTGTACCAAGTTGTTTAATACTAATTTCTTTGTTACTTATAACCTTTTGTATTTATATATATAGATATGTATTATATATGTAGTATTTTAAAAAAGGGCTCTCGGCCTGTGAAATAAACTATTATTATTTCAGAACTTCGAGAGAGGGTAAACATCGTAGAGCGACCTCTGCTCTCTTTGAATAATATCTTCGTTTATGCTCAATGAATTGTTTATTTGTGTTACCCGACATAATTACATAGCAATTTATATTAAAATAGTTCTCGCGTGCTATAAGTATATGTAATTTTCATTCGGAATGATGTATATATCCATTATTTAAAAACTCGGAGAAAGGGCAAACATCGAAAGGCAAACTGCTCACATTGAATCTCTCTCTCTGAAAATCATGAACAACAATCATAATTCTAGACCTCGTGGGACTTAAATTCAATATATCTTAAGGGATAAATGACTGAACCGGCAAATTTCTAATAACGGATCCATAGTAATAGTAAGTGGCTCAGTGAAACTACAAGTCTCTTCCCGTAGAAGTGCTTTCTTTATGTCACTTTTTCTGATTCTGGCTTTTTAAAGCAATGAACTGAGGACCACCTGTTTCTAATAGTTTTGTATAGCTTCAGGTGAGTACTGAGCTTAGCAATGGGGGGATACCTTCGGCTTTAATACTCTTTGGAGCCTATACAGTTTATGACTTGTTTTTGAGATGGCCCTGGTTCATCATCTTTGGATTTGGTTGCATTCCTAATTAGTTTCGTAGGTGGAGAGCTCAGGTTTGATTCACATGCAATCATAGGAGTAGGTCTATTCTGTAATAAAAATGAATGAACCTTGTGGACATGTTTACAAAGGGCATAATTATTACGGAATGAGCAATGATACATGTGGAAGAAAAGCTCTCAAGGCAAGAAATCTCATCACACCTTATAAAACACAAATGAGGAAAGAGTCATTTCTTAGATACAATAGTCACATTGTAAAGTATAGATGAGTCAGTTTGAGATTTGACATGCCAAACCTTTTCAGCAGATGTTGGCATAACATCTTGATCTGAGATTCGAATTCCTTTGATATGATCATTAATATGAAGTCCTTGGAACCCTAATGGTGGGATCTTGGTCGTTCTTTTGTAACTCGGTCCAAAATGTCAGTCAGTCAGTCTTTTGAATTGTAATAAGAACTTGAATTAAGTCATCAAGGCGCTGATTAACTTTCCTGTTGGGGTAATGGCTCTTCAATTTGTTATGGAATGTCTCAACAAACTTGCTCGTGTCCTTTGAAGCATGAAGAAAGTTCTTATAGCACATTGCCCACTTCTTTTTCTTATAACAATAATAAACTATGAAAAATTTTTCACAAGTACCTGCAGAATCCTTATATTTTTCCAGAAATGAGTTTAACATAGCATTGAATGTGGTATCATTGTTTTCCTCAACCAAAGTTTCCAAGGTGTCATTAATTTCCTGTGCAAGGTAATCATTATTTCTGCTAATTCCTTTCACATGCAGAGTAAATGTTTAGTTTCCTCACCAAAAACTCTTCGCACTGCATTACTTAGGCCTTCATCCCCATCCATCATGTACATACATATAAGCCTGGGGACCTTCTCCTAATACTTTTCAATTATTATTATTATTTATTTATATATGGGCAGAGCCCTATTACACATCATGGTTACAACTAAACTTGATGATCTTTGAATATTAAACAATACAAGATATATTCACAAAAAATAAATACATAAAAAATAAAGGTATAAACATTTGTATAACCAATTCAAAGGATAAAGCAAATCACAAATACAACAAAGTTAAAATTATTACAGACTCTAAACTACATTAGACATTAAAAAAACTCCTGAACATACAGTTTGAGATATTGAAAAAGTCAATTCTATTTCAGTATTTATTGGCCACCATCAAGATGCGATAGAATGGCAAATAAAACATGTAATATCTAAGTAAGTACAGAACATTAAAAAGAGCAGGGTTTCTGATAATGACTAAAGGACAATTAAAATTAATAAGAGAGAGTAGTTCAGAACATCTAATAGGGCCATTTAAAATATTATGTAAAAATAATAGACCGAGCTGCTTCCTCCTAGAAGAGAGAAGTGGTATATGTAGTTGACACATTAGTCCCTCACATTCACCACTTTCTCTATAAAGATTAAATTTATGTGCAACAATCGTAAGAAATTTTCTTTGAATCTTTTCAAGCTGTAACTCATACTTTGTGTAATATGGATTCCAAAATACTGAGCCATATTAAAAAATAGATCTAACAAGTGATATATAAAATAACTTAAGACAATTGATATCATAGAAGTCTTTGGTCACTCGAGCAATGAATCCAAGCATATTGAATGCCTTAGTGGCAATAGTCTGTATATGTAATTGAAATCCTAATTTTACATCAAAAATAACCCCTAAATCAGAGATAGATTGAACTCGCAAGTAATTCGCAATCAGTAAGTCCACTAATTACTCCCAATTAGTTACTCAAAGTCTCTTCATCTAGATGACCGGTGATGAAATGAGCTATAGGGTAGCCGACACCATACTCATCAGGCACAATTAAATTTAACAAATGAAACTTGTACTGGTTAGTGCCGTGAGTTGAGTCTATGCACAATATTCTACCACAGCCCGCCAACATCTCAGTGCATTGAAGTTTCTGCTGAATACCGAAAACAAAAATTTCAGAAGCATGCTGTAAATTGTCTAGACCTTCATCTCCTATTACAGTACCTGAGCCAAGGGGTTTATTAACTAAAATAGGGGTGGAAGTAATGAAATGTTCCATAAGGGGTAATACACTATCTAAACTAGGATCTACAGGTTGAAAATATTCTTGAATTTACGTGCTATTTTGTTATTAATTTAACATTTTGCTTCAGATGGGAATATATCTGAAAACCTATTTGTTTTATTACACACTTGCAGTACTACATCATTTTATGCTGATTATTAAACTTTCAGATAAAGTACTGAAGTTTACAATCATGAATCATATGTTCCCTATTGCGCTTTACTAAAAACATGTTATTGAGATGACAATGATTATCCATCCAAGCAGTAAAATCATGCATATCCTTGAATTCATATTCCTCCACTGAAATATCATCTTTGTGATATTTCTGTGCTCTGCAAATGACAAGTCATGACAAATTGATTTTGAAATTTAACATTGCAGTCATGATGTAGACTTTTAATATACTTGTATCCTTCACCACAGTTTTTCTTATGATGGCTATTGGTGCTTCTGTTTTAATAAGATACTTGGCATTTTGAGCATATTCTTGGATAAGTAATTAGTGTTATTTTTTCTGTTTTAATGCAAGTTGGCATGATGACAAAATTATGACTTTTTGCATACACTTTGTCACAGAGGTCACACTTTCGTGGATAAATATATACTATGTCACCATCATCGCGTGATGAACTACCATTCTGAATATTTACATTTATCCCTACCATGCAATTATAAACATGCAAAGAATTATTACTTCCCTTTTAACAAGCTTTAGCATGCATATTAAGACTAACATGTATCTCATTCATGTCAAGGATAACAGAAGTGGGAGATACGCTGGGGAATACTGCAGGTTGCCAACACACCTCAGATACTGAATGGCAGTATTGGATGGAGTATTTAAAGAATGCTTGAATAAGTTTAGGTGATCAGCTTTAATTATTGCTGGATAAGATTAATTGGAGGACTTGATTGATGAGGAAGGGGAAGAATTGACCAGGTAACACAAATATAAACTTTATTGAGCTTAAATGAACATATTATTCAATGTGGGCAGAGGTTGCTTTCCAATGTTTGCCCTTTCTCTGAGTTTTGAAATAATAGACTTATACATCATTCCGAATTAAAATGAATTATATTTAAAGCACACGAGAACTATTTAAATATAAATAGCTATGTTATTATGTCGGGTAATACAAATATACACTTTATTGAGTATGAACGACATATTATTGAATGTGAGCAGAGGTTGCCCTAGAATGTTTGCCCTTGCTCCGGGTTTTGAAATAATACATTTATTCATCATTCCGAATTAAAATTACATATATTTAAAGCACACGAGAACTATTTAAATATAAATAGCTATGCTATTATGTCGGGTAATACAAATATACACTTTATTGAGAATAAACGAATATATTATTCAATGTGAGCAGAGGTTGCTTCCCGGTGTTATCCGTCTTTCTGAGTTAGCACAGAAGACCAAAGCTAAGACAAGGCACTAAGACTTTAGAATTAGTTCCAGAAACTATGGATAGGTGGCGCTGCTATCAGGTTGCCTTTGGATGTTATCCCTTTCTCCATTCGGAACGACTCGTGATCAAGGCCCTCTATATAGAAGGTTTGGACCACGGGAGCGAATCTCCGTAAGGAGGGGGAAAACCAACAATGCCGGCGTCCACAGATAGGTGGCGCTGTTATTCACATGCAAAGGTCTGCTACGCCGTCCGCAGAACGCGTCAACACTCGCGTTCTGCGGCGGTTCGTTTAAAATTCGACTCGAGCTTTCGTACGTAGGCAAAGTAATTCAACGAGAGAATGATTATTTTTAGGAAAGGGAATTTTAATAATGATTAATATCCAGAAATTAAGAAGTAAAAATATGATTTTATTTAAAAAATTCCACAATGCAAGATACACACATAACAATTCAACACACAAACAACATTAAATAATTGAATTCTAGGATTGCGTAGTTAAACTAGATAAGCATATAGTATATGAAAAACAACATAACTTGGAATATAAATTCAAAACAATTCAGTACAGTTTCAATTGAAAAATATCAATAATCACATGATAGATAAAACAAAAATTTAGGATGTTATGCTAATAATTAAAACTATTAAAACAAACAATTTAAGATATATCAATGTTATCCTGCTCCTTCACAATATTTCTGATTAAGTCACTTATCTGTCCATGTGAAGAAGGATATCCTCAATTCTTAAAACCAAAATAAGTTAAACTCTTAGTCTTGTAATCACCATGGATGAGGCAGCCCAGCATCCACCCAAACAAACCACTTGCACTATGTATCTCCAATGTGGCATGAGAGACTCCTTCCCTTGGTGAACCACTATCAAGGTACCTCATCACAAAATTATGGTGGCACTCACACAGATTACCAAGTTCTCACTTGGGTAAGTATAGCACTCCTTCTTGTCAATAGTCTCCACAATGAAGCACTCCCACACAGCATCTTCTTGAAGCTGCACCTCCAGCAAACCACTTTGGCTAAGCACCTCTAATTAGCCTCTCTTTCCAAAAGTTAGTGTAGTCCTTTTCAAGGAAATGAAGGGAACATAGATGTAGAATTGTTTCTTCCTTTGCCAACCTAGTCTGCACACTAGCATTCCCCAAGAATGCTACCCAAAGCTCACAATCAAAACTGAAAAAAAACAATTCCAGCAATTAACAGAGGAGCAGAAAATAATTTGCCAAAATGTATACCTTCCAAGACCCAAAAGCTTTTTTTTCTGGATGCATCAACAATTAAAGAAGAGGTACTCAGAACATAATGCAGTAGCCTAATGAAACTTAGTTAGCCAAAAAGTACCATAACAAAAATCCTACTACAACTTAGTATAACATAGAAGGAGTAATCAAATTTATGCAACTATACCCAAAGCAGTGAAATATAATAATTTAGAAAATTCAGGGAGCCAATACTATATGATACAATGCTAACAAAACATAAAGCAGTAAAATATGATCATCTGGGAAACATAGATAGCCCACAATATATAAATCCATGCTTTTAGCAAACTTTTGATAAAAGAGGTATATTAAAACACTTTGAAATTACCCTTTTTGAAAGCATGCACTATCATAATCTAATTCCATCTTCTAAGTGACTAAAGATTACTTATCTGTTTATTAACCTTCATAATTACTTCTCTCATTCACCTAAGGAAATGCTTAATGTTGTAACAGAAATAGAACTGAAAGTTTAAAAACTATTTTGAAAATAATAATTTACAAATATGTATCTAATTGTTTTAATCTATTTGACCACATGCTGATAAATATGTTTTAGCACAAAATTTAGCATTTGAATTGCAACTGAAATCTAACTTTGAAGTAGGTCCAGAAATTGGTCATAGAAAAAGAAAGCTCACTTGCATAGAATATACTTAAATTCAATCCATGTGCAGATAATTGATTAAAAAAAACACAAAATATAATATCATTTAAGAAACAGGTAGCCCTCAATATATGAAACCATGCTTGTAGCAAACGTTTTATGAGAGAGATATGACAGAGTTGTTTTAAAGGACTTAGAAGTTACTCTTTTTGAAAGCATACACTTAAATAATCCAACTCCTTCTTCCCAGTGATAAAAAGATTACCTATCTGATTATTTATGTTCATCATCACTTCACTGTTGTCCACCTAAGGAAATGGTAACCTTATTGTTATAACTGAAATAGAACTGAAAATTTACTAACTATTTCGAAAGTAATGTTTTATATAAATGTATTCAATTTCTTTAATATTTATGACCACATGATGAGAAATATGTTTTAGCACACAAAATATGTAATAGTTATAGTTCCTTAATCCCCAGTATGGAAGAAATTAAAAAATCGCAGATTAAGATTGCACACAAATATGGCATCATGGGAATTCAGAAGTTATTGAAAAATAGTTTAGCTTATTGCATGTCCTCGACAGCTAATAAAATGTAACTGCTTCTTTAATTATCGAATTTCGAAAGTATATATCGCCGAATTTCTTTATACTCCAGTCCCTACAATTTATATACAAAAATTCTTACTTCACCTTACGTCCTCCATTTTGGACACTTATTAACCAAAATTATTCTACTTACGTTTGCTTTGCTCTGGGAATAACAAAAAACCTTACATCTGGCTGCTCGCTGGTGGAAGTACACCTTGATACTATACAGCGAAGCTTCTTCATCTTCACAATTTTCGGAGTAATGAAGAAAATCGCAGGACCGCGTTAGAAGCGCAATGATGGCGTCAATGGCCGCATGAGCTCCGTTGGATATTCTAAGAGAACGCCTGCCCCCACCTCCTTCTTCCTTAGCTTTGGAACCATTGGTACCAGTAGCTCCATCGTTCGGACGCTCAAAAATACAACGGCGAAAGCAAAATTGTGACAAATGAACGAGAGTCATCGGGTTGGTTCGGACCATATAGCTTACTGGAGGGGGCATAAGCTCTCAGAGGTGAAGCCAGGCGTAACGGTATCCTTGCGCATTTAGACATATTGTGCAGCCCAGCTTCGTGGATTTGCCATAAGCCTACGTCTTAAGAAAATATCAAGTTCTCCTGAAACCAGTGGTTACAGAGGTCATATAAAGGTACGTAAATACATAATAGTGTGTGTATTTTTCTGAAAATTATTATCTATATCCGAAAACATGCCGTCAGGTAGATAAATGCTATGTTACCTTAGCATTCGTAGATGGTTTGCTGCTCGTTTTACTGGTGCATTAATCGCACAGATAGAAGAATAACTGGTCTTACCTTCCACCGGTAAGTTAAAAAAATGCAAAAAATTGTCATATCAATGCAGTATTGCATGAAATGGACGCTACACCTGATAAATACTGAATTTGTTGCCTACCACGTTGCATGTGTTTCGGGTGTATTATATAGTGAGTAGTTGATAATAATTTACCAGTCAACCGCAGTAATTATGTTATTTTATCAAATTTACTAGCATGTTCAGCTAATTTATTATGAGAGTATAATATTACCGGTAGTAAATAATGCGACTGAAATGTTTGCCCTACCACATGCCTTTATGATGGCATGCAGGGTATTATACAGATGTTATGCAGAACCAAGAATAGTGTTATACAATTTCAAAGCTATAATCTTATAGAAGTTATGATGAGTAAGATGTGTGGAGTGGTATTTATTTCAACAAGAGGGGAAGAACTTAGGAAAATGTGGGCTTCCGGTGCCTTTATGCTTTGCTATCATCAGTACTCAATGCTTAAAATGGAGAGAAAGCAAGTTTGACGAGGGATTAGTTATTGTAAGTTTGTGAATCACGTTCTTGGTACAGAAATATTTGCAGGGAAGCGTGTTCATTTTCGTTAAATATTTCATTAATGTTCCTACAAAATCTACTTGAAGGGAAAGAAAGTGGTTTTGGTAATAAATTGTCATATCTTGATATCTTTCCCTAACTTATGGCAACATTTTTTTGCATTGTATCTTTCCAAAACTTATGCTTATCTATTAGGAAATATGTAGTTTTTTCTTTACAAGTAGCTATTATGTGTGACGCAACCTTTCTTTTTTCCTTTTTCAGGATGTCCTTGCAAGTTTGCTGTGCCTTTTATTAAGACATTTCCCATAATCATTTGCCATTTACTATCCTGTGATCAAGCATAAGGAGTGGCAGTTACTGAATGGAACAGTAGTGAATTGCTTTATACTGTTTGCAGATCGGTTTTGCATTTTTGACCTCACTCATGCATTGTATATGTTTACATTTGATGTTGACCGGCTAAAGAAAGAGAATCTTGTACTTGAACAATCTTAAAACTGAATTGTATCGTAAATTAATGTTTTTGTAATTTGCAATTGTAATAAATGTTTTTGCTCGAAATTTTTTGTCATTCACCAGCAAAATGTTTCGCCCTTCTTGTGAAGTTAAATTTAGAGGCACGCATTTTGTCGAGTTCACTCTAGTACAAACGTGCATTACGTGAGGTAGCACGGCTCTTTTCCAAGGGCTTTGATAGTGAATGTGTAATAATATAAATGGGAAATATAGTTTTTAAGGCAATTCGGCAATATGTCATAGGTACGCATTTTGTCGAGTTGGGTACAAACGTGCATTATGAGAGGCAGCATGGCTCTTTTCCAAGTTTTGTTAGTGAAAATGGAGTAATATTAGTAGAAAATATAGTCATAGGGTGATTCGGTACTGTGCCATCGATAAAATTATTTTATCTTGGGATTTAGTTAATATTTATATCGTACAGTAGCAGTTCTCGGCGAGTTTAACGGTGACAAATTACGTTCGCAGAAGAAACGATGGTTGCATAGAAATCTCTCCAATCCATCTTTAATTTCAGGAATACGGTTCAGAAATTTGAAATTAATGTAATTTTCGAATTGACAGCTGTTATTTTGCCAGTAATATTTAATCATTATGTTTGACAAAACGCCTAATTGTCCGTTGATAATCCTGTTCCTGCGGGACACAACGGCTGTAATCCAATACGAATGAATTAATTTTGGGATGTATTACTAGTTAATTTCATCGCACCATCCGCGAAAAATCCCCAAAGGCATTATTTTAAGAGTAAAGATCAAAAATCAATCGTTGCCCCGTAAGAATCTGTGTTATACCTGGGCTTCACAATATGGCTAAATGCGCAATTATACCACGCCCCCTTGGCTTCACTCCCCGCCATTGCGGAGCATAGGGGGCGCCCCCTCCAGTTAGCTCTATGGTTCGGACACTCTTTATAATCGCTCTTGCCGACAAACCTGGGGCCATATTCTGTATCTCATTTCCCGTCGGTACGGTAGCCAAGCAGTCGGTTGGGATCGCAAACCAACTCCGCGAGCTCTCGATACTATTCTGTAAGCTACTGCGTCGGTACGACGGCTAGCCATCGTCGGTACAATCCGGAGAATTCTACCGATAATGAAAACGAGTCGGTAGCAATAGGAGTCAGTCGGTTAGCAGACGAACTGTGGCAAGTGTGTGCATATTTAACAATATCATCAAGGCAAATGCGTTAATTGAATGCCCGTAATTAGCAGAATGTAAAATAAAGCCGCAATAAGACATGCAATCGCATAAAATTAATGCGATTCTCGCTTTTAGATGCAAAATGATGTACGCCATAGCACATATGTACTACGTTTCTTGGAGCGTGCATCTGTCCAAGGACGCGGAATAAAATAAACGTTTTAATCTTTTAATAATAAATGTAAATAACCATCAATAATTCATTAGGTAAAGTGTTGGGGAACGCTTAACATCCGTAACATATGTTACTGTTTCCCCGTGCGAGACTCGACTATGGAAAAATAATGACCCCGCTTGAAGAAAACTACAAATAAAAGAGAAATAGATTAAACCTAGTCATAGGATTTCATGCGATCGAATTTTCTAATTTTTAAACGTATAATGATTAACTTTTAACTGACGTGGATGGTATAATTTTTGTTGATTTTAAAACACAATTTGGTAATTTTCTAGTAGCAGACGAAAAACGTCGAAAATTTGTCGTTTTTGGATAGTTTTCTCCGAAATGGCAACACTTAGAAGTGATTGCTTATCATATATATGAACTGCAATCTTTCCTCTATAATATGGTGTAAGAATGGTATGTGTATCTTCAGTAGTAAAGGAGATACAGAATTTCTCCCAAACACCGTGAAACTAGAAAATTACCCACAATTTAACCATTAGATTCCATTAAAATCATACATTTCAGCAATATATGAAAGGCCAAGATAATTGAATAACATTTGAAGAGTATAGTTAATCCGGGCGAAACTAATTACAAGTATTAATTACGTATAAGGAAGTGCTACAGTAGAAAGTTGCAGTACTTCGGTTCACAAGGAGACGAGAGGATTTTGCTTTTGTAGCAAATATTAAAAAAGAAAAGATACCTATATACGAATCGAGGTCTTACCATGGAAGAAGGAGGACTCCTCCTTCTTCCATGGTCTTACTAGCTGACCAATAGTAAACTGTTTTGAAGACAGCAACAGTTCCAACAATAACTTTATGAAGCACCTAAGGAATTCGTGGAAATCTAATAATAAATAAATAAAATTAATAAAATTACGAAATTCAGGGATTCACTGTAGGGATGATAGTATATTAGATATCGATATTTTATTACCATAAGTATCCTTGTGCTCGAATTTGGGCACTGGAAAATCTTCTGCAAGCAGTTTATGTTAAATTCAAACATCAACCATTTAAGACCATACAAACTAATTAATGCAATTATAAATATCTTCCCTGTAAGATTTCTTTCAAAACTGTAGTAAGAAATCAACAAAGGACAACAACAAATCTTAGTTACCTAAAATTCATACATATCATCGATATTTACATCTGCTTTTACCCGCCTTGTTTCATTCTTCATTTGTCTACTCGTCTGCCCTCTCATTGGTTGAGATGAAGCATGTGACCGTCACTTTCGGAAATGCTCCGATGCACGGGAGCGAATCTCCGTAAGGAGATGGAAAATCAACAATACCGGCGTCCACAGATAGGTGGCGTTGTTATTCGCATGCAAAGGTCTGCTACGCCGTCTGCTAATGCGTCATCCACTCGCGTTCTGCGGCGGTTCATTTAAAATTCGACTCGAGCTTTAGTACGTAGGCAAAGTAATTCAACGAGAGAATGATTATTTTTAGGAGAGGGAATTTTAATAATGATTAATATCCAGAAATTAAGAAATAGAATATGATTTTATTTAAAAAATTCCACAAAGCAAGATACACACACAACAATTCAACACACAAACAACATTAAATAAAGTAATTCTAGGATTGCGTAGTTAAACTAGATAAGCATATAGTGTATGAAAAACAACATAACTTGGAATATTAATTCAAAACAATTCAGTACAGTTTCAAATGAAAAATATCAATAATCACATGATAGATAAAACAAAAATTTAGCATGTTATGCTAATAATTAAGACTATTAAAACAAACAATTTAAGATATATCAATGTTATCCTGCTCCTTCACAATATTTCTGATTAAGTCACTTATCTGTCCATGTGAAAAAGGATATCCTCAATTCTTAAAACCAAAATAAGTTAAACTCTTAGTCATGTAATCACCATGAATGAGGCAGCCCAGCATCCACCCAAACAAACCACTTGCACTATGTATCTCCAATGTGGCATGAGAGACTCCTTCCCTTGGTGAACCACTATCAAGGTACCTCATGACAAAATTATGGTGGCACTCACACAGATTACCAAGTTCTCACTTGGGTAAGTATAGCACTCCTTCTTGTCAATAGTCTCCACAATGAAGCACTCCCACACTGTATCTTCTTGAAGCTGCACCTCCAGCAATTTACTTTGGCTAAGCACCTCTAATTAGTCTCTCTTTCCAAAAGTTAGTGTAGTCCTTTTCAAGGAAATGAAGGGAACATAGATGTAGAATTGTTTCTTCCTTTGCCAACCTAGTCTGCACACTAGCATTCCCCAAGAATGCTACCCAAAGCTCACAATCAAAACTGAAAAAAAAACAATTCCAGCAATTAACAGAGGAGCAGAAAATAATTTGCCAAAATGTATACCTTCCAAGACCCAAAAGCTTTTTTTTCTGGATGCATCAACAATTTAAGAAGAGGTACTCAGAACATATTGCAGTAGCCTAATGAAACTTAGTTAGCCAAAAAGTACCATAACAAAAATCCTACTACAACTTAGTATAACATAGGAGTAATTAAATTTATGCAACTACACCCAAAGCAGTGAAATATAATAATTTAGAAAATTCAGGGAGCCAATACTATATGATACAATGCTAACAAAACATAATACAGTAAAATATGATCATCTGGGAAACATAGATAGCCCACAATATATAAATCCATGCTTTTAGCAAACTTTTGATAAAAGAGGTATATTAAAACACTTTGAAATTACCCTTTTTGAAAGCATGCACTATCATAATCTAATTCCATCTTCTAAGTGACTAAAGATTACTTATCTGTTTATTAACCTTCATAATTACTTCTCTCATTCACCTAAGGAAATGCTTAATGTTGTAACAGAAATAGAACTGAAAGTTAAAAAACTATTTTGAAAATAATAATTTACAAATATGTATCTAATTGTTTTAATCTATTTGACCACATGCTGATAAATATGTTTTAGCACAAAATTTAGCATTTGAATTGCAACTGAAATCTAACTTTGAAGTAGGTCCAGAAATTGGTCATAGAAAAAGAAAGCTCACTTGCATAGAATATACTTAAATTCAATCCATGTGCAGATAATTGATTAAAAAAAACACAAAATATAATATCATTTAGGAAACAGGTAGCCCTCAATATATGAAACCATGCTTGTAGCAAACTTTTTATGAGAGAGATATGACAGAGTTGTTTTAAAGGACTTAGAAGTTACTCTTTTTGAAAGCATACACTTAAATAATCCAACTCCATCTTCCCAGTGATAAAAAGATTACCTATCTGATTATTTATGTTCATCATCACTTCACTCTTGTCCACCTAAGGAAATGGTTACCTTATTGTTATAACTGAAATAGAACTGAAATTTACAAACTATTTCGAAAGTAATGTTTTATATAAATGTATTCAATTTCTTTAATCTTTATGACATGATGAGAAATATGTTTTAGCACACAAAATATGTAATAGTTATAGTTCCTTAATCCCCAGTATGGAAGAAATTAAAAAATCGCAGATTAAGATTGCACACAAATATGGCGTCATGGGAATTCAGAAGTTATTGAAAAATAGTTTAGCTTATTGCATGTCCTCGACGGCTAATAAAATGTAACTGCTTCTTTAATTATAGAATTTCGAAAGTATATATCGCCGAATTTCTTTATACTTCAGTCCCTACAATTTATATACAAAAATTCTTACTTCACCTTACGTCCTCCATTTTGGACACTTATTAACCAAAATTATTCTACTTACGTTTGCCTTGCTCTGGGAATAACAAAAAACCTTACATCTGGCTGCTTGCTGGTGGAAGTACACCTTGATACTATACAGCGAAGCTTCTTCATCTTCACAATTTTCGGTGTAATGAAGAAAATCGCAGGACAGCGTTAGAAGCACAATGATAACGTCAATGGCGTCAATGGCCGCATGAGCTCCGTTGGGCATTCGAAGAGAACGCCTGCCCCCACCTCCTTCTTCCTTGGCGTTGGAACCATTGGTACTAGTAGCTCCATCGTTCGGACGCTCAAAAATACAACGGCGAAAGCAAAATTGTGACAAATGAACGAAAGTCATCGGGTTGCTCCGATGTATCCCCTTAAAGTGGGTGGGGGCAGTCGGTTTGGTAGTTTTCTGCCCGACGATGCTACAGAATAGGATTTAGAGGCCGAGTTGGTGAGAGATCACGATTTCCTCTCCAGTCGGTTGGATTTGAAATCGAACCAACTGCTTCCAAACCGACAAGTTACATAATAAGGCCCCTGCAACGGTATTGGTCGAAAGTAGTCACGTGATCACTTTCCGCCATATTGGGGCCTAGTCTGGTGTTAGCGAGTACTTGTTTACTGAGCGTTTGTCGAACTTACCTCTTCATTTATTCTATTTAAGAATCAATTCTTTTCAGAACATTCATTGCATTCATTCACGGAATAATTTTTCTATTAAGTGTTCTTTTCAGAACAATCATTCTTCATCATCAGTTCTTTTTAGAACTTCTTTCTGTGTGTTCCCACGCTGCGTTGTGCATAAGTTTATTGGCGAATAGGCATAATGCCGTGCTGCTGTGCAGTAGAATGCAAGAATCGAGCAGAACAAGGATTTAGAATGTTTCGCTTTCCAGCAGATTCCAACAGGAAGAAGATTTGGTTAGCAAAATTACGTCGTGATACGTGGATGCCCACTGCTCACAGCAAACTGTGTGAGGTATGTAAACTGATTATTTATATACTTGAACAAATAATTGAATTTTATTCTTTTCCGTTGGAAAAAGTATAAAAATGTGTGTAATTCAAAATAAATGTACGTTTTTTTAGGTGCATTTTGACTCAACGCAATTTGAGAGCAATAGAATGGATGGTCGGAGATTACTTAAACCGTTTGCTATTCCGGAAGTTTTTCCACATCGTGCAGTAAAATCGCCTAGAAAACTACCAGCTAGACGAGAGATTGCTGCAGTGAATACAGGTTGGTGTTTCACAAAGACGGTTTTTAGAATTTTATATTTGAATCTCTCGTTATTTCAGTCTTAAAGAACATTGTTCTTGATTGTTTAGGATTGACACTTACAGTTCTGCTTTTATTACTCAAGAATTTTTTCTAATAGTGCTCCATAAATGACAAAACTATATGTATCGTTTATATCTCTACAATATAGATCAGACTGCTTGCTATACCAAAAGTACTTATTTTAGATTTATTATATATTTCAGGTAAACAAACTGTCTTTAACACTGAGGGAATTTACTCGAACAATCTAATGGATTGTACTGCTGAGAATGAGGATGTTGCAGAAGATTGTATGGAGACATGTAGGAGTGAAGAGGACAAAGATGAAACTATTAGGAAGCTTAGGTCTCAGGTCTCTGCATTGTATAAGAGGATACAAAAATTAGAAGAATCTTTGGAAGTGACCACAGAGGCATTGAAAACCTTCCTTAACCAAGATCAGCTTGAGTCTTTGGGGAAGAAATCTAATAAAGGACAAAGATGGTCAAAGATAACAGTAAGAAAAGCTCTCCAAATTCGTTTCACTTGTGGAATCAAAGGTTACAATAACTTGTTAAGCTTAGGCTATCCTTTACCTAGTGATAATACTCTGAGTAGAAGATTGGAAGAGTTTAAATTCTCTCCAGGTATTCTTGGGGAAGTGTTTGATTTTCTCAAATTGAAAGGGCAAGCCATGCATGAAGAAGAAAGGTATTGTGTGTTGCTATTGGATGAAATGGCAATTGAGGAGAAGATTGAGTTGGATAGGGGATCTAAAACCCTTTTTGGCTACACCACATTGCCTAAGACTGATTGCATAGCAACACATGCTTTAGTGTTTATGCTAGCTGGTGTGTCAACAAGATGGAAACAGGTAGTTGGGTACCATTTCACAGGAAATTCATTTCCGAGCCTGGATGTAAAAAACATTATCCTAGAAATAGTAAAGAGGTCTGATGAAATTGGCCTTACAGTTATTTGTATAACTTGTGATATGGGGAGTTGCAATCGAGCTGTATGGAAGCAGTTTGGCATAAACTGTGGTAAATTCTCCAGGACTGTTAATTCTATTCCCCATCCATGCAGACCAGATATTAAATTGTTTTTTATGGCAGATATGTTAGCCATGTTTTGAAAAATATTCGAAACCACCTCCTAGATGAAAAGTATATCTATTTATCCGATAATTTTGTGAAGGAAAATTCCTTGAGTTCAGCTAAAGTTTCTTTTGAGCCAGTGAAGAAACTTAAGTTTCTGACAGAATTCTGTCAATTCAAGCAGACCGAGATTTGAAAATTGTCCCTAAATTGACAAATGACCATGTTTTTGTAAAGCAATTCCAAAGAATGAGGGTTCATCTTGCTAGGGATGTCATGAGCAGTGATGTAGCTGCTGGTATAAGATACTGTGTAAAAAGTCTAGGGTGGGATTCTGGCTATCTTGCTACTGCTTTATTTTTTGAGAAGGTTGATAAGTGGTTCTCCTTGATGTGTTCCAGGCATCCAGTTATGGCCATCAGTAAACTAAATACTGATGTATACGAGAAAACAATTTGTTTCTTAAAAGAATTTATAGAGTTTTTTGAACCATTAAAAATTGAGGATGGCAGATGGAAACCAGTCCAAACTGCAGTGACATTGAATACCAAAACAATCCTGGATTTACAGGATTTTTTCATTGATAAATGTTCATTTGGATATTTACTAACTTCTAGGTTCTGTCAGGACTCTCTCCAAAATTTATTTTCTACTGTTAGAGTTAAGAATCCCATTCCATCTCCTGTTCAATTTAAGAATGCAATAAAAATAATTAGTACTGCCTAATTCATGCTGATTCCCTCTAAAGGCAACTGTGATCCTGACGAAGGACATTTACTGGCAGAATTTCTTGACATTACAAGGCTGAATGTAGGAGAAGATGTAGATGATGTGGAGGAATCTGTTACTACAGATGTCGACCTGGATGATACAGATGAGATAGACAGAAGTTCTCTGTATTATTTTTGTGGCTATGTTGTTAGACAAGTGTTGAAGAGACTGAGGTGTGATGATTGTGAAAATTTGTTAAGAAGAGATGGAAGTGATATAGGTGATGCAGATAAAGAATTGCTGCATTTAAAGGAACAAAGAGAGCTAACAAAGTGCACTAAGTATTGTTGGGAACTTGCCTTGGAGGCTGAGACTTTATTTCAGTCCTACAAAACTTCTCTTCCACATATAAAAAGTGACATCTTAGTATTGCTTTGAGGGAAAATGTGTAACGATAATTTAATGATTAGGTGCCATAATGTGGAACAATTGTTTTTTAAAAAATTCTTTTTGTTGCGCATAGAGTTTTATGCCAAGACTCTATCGCAGAATGGAAAAAACACCAGTGTGTATTCTGGATATGCAAGTCGCAGTGTATACATGAGAAAAATTGTAAAATAAAACTGATATTATTTGTGATATCTCTTGTGTTACTTCATTACTTTCTTCCAGTATATCCATCTTACTTAAAGAACAATAACATGACTTCTCAGTCATCATACTGGGTATGTATCTTATCATATGATAATATTAATAATAAATCATCTTTATTTGGGCGAGATTGAGACTTAAAAGTCTCTTCTTCTATCTAACCCATGTATAGTGGTGTTGTTTTCTTTTATACTAAACCATCAGTTTATTAATAATGTTTATAATCTTAAATTCTATGTATTTTAAGAGGGGTCTGATAACTAAGGAAAAATAATGCGAGTGGAATTAAGTGTTAAAAAATTCATCAAATAATCTGTTGAATAATTTATTTTCATTCCAGCAATAGAACTATCCCTTTTTTGTTTAATGTAAAATAAAGACAATATTTTTGCAATCGTTCGCATGATTATCAAGAAATTAAGTAATTTTATAACTACTCAAAAAAAATGCTATGTTACTGAAGCAGAATACAGATTATCTACTGCAGGCCCCAATATGGCCGCCCTCCGCAAGTTGTCTGAACCTTCTATATAGAGGGCCTTGGGCGTGATGTGACTGACTTTTATCAACAATTCGGACTTTTTTCCACTTATTCCGAAAATATGAGTTTCATTGGTCCAGTATGAATGGATAAAATATTCTAGAATATGAAATTCTGCAGATTTAGGACATCGGTCAACATTTTGTTTAATTAATAAAAATTTAAACAAAATACGAGGTAAAACACCTTATCAGCATTTGTGTAATGGTCAAACTTAGAAGTTATGCAATATTCAGGTCCTTGAAAATCAAAAAGTATTTAATTACGAATTTTAAAAGTAGGTGGTCAAATGACCACCTCCCGTCCTTCAAGGTAGGCCGAAACTGCCGTCCTCCTAGTGTTAATGAGTTTGCCATAGAAGCGTTCAACTCCTCTAGTTTTCAATACATTTAGTTTTTAAAAGATTTGACATATTTGTAGTAAGAAGCAGGCATGAATAAACTAGCCCCTGTAAATTAGGCATATTTCATTTAAACAGGCAGCTTGCCCCCCCCTAGCCCAGTGGCTGGCGACGCCCTTGCTTTCTTTGTGTTACACTTCGAGTTTTATACATTAATTTCCATAATGCCATATCGAGGTATGCCCAGCTTGTTGTCTTTCTTTCACAAATGGTTCACTATGTTTATAAGTGTTAATACTTCGTGCAAATGAACTGTTGTTATATCAAAACGAAGAGTACCAATTTAATATTCAAAACTAAATGGATAAACCAGAGTTCCACTCGTCAGCAATAATTAATTCATCGTATTTTACATCGCGTTTGTGAGGTTTGCCGGTATCCTTTCTTTGAAAACTTTGGTGTGGTGTGTTTTCTCATGGAAAGGAGGTTACCCCCTTCTTTAAATAAGTTACAAATAATATTATTAATTCCATGAGGTTTTCCCTTAACCATATGCCACTGTTATGAATAATATGATAAGTTTTCCAATTGAATGTTTTGTTTCCCGTCATAATGTTCGTCTGCTACGCCTTCTGCTTCCCTGCGGTGTTGCAATATCGGTTGGTGACTCATGTTACCTTTCTCGCCAAAGAGAACGACTCTCACTTTTGGGCGCTAGAGGGAGATAGTCACTGCGTTCACGTAGCGATCTCTGCTCGATCTGGTGGCAGCTCGTACCGGCAATGTAGGACCGATCTCATAGGACCGACGAGTTTATCAACACGAGCTTAACATATCAATATTTTCGATATACACGTATCGACTGCAAATCATCGAGATTTGATGGCCGCCATTTGCTTCTTCGTGGTGTTATTTATGTAATAAGCAAAAGTGCCCGTTGATTCTCAACGGGGATGTTAAATTTCATAAATACCAGTGTAACAACCTTGATCGTAAGAAATACTTCATAATTATAGATAGTTAGGAAATACCAGATATTCTAATTCAATATACTAAAAAATATAAGTTACAAAGAAGTCTACAAAGCCGCACCAACTCAATATTCGATCTCATATACTCTGAATGAAAAATATCTTCAACTGAGACGATATAAATATATATTCTAAGATCAAATTAGGATAAGCAGGACCACGTTTAAAGTTACATCTTCATACAGGTACAAGAGGACAAATGAATCAAGCATCAAACGTAAATGACAGAAATAAATTACATTTCACTCAAATAAACAAAGATGAATATTCTATACGGAAAGTAAATGTATTTTGGAGCTGATTGGTATCTCATTCTTAAAATATGTAACATAAACACGAACCACAAAAGCAATCAAAATAGAAACAAAGATTCAGCACCAATAATAGAAGGATAGTAAAGGGAGAAAAAATCGGTTTGAAAGTCCCTATGGCGGTATTTCGCCCGATGGGCGGGTTGCTTATTCATTGACCGCGATTTGGGCTACCTTCGAAAACTGCGACTACGTTTTTTGTCTCGAGCGCAATTATTCTAATATTAAGTCTCACGGTTCTTCCGTTCCTCCCCCCGAAAAGCAAATAAGTACCGTAATTTTCCATATATAGTACGCATTTTTTTCCACGAAAAAAGTAAAATAAAATTGTTTCAATTAATAATTTTGAAAAAATATTTAATTCTTCATATTCTTAATTTACCAAAATTAATATGCTTCATGCTTTCACTTGCGAAATAAAGGTCTTTAGATGTTTATTTTGATATATATTTATATGAATTTCCCATTTGCCGTTTGAAAGTGAACATTGGGCGGATTTGGGCTATCTCAGCGCGATCTGGAGGTGGTCTTTTCGGATCGGGATTTGGCAACCCTGCTGTCAGGGTTGCCAGATTGGGCGGATTTCCGCGAATTGGGCTATCTTCAGGTGCTCAGGGGCGGGTTTGAAAGTCCCTATGGCGGTATTCCGCCCAATGGGAGGGTTGCTTATTCAATCACTGCGTTTACCAAGCGATCTCTGCTCGATCTCTGCTCGATCAACACCAATAATAGAAGGATAGTAATTGAATATGGAGTGCAGTACTTAAAAGCAACGAATAAATCCATTTTGGAAAGGGAAGGAGTTTGTTTACACATGGTAATTTAGACAAAATTTTCGTATATTTTATCAATATTCTCGCATTTTCGAATCGAAAGCGATATTCAACGACCATAATAAGAATCTTTATTCAATTTCCCTTCTTTTGATGATAGTTTCGACTTCCTACGACTGATCTTTCTAATTTAGTTTTGCAAAAGAAATGAACCATAATAAGAATCTTTATTCAATTTCCCTTCTTTTGATGATAGTTTCGACTTCCTACGACTGATCTTTCTAATTTAGTTTTGCAAAAGAAATGAACCCTACAACGAAAAAAACGAACTTTGCGTTTATTTCATATGAAAAAACTGTTTTCCTCGTCTGGGTTCGAACCGTGGACTTAAGGAAAATTTAAAGTACCACTTTATCATCCCCGGGAAGACATTTAATAATGTTGAAAGTTAGAACATCGTGCGACGTCTAGTTTTCGAGATTATCTGGAATACACATTCACACATACAGCCATTTATATATATAAGATTAATATTTAAGGCTAATATTTCTCTTCTTGTCGCTGGACATATCAAAGATATTTCCTTCTCTGCTACCACTGCTCTCGCCAATTACAATTTAAGTTATGACTAACTAAGTATGTGCATTTGCGGGAAGCGCCAGGAGTTGTTGCGATTGTATTTGTTTTCGTCCGCTGACAAAAGAGAAGCGGAGTCCGCAAGAACACCGAGGCGACCGATGTCGTGCTGAACCTCGGGCCACTTTTTTTGCCGGGTTGAGTTCAGCTCACTTTTAGCCATTCTAGCCCGCGCTGCTCAGCGCGTTTCTGTTTACCAACTCGAACTGACTTGGCAGCACCGATCTGAGATCGCTTGGTAAACGCAGTGTATGACCGCGATTTCGAGGGCTACCTTCGAAAACTGCGACAAAGTTTTTTATTTCGAGCGCAATTATTCTTATATTCAGTCTCACGGTTCTTCCTTTCCTCCCCCCGAAAAGCAAATAAGTACCGTAATTTTCCATATATAGTATGCATTTCTTTCCACGAAAATACGTCAAAAAAGTAGGGTGCGTATTATACATGGTTACAAACATCATCTTTTTATTCGGGCAGTTGATGACATCTGAACTAAATAACTCAACATACATGCATTCTGATTTCACGTTTATTCTGAAAAGAACACTGCTGCATATTAATAAAATTATTAAATTAAAACAAAAATTCGGAGGGGAAGAACCTGTTACTGATAGATTGTCACATTGAGAAATCAAAGGTAAGGGGGAAAGCCATCCATTAGCAGCATTCCATGCTTGCGCGGTGATCTGTCGGGTGCTGAACGGTCCAGCAGATGACCATACGCGAATTGAAGCGTAGAATTCCATTCTCTAGAAGCCAAATGCGTATTATACATGGTGATAAGAAAATTCTCAAATTGCGCTCGTAATAACGTGGGTGCGTCTTATAGTGGGTGCGTATTATAATTGGAAAATTACGGTACGTTGTTCATCGAAAAAAGAAAGTAGCCGCTAGCGCGATTAATGTGGTGCTTGCAGCTGAAAGGGCTGATTATGGATTATATGACCGTGATTTCGGCTTTCTCAGATCACCCTAAAATATTCCTTTTCCAGGGCAGTTGTTCTTACATTCGGACATTGTATTCTTCTTCGCCTAGCGTGCCTACATCGTGTCATTAAAAAAAAAACAGTTTCAAGTGCCTTCATTCAGGTGTGGCAGTGGCGCAGCCAGGATTTGCCAATTGGGAAGGGGTCCAAGGCAGCCCAGAAACCGAAAAATGTCTATCTTACAGGGGCTAGTTTATATTAGAAATCAATCGAGGTATATACTTCGCCCTGTATATACATGTGGATGGAAAAGGATAAAACACACAACCGAACCGTTTAAAGGAAGTGTGGCGATACTACGCGTATCGCCACCGCGTTATCTCTGTATTGTTGCTTGTTATTTTAGTTACAAATAACAAGCATTGTTAACTTGAAACTGAGAGAATAAAGACGATCTTAAAACTCGTATTTTGATAGTCTTCAAATCTGTTACACGAAGTCGAGGTCCTCTCACACGAAAGTTTCAGAAATTCATATTTGATTGCGACAGTTGTTTTGTTATATGTCTAAGTCGTCGACTACATTAATCGTCGGCTACATTGGTGACCCCTGACAAAGGACAAATTCGGCAACTTTCTTCACCGGCTTCCTGGCCTCTACGGACATCATCAGGAACCTCGCTACACGGGCTTCTTTACGCACCTCGCACAGCATTCCTCAGACCACTTCGTCGAAGTAGCTGCGTCTAAAGCAACCATGGGAGACACGGAGCAACTCGCCAAACTTCAGACGCAACTTGCGGAACTACAACAGCAGCTCTTTGCCCAGCAAGAGCAACATGCCCAACAACTAGCAGCCATCCAGCAACAACACCAACAGGCTCCGCAACTACAACAAGAACAGCAAGTAGCGCTACCTCCGCAACCTTCGCAGAAGGAATCTCCGCTCTCCGATTCCGCCAGCATTAGCCCTGCTGCCATCTATCGCATCACGCCTAAACTTCCCCCTTTCTGGCCAGCTCAACCTGCAGTATGGTTCGCCCAGGTTGAAGCACAATTTTCCTTGGCCAACATCACCTCGGACCTAACTATGTACAATTACGTCGTAGGAAGCCTTGACCATCGCTTCGCCAGTGAAATAAGTGACCTCATAATAAACCCTCCAACCGCGAATCGTTACCTGACACTTAAATCTCAGTTGATACAGCGCGTCTCTCTCTCTGAGGAGCAGCGGGTTCGGAAACTTCTCACAGCAGAAGAACTGGGTGATCACAAGCCTTCACAACTCCTGCGACACATGCGTTCTCTCATAGACGCAACACAAGTGCAGGACTCTTTCCTGCGTACCCTTTGGCTACAGCGTCTCCCGCTCAGCGCGCAGGCCATTCTCCAAGCGCAGGCTACTACACTTCCTCTCGATCAGCTTGCAGATGTGGCCGACCGCATCGTCGCTGTCGTTCCGCCTCCGATTGCCCCAACCGTCCATGCTGTACGCTCTACGCCTGACCACTCAGCATTGGCTCAACGGGTGGAGGAACTCGCCAGGCAGCTCCAAGATCTACAAACTAGTCTCAGTAATTCCCCACACCCACGGTCTTGGACCCGGGACAGATCTCAACCTCGTCCCACTGGCTCCACATACACTACACAGCGACCCGCCCAACCAGAGATGTGCTACTACCATCGCAGATTTGGTGTCGAAGCCAGACGTTGCACCCAGCCATGCTCTGCCAACTTAGTGAAGAATTCGGTAAACTCCAACGACGACTCGTAACGGTGGCCACAAGTCGTGTTGCTACAGGGTGCCGCCTCTTCGTCACCGACCGCCACTCTCAACGGCGTTTTCTCATAGACACGGGATCAGACCTCTCTATCTACCCGGTCAAATATTGCACCGACCACCGGATCTGCACTGACTATGAGCTCTCCGCCGCCAACGACAGCCGGATCCGAACGTACGGTACATTACCTCTACGCCTTCAGTTCGGCCTCCCTCGCGACTTCCTTTGGCGATTCGTCGTTGCTGATGTCACTGAGCCAATCATCGGAGCAGATTTTCTAACTCACTTTCACCTCGTCCCTAATATGGCCACCGCTCAGCTCGTCGACACAATCTCTGGCCATTCTGCATCGGGTCATCGCGATCGATCTTCTCAGGACAGCGTGCGCGCTCTGTCGGGATCTTCACCCTACCACGATCTCCTGGCTGAGTTTCCTAACATCACCCGGCCCCCAGGCACTCCTCGGGAAGTCCATCATCACACAAAGCATCACATACGCCTCCAACCCGGACCGCCGATCTACTACCGCGCACGCCGACTAGCTCCGGATCGACTTCGGGATGCACAGGCGGAATTCGAGCTACTAGTACGCGAAGGCACTGTTCGTCGCTCATACAGCCCTTACGCCTCACCACTTCACATGGTTCGCAAGAAGGATAGTAGCTGGCGACCTTGTGGCGACTACAGGGCCCTCAACGCCCGCACAATCCCGGACCGCTACTCCATCCGCCATCTGCAAGATTTATCCCATGCTCTACAAGGTTCCACCATCTTCAGCGCCATCAACTGCGCCAAGGCCTTCACTCAAATCCCGATGGCTCCCGAAGATATCGAAAAGACAGCCATAATTACAACTTTCGGCCTCTTCGAGTTCTTATTTATGCCGTTTGGACTTCGTAACGCTGCTCAGACCTGGCAGCGTTTCATCGACGAAGCTCTCGAAGGCCTCACTTTCTGCTTTCCTTATCTGGATGACATCTTGGTATTTTCCCGCTCGAAAGAAGAGCATCTTCAGCATCTCCGCATCCTATTCCAACGCCTTTCCGACTACGGTGTTGTCATCAACTCAGCTAAGTGCGTCTTCGGATCTCCCGAGGTCATATTTCTGGGCTTTGATGTCAGCGCCGACGGCTGCTCGCCCTTACCTGACAAAGTAGCTACTATCAACAACTTCCCTCCGCCCAAGACCATTCGTGACCTGCGACGATTCCTCGGAATGCTGAACTTCTACCGCCAACACATCCCGCACGCTGCATCTGCTCAAGCTCCACTCAACGCACTCCTTCAAGGCCCCAAAGTCAAGAGCTCCACTGTAATTTCGTGGACAGCAGAACTTCGACAAAGTTTCGAAGACTGCAAAGCTGGACTCTCCCGGGCCGCAACCCTTTCGCATCCAATCAGCTCAGCATTTCTAGCTCTCGTCGTAGATGCAAGCCAAACTGCCATCGGCGCCGCCCTACAGCAACTTTCTGGGAATTCCTGGCAACCACTTGGTTTCTTTTCACGCAAGCTGATGCCTTCACAGCAGAAGTGGAGTGCCTATGACCGCGAACTCTACGCCGCCTACCAAGCGGTGAAACACTTTCGGCCGATGGTAGAAGCTCGCGACTTTGCCATCTTCACCGACTACAAACCCCTGACCTACGCCTTTGGCCCACGCAGCAAGAATACTGACACCTGCTCACCACGGCAATTTAATCATCTCGAGTTTATCTCGCAATTCACCACGGACGTGAGACACATCTAAGGACTAGACAACGTCGTCGCGGACTGCCTCTCCAGGGTAGAATCCATAACCACCCCTGCCCCGCCTGACTACTCCGCTCTATCTCGTTCACAAGACGATGACGAGGAACTACGCAGACTCCTCCATAACGGCACAGGTCTTCAACTTTCCCGGACGCCTGTACCCGGAACAAACATTTTGCTGTGGTGCGACACTTCGATGCCAACACCACGCCCCTACGTTACTCCTCCATATCGTCGGCATATCTTCAATAATATACACTCCCTTAATCATCCTGGAGCCAACTCCACCATCAAACTCATCTCCCGTCGGTACGTCTGGCCATCCATGCGTAAGGACTGCCGTTCATGGGCTCGCAGCTGCCTCGCCTGCCAGCGTTGCAAGGTGTCTCGTCACATCACAACGCCACTCGGAGACTTCGTCTTGCCAACCAAGCGTTTCGACCACGTTCACATTGATATCGTGGGACCTCTCCCGCCAAACGCCGGCTACCGCTATCTCCTCACCATGATCGACCGGTTCTCTCGTTGGCCTGCTGCAGAACCCCTTGTTGACATCACTGCAGACAGCATCTGCCGCACCTTTCTCCTAAGATGGGTGTCTCATTACGGTTGTCCCAAACACATCACCTGCGACCGCGGCCGTCAGTTCGTGTCATCACTTTTCCAGCGTCTTTGCGCCTCTCTGGGAACAACATTACACCACACCACGAGCTACCATCCCCAGGCAAACGGACTCGTGGAACGACTACACCGTGTTCTCAAAGCAGCTCTTATGAGCCATTCGTCCGACTCGTGGCTAGACGTCCTACCTACAGTTCTTCTCGGCCTCCGCACTACCTGGAGAGCCGACCTGCAGACAACTCCTGCCGAACTTCTCTTAGGGGAACAACTGCGTCTTCCTGGGGACTTTTTCGTCAACAACACTCAACAATCGGACTCGACGGATCTCGTCTCGCAGTTGCGAGACTACATGGCTCAGCTACGTCCAACCCCTGCGTCGCGTCACACAACCCATCGGCAAATCTTTGTTCACCGAGATTTGGCCACATCCTCCCACGTCTTCGTTCGCCAAGACGCTGTGCGATCAGCCCTACAACCACCTTACATGGGACCATATCCTGTTATCAGCCGTGATCAGAAAACTTATTCACTGAATATCAATGGCAAGCCTTCCACTGTGTCCATCGACCGTCTCAAGCCAGCACATCTTCTTCTGGACGACTCTCCACCTGCAGCCTCTACGCCTGCACCATCTTCTACTTCCTCGGCGCCCTCACCATCTGTTCGACCTACAATTTCTACTCGTTCCGGCCGCTCCATCCGTCCTCCTGGCCGTTTCAGGGCTGAAACTTACCACGGGGGGAGTAGTGTGGCGATATTCCGCGTATCGCCACCGCGTTATCTCTGTATTGTTGCTTGTTATTTTAGTTACAAATAACAAGCATTGTTAACTTGAAACTGAGAGAATAAAGACGATCTTAAAACTCGTATTTTGATAGTCTTCAAATCTGTTACACGAAGTCGAGGTCTTCCCACACGAAAGTTTCAGAAATTCATATTTGATTGCGACAGTTGTTTTGTTACATGTCTAAGTCGTCGGCTACATTAATCGTCGGCTACAGAATCATGCGAACTGGCTTCTTTATTCATTTCAATATGGCGACTGCCGTACAAAAATAACAAATGAATATCACCAAGCAACCTTTCTATATCAATTACCATCTCTCTTTATGTGTTCATAATGCCACATTTTTAACACCTCTCCTCATTACGACACATAAAGTCGTTTCCCGGCCTTGGTGGACTTTTTTCCAAGCACCCATATTATCTACATTAACAACACAAGGTGTAGAAATCAAATGACCCTGCCCAATTTCATTGAGGATAGACCTCAACCAAACCACCTCAGTGACAGCCTCATACATTGACATGTATTCTGCATATGTGGTAGATGTTGCCACAGTTCTCTGTTTTCTACTTCTCCAGCTCACAGCTGCTCCTGCCAGTTTGATCACAAAACCAGTGATGGATCTGGAATCTCCCCTATCATTTGCCCAGTCAGCATCAGCATATACTTCTAGAGGTTTACCTGTTTTAAAGTATTTCAATCCATATGGCATTGATCCCTTCAAATACCTAAAAACATGCTTAATCTCTTTCCAATTGGAAATACTAGGTTTCTCACAATACTGACTCAGTCTACAGACAGCATTACAAATGTCAAATCTGGTTCCATTCGCAAGGTAAAGCAAACACCCAATAGCCTTGCGATACAAGTAACTGTCGAATTCAGTTCCTTCATCTACTATCTCCCTAGTTTTCACAACCTCCAAAGGACAGACCACTGCATTACATTCTGACATGTTAAATGTAGCCAAAACATTTTCCACATAGTTCTCTTGGCTGATAATTAAAATATCTCTCTCAGGCCTACTCACCTGAAGAGACAACAAGTTTGAGACCACTCCAAGATCTTTGATCTGTACCATTTTTGCTAACTCACACTTAAACTTCACTATGTTTTCTTTGATTCCAACAATTAGTATATCATCAACATATACACCTAAAATTACACCACAACCTAAGTATACACAATTATCACTAGTGCATCTGGACAAACCAATTTCCACAAGTCTCTCATTCAAATAATTATTCCAATTTCGACCAGATTGCTTCAGTCCATAAATGCTTTTAAGTAATCTATATACATAACCACGGGTATCTTTGTCAGGCTCTTCAAAACATGGTGCTTGTTCCATATAAATGACAGTGTCAATTGGACAATTAAGGTATGCCCCAACTACATCCACCTGCTGGATATCCCATTCATTTTCAATTGCCACTGCCATTAATAATCTTAAAGTTCTTCTTTGAATTACTGGGCTGAATGTCTCTGAATAATCAATCCCTTCAACCTGCTTAAAGCCTTGAGCAACGAGTCTAGCCTTAAACTTCAAAACTGCCCCCATTTGGTCCTTCTTGAGTGAAAATACCCACCTACTCCCAATTACATTTTCACACGAGGGTCATTTGACCATCTCCCATGTTTGCTGCTCCCTCATGTTGTTGATCTCTTCCTCCATCGCAGCTCTCCATTCAACAGAACACATACCTTTCAGAGCCTCCTCAGCACTCTCTGGGACCTAAATTTCCCCCCTACCCTTCACGAGGTTAGCACAGGGACATCTTATTGGAAATCTCTCCCTGGTGGATCTCCTTGGTCCTCCCTCCACCTCATCAGGGATGAGATGCTCTTCTTCCTGTGGTAAATGGGCTCCCTCTCCTGGAGGTAGCAGCTCATCCTCTCCTGGAGGTGGTAATCCCTCCTCTCCTTGATCATCCTCTCCTGGTTCCTCATAAATAAACCAATTAAATGGTTTCAGTCTAACCTCTTCATCAAAGGGATGTCTCCTTGATCTGGCTGCCATCTTAAATGGGAATACGTCTTCCCGAAATGTCACGTCTCGGCTCACGATGACTTTCTCCTCCTTAAGATTCCATAGACTGTAACCCTTTACTCCTTCCTGGAAACCGAGAAAAACACACTCCACTGCTCGTGAAGTAAGCTTTCCCTCCTTTACTGCTACATACGCCCAGGCCTGACAGCCAAATACCCTCAGCTTGTCTAAATCAGACTCTATCGATGTTCTTCCACTCCAGATTTCATATGGAATTCTTGAATCAATGGCTGATGATGGGCATAAATTTCTGATGTAAGATGCAGTTTGTAAAGCTCCTCCCCAAAAGCGATGGGGCAGACCAGATTGCAATAACAAACAGCGGACAGTATTCAATAAAATCAAATTCAATCGCTCAGCCATTCCATTTTGCTGAGGAGTGTAAGGAACAGAAAAACGATGTAACATTCCATCCCTCTCACATAAATCTCTAAAACCACGTCCAGCGAATTCCCCCCCCCCCATTGTCTGATTGAAGCTGCTTAATTTTCAATCCTTTCTCAAGTTCCACCTTGTTTTTGTATCTTACGAAATTATCTAGCACTTCCCCCTTTTTCTTCATAGCTACAGTTATCACAAAATGGGAATATTCGTCCAAGAAAGTTACGAAATACCTTGAGCCTCTTATGGTGGATGGAGTTATTGGACCTACCACATCTGAATGAACACGGTCGAGGATTTGTGTCGCCTTTTCACCATCGGGAACAGGAAACTTCATCCTCCGCATCTTTCCTTGAATGCAAGTGTCACACGCTTCCTGAAGTCTCCCTGTTAAGCTCAGTCCTGGTATTTTTTTCATGGAAATCTCGTTCAAGTGGCCAAGGCGAGCATGCCACGTCTTGAATGTTGTGACGAATTTCTAGGGAAATTTGGCCATAGTAAGTTGCCCATTTTTAAGTTGCCCGTTTACAAGTTGCTGTCAGAATGGCTCAGTCAGAAAGGCCTCAGGCAGAAGGGCCGAACGGAGAAGGGCCGTTAGAAAACACGACTTTTATACTGACCAGTGCAGTGATACTGTCGGCGATCGGACTAATTAACACGGCGGAGTTCTGTGACAGTTTCTAGCAACGTGATTGGCCAATTTGCGGAACCCCTTTCGTTGCGAATTTCTGTGCTTCATTGTTTTTCCCTCTTCGTCTCCAAACACGGACTCCTCCACTGAGAAGGTCATTTCGCCCGAGAACGTTCGTGGCTGAACATTACCCATCCACGCCGGTGGCGGCAGACTTTCTTTCTTTCCTTGTGAATTTACGTGGGACACTCTCTAAAGGCTAAGTTCATATCATTATTATTTGTGCAAACTGAACCATATTATATTTGTGTATAATAATCTGTTATTTTTCACTTGTTCACATTTACTTAGTATTATTGTTCTGTGGTATCGTGCTTGAGAGTATTATCCTTGATAAAGGTCTTTCTGAGTGATTGTTTCTCATTATTTCGCATTTGGTCGTTTGTGTCGCTGGCCCTGTTGACTTTCTAACAGGTATTTCACGAAAATAATCGAATGCCGTGTACCGGTGGAGGACAAGGTGGGTTCGCCTTCCTTTCTATTGGGTATACTGCAACAATTGGTAGCGGAGCGTTGGTTGTTTCACTTTCGTGTTGAATTCTGTTAGAGTGCGAATTTTCGGGCTCACCGACGTTATTCTTTGTAGTTTCGTCTAATGTTTCATTTTTGCCTCGTGGTTGCTAAGTCGCACCTTAATTTGTAGATGTTTCTTGTATCTCTTGTTTAATTATTGGTTATTTGAATGCCTCTAAATTCCTATCAAAAGGAATTCATTACGACTGCACAAGATCGCGCTAAGAAAATGGTCCCTACGAAGACCGCGGCCGGCCCAAGTCAACGTGACGAAGCATGCGGGGAGACCCCGGTATCTTTGTCTCGCACTCCTGACGTTAATTTTGATTTGGGTAAGCAGCTAATTCACGATATCGCTCCTTTGACAGATGCGACTTCCGAAAACTTATTTGCATTCTTTTCCTCTGTGTCGGAAGTAATAGATTTGGAGCTGTTTCCTTTAAATTCTTTATTAACTTTGTTACTTTGTAAGGTACCATCGATTTTACGTAATTTCTTCTTGTTGGCAATTAAAAACCGGTTGTCTTGGGCTCAAATTACTCGACAATTTTGGGAGGAGGAGATTAGTTCGCGAGAGTACGAGAAATTAATAACGGTCAAGGTTAAAAGGTTTCAATTTCCGAACGAAAAGCCACTTCACTTTCTCCATAACATACGTAATGCTATCACGGTGCTTGGATTATCGTATTCTGAAGAGGAGTTTGTTTCGCTCATTTTGAATGGTGTGAGTCCGTTAACGCGAAGTACTTTTATATTTCAATCTCGCCCGACGACTCTCGAAGGTTTGACCGCGTTGCTTAAATTTTCCTCTAAGCAGCTCGCGGATTCTACCGATTATTCTCGCGCTTTCTCAAATGTTAGTCGTCGCGAGACTCCTCCTGTTACGTGTTCTTTCTGTCATCGAAGGGGTCATGAGTTTACCGAATGTTATCGTCGGAGAAGATTGAGCAACAGAAATCTCCCTCGAATTTCGATGGCAAATTTCGAAGATTCTTCTCTTAACTCGTTGCCGCTTGTTCCGGTTAGTATCGGACATATTCAAACGGTTGCTCTTGTCGACACTGGTTCCTCCGTCTCACTGTTAGATCCCCAGTTCGGGAAGAAACTGAAAATTAATATTAAATCTGGTTCTAATTCCGCGATCCACTTGCAAACTATCGGAGGGCATAAACTTAATTTGTTCGAGTATGTAAAATTAAAAGTGAAAATTCATTCATTATCTTGGTACCATCAATTTTACCTGTCTTCATTACCGGTGCCGCTGTTATTGGGAAGGGACTTTATGGCAAAGACCAAAATGATTGTTGCAGCCGATTGTTTTTCTTTCGCGGTTTCGCCCGCGTGTACTTTTCCGTACGTCAATTTGCCTCGTCCACAAGAGTCTTGTCAAATTGTTCATTCGAGTTCCTCTGTGGGTGAAGGTAGTCCGGTCTTTTGGCCGGAAGCAGGTCCTGGTAATATGGCAGCGAATTCTGTTGAAACTCCTTTTGATTCGACTCTACCTTCGGGTTTCCGGGAGATAATTTCTCAGTTCTCTGATGTTGTCACCTCGAAGATGGGCATGACCAACATTATGCAATATCGAATCGAATTAAATGATACTTCTCCGATACGTTCTCATCCCTACACTCTCCCTCCTCCAAAAGCGAAGTTAATGCGGGAACATTTAGACTCTTTAATTCAGCAAGGAGTAATAGAACCATCCAACTCGGAATGGGCTTCCCCTGCCTTTTTGATTCCAAAGAAGGCTGATAAATTACGGTTGGTGGTTGATTATCGTAAATTGAATAAAAAGGTTAAAATCGACCCGTACCCAACTCCGTCTGTTGAACATGCTTTTCAGTATTTATCCAAGGCTAAAGTATTTTCCATACTTGATTTGCACTCTGCTTTTCACCAAATTCCTTTGTGTGAATCTTCCAAGAAATTGACCGCTTTTGTTACGCCTTTTGGTTTGTACCAATTCACACGTTTGCCATTTGGTTTTGTTAATTCACCCCAAGTATTCACCAGAATGATGGATATTGTGTTAGGGGATTTGAAATACAATTGTGTGTACCCCTATATCGACGATTTATGTATTTTTTCTGAAGATTTGTCTTCTCATAAGGAACATCTGACGGCCGTTCTTCACCAACTTAGGAGAGCCGGTCTTACGATTCATGAGGATAAGATTAAATTATGCCAGACTTCTATTTCATTCCTTGGACACTGCATTCGAGATGGAGCACTGCTTGTCGACTCGGAAAGGGTACGTCCAATTCTCAATTTTCCTGTGCCCACCAGTATTAAACAAGTAGTGAGGTTTCTCGGTATGGCTGGTTTTTATGCTAAATTTATTCCTCAGTTCGCTGAAATTTCTTATCCGTTGAATCAATTGAAAAAGAAGGGTGCTCGTTTTATTTGGTCCTCGGAGCATTCTTCCTCTTTTCAAAAATTAAAGGCCGCCCTTGCTAATCCTCCGGTGTTAACCATGCCATCGTTTGATCGAGAATTCCATCTTTTCGTCGATGCTAGTCAGATAGCTTTGGGCGCTGTTCTTAATCATAAAACGAATGATAAATTCTCTCCTGTTGCTTATGCAAGTAAAACTTTGTCGCCTCATGAGCAAAGGTTAACGACCTACGAGTTAGAGTGCATGGCGTGCTCATGGGCCGTCGAAAAATTCAAAGATTATCTCCAGTTCGCTCATTTTCACCTCTATACCGATAATGGGGCTTTGACTTGGTTGTTCTCTCATCCCATACAACATGGTGTTCGTGGGTAAAGGCAGACAAAGCGAAACGTAAATTTCGATGAACTCTTTCCGCTATATTCGGACAGGGGTAATAGGGGGACGTGAAAATTTGCTTAATACCATAGCTGAAGCACATGTTCCTAAATACCTCGGACTTAAAAGAACTCGCATTATCCGAAACTAAATACTTTGGATAACCAAACTTGTGAAATAAATTATGAAAAAGGACCTTAATTACACTTGCAGAGGAAGCATCCTTGACGGCTTCGAGGAAGGTAAATTTAGAGAAACCATCAACAACGGTGAATACATAACAATTCCCTTTCTTAGACCGTGGCAATGGGCCCACATGGTCGATAAATATTCTCTCCCAGGGTGCAGATTGAGTTTGAGAGGACAAGAGACCCGGAGGAAGACTGTTTCTGGGCTTCGAAATTTGGCAAATATGACATCGAGTGACCATATCTTTTATTTCCTTCTTGGAATTCAACCACCAGTAATCTTGAGAAATCTTATGTACAGTTTTCATAATTCCCAAATGAGCCCCAGAAGGAATGCAATGAAAGTATTGAAATATCATAGGGCGAAGAGCAGCGGGGACAACGACTTTGCACTTCTTTGACTTAAGAGGCTTGTAACACAATATATCATTCTTTAATTTATAATTGATACCATCCGAAATTAACTGTCTATCTTTCGACATCGAGATTTTATGCAACAATAGTCCCAGAACCGGATCCTTTTTCTGGTGTTCACGAATGTCGATAAAAGAGAGAGGAATCTTATGGAGGAAACAGTTAGTTTCCGAAGAAAGTGGAGGATGAGGAGGAATCACAACTCTTGACAAACAATCGGCTGGTTTATTAACTGTACCCCTGACATGATGTATAGTAAATTTATAAGTGGATAGCTTTAAAACCATCCTGCCAATTTTGCCAAGCTGCTTGGGATGAGAGAACTCGCGAGGCCTTTCTGGATTCCTTAAAATTTGCCTTCATCTCCTCTATCGCCATCCCTCCCTCTGTTGTTACGTAATAAAGACGGCCAACTCGGTGTGCTTTTAATAGCACCTTTCCCTCATCGGATATCTCAGATACCGCCGAAAGCTACGATCTTTAGCCCCTTCTCTTCCAACACTCCCTGAGAAATTAGGTTGTCCTGGAGGCTTGGGACGTACAGCACTTCGGAGAAATCCAGATCCCACCCCCCACATTCCATTGAAATGTGAAGGAGAACTTTTCCCCTCCCCTCTATTTTCAACGGCGCACCATCCCCAACAGTCACTTCCCCTTTCATCGGAGTAAAGTCCCTCATCAGATCCCTCCTGTTAGTCATGTGATCGGATGCGCTACAATCTAACAACCACACACTCTGGTCCTTAGAACAGTCCTTCGATGTACGCAAAGCCCTGTACTCCCGTGTTACTACTGTTGCCGTGGCCTGTCTTCCTTCGTCTCCCTCGCTATCTTTTTCTCTTTTCGGGCAATCCCGCGATATGTGCCCCTTTCCTCCGCAAGCGTAGCACCAGGAATCCTTTGGCCTTGACTGTTCTCGATTCATCCTCTCAGGTGGATGTCCCCATTGATTCCTTCCACTTGCGTGACTCCTCGACGCCTTCAATGCCTGATAGTTTTCCCTGTTTTCCCTCTCGTTCGAGAGATTCAGCCGTTTCTCTTCCAGGAGTAACTTCGCCTTTACCTTTTGGGTTGAGAGTCCTCCCTCGATTTCTCTCTCAAGGCTTCTTATTAACCCTTCGTATTTATCGATAGGCAACCCCATCAAATAAAACGCGGCCAATACATCGTCGGAGAACACAAGCCCGCACTTCCGAATCTTTTTGTGGAGATCGTTGATCTTATTTATGTAATCTTGGACGCTGGTGTCCTCCTCCTTTCGAAGATTAACTAAATCTCGCAAAAACAGTGTTTGTTGCAGAAGGCCATAGTCTGTGCACAGGGATTCTAAAGTATCCCAAATTTCTTTTGCGGTATAGCACTCGGCAACATCGTCCAGAAATGAGTCCCCAACGTACGTTAACAATATACCCTTAGCGATGTTGTCGAGCCTAGTTCGCCTTCTCCGCTCATTTACGTCCACGTCGGATTGGTCCCAATCAGAAATAGATTCCCAACATCCCGACCTCAAGCACAAAGCTTTAACACGAATTACCCATTTAAAATAATTATCGCCGTTTAGCAATGGACACTTCACACCTTCATCGCGCACCTCGTGTTTAACCGTTTAAAGGAATCATGCGAACTGGCTTCTTCATTCATTTCAATATGGCGACTGCCGTACAAAAATGACAAATGAATATCACCAAGCAACCTGTTGGGTTTCTAATCTAAATTCGTGCTTTGGATGATAGTTCGTCTGCTTAATAGTGATTCATTTGTTTTGGCAGCCATCTTGGTTTCCGTGTTCTCTACTGTGTTGTACTTCCGTTTTACGGTTATGATTTGTTCCTAATAAAGAGTATGGTAGACGTTGTGTAGACGTGCGCTCTCTAACTTCCTGAAAGATCCACCTCAATCCTAACAGGTTATGGGCCCAGGATACGTAAAATTCAACGGAATCGTTCCTCAGTGCATCGGTAATTATCGGTGATAGAATATATTATTCTATAAGGGCTGAGAAGATAGTAATTTTAGGTGAAAATCTGTGAAATTCAAGTCACGTGTTGGCGAAATTTTCGAAGATGGCTGAAGATGCAAGCAGAGGTTCTATGGGTAACTCAATTGCAGGAGCTATCGGAAAATTGAACGGAATGCAGAATTACCAAGATTGGAAGTTCCAGGTATGCAACTATTTGGAACACCAGGACTTGTGGGAATGCATCGAGCCCGAGCGTGCTGAGGATGGAACACCTAAAGCTGTTGATACAAGGAAGGACCGGAAAGCAAAGGCATTAATTTGTTTACTGGTTGATACAAGTTGCTACGCTCATGTGCGGAACGTGGCTACTGCGAGAGAAGCATGGGAAAATCTGCGAAAGGCCTACGAGGACAAAGGATGGGGCAGACGAATTAGTTTACAGAGGTCTCTGTGGCAATGTAGACTGGAAAACTTCCGAAACATGGAAGAATATATAGCCAAGGTAATGACGCTTTCACAACAACTCGCGGATATAGACGCGAAAGTCACTGATGATTGGCTTGCCTCAATAATGTTAAGTGGTTTAACTCCAGATTATAGTCCACTTATTATGGCTCTTGATAATTCAGGGTTGGAGATAACTTCCGAATTAGTGAAAGGGAAGTTACTTCAAGAGTGGGGCCGAAAGAAGTCAGATGCTCGACCTGAAGAGGCGGCATTCTATTCCCGGTCGAAACCTAACTCCAAGGCTCAAGTGAAGTATGGGAAGAAGGAATTCCCGTTCAAGTGCTTCAGATGCCATCAGCCTGGGCACAAATCCTCGGAATGCCCGAAGAAGGGAAGTAGTTGTACCAATAAGCGCGACGATATGAGTTTATTGACGGCATTGTCAGTGAGTGTTAGTCGGGGGGAATGGTATGTTGATAGTGGAGCAACAGCTCACATGACTTCCCAAAAGGACTGGTTGGGAGAATTTAAGGAGGACCCAAGGGGATTAGAAGTTACGTTGGCGAATAATGTAACTATTCGCAGTAGTGGTCGCGGGAGTGTTGACGTTAAGTTAAGCAGCGGAAATGATATAAACAGGATTTCCGATGTTGTGTTTGTTCCTGGATTGGCGACGAATTTACTTTCGGTGAGTCAGATTGTGCAAAAGGGCCTCACTGTTGTTTTTTCAAAGGAAAAATGTGCAATCCTTAAGGATGTTAGTCGGCACATCGAAGGTCGGACAGTTGCCACTGCAACGAATGTGGGAGGACTTTACAAATTAGATGTGGAGCACATTGGTTCGATAAAAGGGGAAAATTGCAAGACAACAGTGAATGTAAGGCAATCGGAGACTGCAAGTGTTGCAATCAAGGAAGAAAAGTCAAGAGTAATGTGGCACAAAAGATTAGGCCATCTGAATGCCCAAAGCATGCAGTTGTTACGGCGAGGCTTGGTTAATGGAGTTGTCTTCACAGAGGAAGAGCCAGATGACCCTTGTATTGCTTGCATTAAAGGGAAATTCAGCAAAACTCCATTTAAAAGGAAGGGGCCAAGAGGATTGAAAAAATTGGAGATTGTGCATTCGGACGTCTGTGGTCCAATGCAGGAAGAGTCTTTTGGAGGAGCCAAATATTTTTTGACCTTCATAGACGATTTTTCAAGAAAAACTTCTGTGTATTTCTTGAAAGGAAGAAATGAAGTCTTCAGCAAATTCGTGGAATTTAAAGCCGCAGTGGAAAATGAAAGTAAAGAACACATTGTATATCTTCGTACGGACAATGGTGCAGAGTATTGCAGTGGTGAATTTAGGCAATATCTCCTCAAGTGTGGGATCAAGCACCAGAAAACTGTGCCTTACACCCCACAGCAGAATGGCGTTGCAGAGCGAGCGAACCGGACGATAATGGAGAAAGCCCGAATCTTACTTGAAGATGCTGGACTGTGCAGGAGACTGTGGGCAGAGGCTGTTAGTACTGCAGTTTACCTTAAGAACAGGTCCCCCAGCAGAGCAATTCCTGATAAGACACCAGAGGAAGTTTGGCGTGGAAGGAAAGTGGATCTAAGCCACCTACGTGTGTTTGGATGTGCTGCCTACATGCATGTTCCACAGGAAAAAAGGAAGAAATTGGACCCAAAGGCCAAGGAGATGATATTTGTGGGCTACAGCATAGATGAGAATGGGTACAGGTTGGTGGATCCATATGATCCAAGTAAATTGTCTCGTGCTCGTGATGTTTTCTTCTTAGAAAACAGGTTTCCAGCCGTCTCGGGAGGAGAGAGATGCAGATTGGAAGTTCCACAGGAGCTGAATATTCCATTCCTCAGTAGTGAGGGGGAAGAATCCACCAGGGAAATGCATGGAGATCAGCTTGCTGTAGAGGAGCCGGATCAAACGCTGGAGAATGTGCTAAATGATGGAGACATCAGAGGAAATGTGGTTGAGGAGGAGAGGAGATACCCTTTACGTGAGAGAGTGGCAAGAGATTTCTCAGATTTTCATTTGTACAGTGTAATTGTAGATGATATTCCACAGACTGTGTTAGAGGCTTTAGCATCCCCAGAGAGGGGAAAATGGAAGGAGGCTATGCAGAGTGAGTTTGATTCTTTAATGTTAAATGATGCATGGACCTTGGTTGATCTTCCAAGTGGCAAGTCTGTTGTAAAGTGTAAATGGGTGTTTGGGAAAAAGAGGGATAGTGATGGTAACATAACAAGGTATAAGGCCAGATTAGTAGCAAAAGGTTATACTCAAAAGTATGGAGTTGATTATGAGGAAACCTTTTCTCCTGTGGTAAGAAACTCCAGCATTAGGGTTTTGTTGGCTATGGCAGTGAAATGTAAGTTAAATATAGATCACTGGGATGTTATTACTGCTTTCCTGAATGGTAATTTGCATGAGGAAATTTACATGGCTCAGCCTGAGGAGTTTATATCTAAAGGCAATGAGGAAAAGGTGTGCAAGCTGCAAAGAGCAATTTATGGACTGAAGCAAGCTGCTAGAGCATGGTATTATGAAATTCATGGTATTTTGATTGAGATGAATTTTAAACAGTCCAAAATTGAACCTTGTGTTTATTACAAAGTAGGGGGAAAGGGGATGATGATTTTAGCTTTGTATGTAGAAGATATGTTTTTGTTTTATAATGACTGTGAGGAAAAGCAAAAGCTTAAGGAAAATTTGATGGAAAAATTCAAAATGAAGGATTTGGGAAAGGCTTCTCATGTTCTTGGGATGAGAGTTAGATATGTGGGAAGTGATATATATGTTGATAATGAAAAATATATTAAAAAGGTATTAGGTAAGTTCATTATGTCTGACTGTAAACCTGTTTTTACCCCCATGGATCTAGGTAAGGTCTTGACCAAGAGTGACAAGTGTTCCTTATCAGAATTTAATTGGCTGTTTGGTGTATCTCTCTATTACCAGCAGACCAGATATTGCTTATGTCACCAGTTTTATGAGTCAGTTTAATAATTGTCATGGCACTGAACACTGGATAAGTGCAAAAAGGGTGTTGCGTTATCTTCAAGCAACCAAGGAACTTTGTTTGATGTTTAGTGACAATGGTGAAGGTTTGGTTGGCTTTGCAGATGCAGATTGGGGAAATGACACTATGGATAGAAGGTCATATACTGGTTTTGTGTACAATGTGAATGGTTGTGTTGTTTCATGGGAGAGTCGTAAACAACAGACTGTTGCCTTATCCAGCACTGAGGCAGAGTATATGGCTTTGACTCAAGCTGCCCGAGAAGGACTGTATCTGCGTAATTTCATGTGTGAACTGACTGGTGAAAACTTGGGTATTGTTTTGTTTAATGATAACCAGTCAGCTCAGAGGATTGCTAGTGAGCCAATGAATCATGCCAGAACAAGGCATATTGACATTAAGCATCATTTTATAAGGGATCTAGTTTTGTCTTCAGAAGTTGTTATTAAATATAAAGAAACAGAAGACATGGTCGCAGACATTTTGACTAAACCGTAAGTAGATCTAAGGTTGAAAAATTTGTAAAAGATCTGTGTTTAGTAGCGATGCCTTAGTTCTTTTTTTCCTTAGGTATCGTAAACTGTGTGGATGTATTTAGATTTAGGCCGGTCTTCCTTTGGAAGCGACTACGAGCGACCGAGCGACCAGCGTATTCGGGCGACGTCAGTTTGGGCGACCTACAGGCGATGGGGGTCTTCCACTGTAAGCGACTATCCGCTTCTCGGTCGCTGTAACGGTATTCTAGCTCCAGTGCTTGATTTCGAGACGCTTTCCGCAACGATAAATATTAATTCGTATAAAAAAAATCGCTGAGTTGTAGATATCGTTGATGATACCATTTGAAAACTATTTGCGAGAGCTTTATAACAACACCAACTTTACACTTTTACGTCCACCCATTACTGAAAAAAAGTTTTTTTATAATATCAATAACAACTTTTTATCTAACGACAAGATGGCACTGAAAATTTTTATTTTAGTTTATAATATGTTTCTTAATATCATCTAAAGTTTTTATTTTGATTGAAGTGATACTTTATGAGAAACAAAAGCTCAAAGTGAGCAATCCGTGAAAGAGCGCGAAAAAACTGGCACATTTTTCGTTCGTCCTTCAATTAGTAACAGAAATAATAGTAATAAAAATTTTTGGACAGTGTAGAACAACGCAAAATAAAACACGCAAAATTGGGGTGTATTTAGTTTTCCTGTGGGATCTCTACTTTAGTTTTTATTCAACTCCAAATTCGGGTATCCATAATAGAAAATCCGAGTATTGTATAGCAAACTAGCAGAAGCGCCCGATGATTCTCAACAAGGTGAAACTAGAGAATGAATAAAAACAGTGTAATTTTGTAAAGTAACGCCTGATCATCTAGATTTCATACGTGAAACTAGAGGTTTAAACGCAATAATTTCATAGCAATTTAAAATAGTAGGCAACGTCACGTGTATTATTTTTCATTACGGAAGTGAAATATAAGTTGAAAAAAAAAACTAAGTAATTTCCACAATAAATTTTTAATTTTAACGACCGGTTTCGGCATTGACAGCCATCCTCAGGTCCTGAGGATGGCTGTCAATGCCGAAACCGGTCGTTAAAATTAAAAATTTATTGTGGAAATTACTTAGTTTTTTTTTCAACTTAAGATGTCGTTCCACGAAGTACAGCCAGGACATATTGATTATATGAAGTGAAATATAATCGAAGTAATCGAATAGGAAATTAGATTAGCTGGAAATGCACCCCCTGCTATACGCCAACAGATACTCTGTAGAATACATATAATGCAGATATACTCAGCAAAAAGAAAATCAAGTATTTTCTGTAATTTGGTCCATCAGAGACCATTTTCAACATGGTAGGTCATACAGTTGCTTAAATCTTTGGTTAGGAATTTCTCAATTTTCTCCGAGTTCTGAGAGGGAGAGCAACGATAGGAAAGAGTGCAGCAGAACATCAGAGATACTTCGGGGTGGGAAATTCCACCTCGGCCTTCGTTAATCATCTCATGGACGAGGAGGATTTTAACCTTTCGCAGCAAGACTCCGCAAGGGGTCCAAATGAAGAAAGGTGGAACTCTTGGAGACAATGGGGTTCCCTTTAACCCCAGGGCTAACCAAGGAGATCACACAATTTTTGCGGGAACGCTTGGGAAACTAAAACGTTTTAAGAAGAAGAAATTCCAACACTCAATTCAATAGCAAACCTTCTACTAATAGCACTTTGTACGCAGTGTCGTGCAGCTCCTCTATTGCTTCCCTTCAAACAAGTTTCTATTTCCTAGAAACTGAACCCTTGCTTTCACTTGGATTTTCCAGTCTATTCAAATGGTTCTTACTAGAGACATCCCTTCTCTTGAACCTCGAAATTGGGAGAATTTCTAGGACGAAAATAACGAAGGATTTTGGAATGGTAAAAGAAAGAAACAATTTCATCAAGATTTAACTATAAGATCAATATCTAAGATGCAACATTTATGAATGAGTTAAGTTTTCATTTCTTTTTACGATTATATTCATATCGACGATTAATTTTCATACGAGTTCAGTCTTGATTTATTGATAAAAAAAACAGTTCTACTTATATTCTCGCCTAATCTAGCCGTTGTATCAATGTGATTACTGTCCTCTTACCATTACTATAAAATTGCAATAGGTGGGGAAGTAATATTGTTTATTTTCTTTTATCAACAAATTTCTTTATTTTACAAAGTTATTGATAACGTTGTCGATAGAGCATTACTAAAGTTCGTTTACTTGTAGCCCTCAAAAGATACTTTATATTTTCTTCTAATGCTCCTTTAATGCTCATAATTGTCCTTCGTTTATTTAAAAATGTTTCGTAAACCTTAGGTTTCAATATATTTTTTCCGTTCAATTCTATTCATATTTCAATCAGTGCCAAAAGTATAACTTTTTGACAGTGATGAATGCAGTAGATATTTGAAATGACTGTAATTTGTCAATGAAACACTCAAAATAAGAGTTATTAATACTTAAAAATACAATTTGTGTAATATTTTGTACTGTTTAAAAATTTCAGTGAGCATATCTTTCCTAGCCATTCACTACGCAACTCTGCTTACGAGCGACTGATTCCAATTCTGTATCAAAGTAATTAAATATTTGAGGAATTTGTCTATAATATCCTCGAGAGAAGAGAATTGAAAACTCATAACACATTTGCAATGGTATTTTGTTCGTGAAATACTCCTCAGTGCGTATACATCATTTTAAGTCATGCACTGCGTAGCGGCGACTACGAGCGACGGATCACATTTCTGTATCAAAGTAATTAAATATTTGAGGAATTTGTCTAAAATATCCTCGAAATAAGAGAATTGAATACTCATTACACATTTGGCATGTTATTTTTTTCTTGAAATACTCCTCAGTGCGTATATATCATTTTAAGTCATGCACTGCATAGCGGCGACTACGAGCGACGGATCCCATTTCAATGGGATCAGTCGCCGGTCGCCGGTGTACGCTCGAATCAAGTCGCCCATAGTCGCCTGCAGTGGACGACGCTCCGTTACTTTCTGTGTATTGGGATTAGTCGCCCGTATACGGCCGTATACGCGTCGCTCGTAGTCGCTTCCAAAGGAAGACCGGCCTAAGGAGGAGTGTTGGGTTTCTAATCTAAATTCGTGCTTTGGATGATAGTTCGTCTGCTTAGTAGTGATTCATTTGTTTTGGCAGCCATCTTGGTTTCCGTGTTCTCTACTGTGTTGTACTTCCGTTTCACGGTTATGATTTGTTCCTAATAAAGAGTATGGTTTGTGTAGACGTGCGCTCTCTAACTTCCTGAAAGATCCACCTCAATCCTAACACAACCTTTCTATATCAATTACCATCTCTCTTTATGTGTTCATAATGCCACATTTTTAACAGTTTATTCATGCCCGCTTCTTACTACAAATATGTCAAATCTTTCAAAAAATAAATGCATTGAAAACTAGAGGAGTTTAATGCTTATGAGGCCAACTTATTAAACTTTCCAAGATAGTAGTTTACATAAGTGAACTATTGAAAACTTTTCATCAGTGTTGTTTGGATTTGTAGTTAAGACGAGTCCAATATCTATTAAAAACATCTTTTTTTCTATGCTGAAATTTTTTAGTGTTGTAGTTATACGAGTCTTTGAGAGTTCTTTCTTCCAAGAGGTTGCCAAGCGTGAGAAGGAAAAAAATTGTTACGGTTATTTGGCAAGCGATATAAAACGTCTCAATAGATCACCACAATGGCGCACCCATGCTTATTTTAATATTTTTCTTTATTAGACTATATCATCTGCAGCTTTCTTAGGAGAGCACTGGGCGCACTTTCTCTGCATGAGGTTTGTCCTGAAGCTGTCGATCCATTAGAAATCGACGTTGTGAGGTTTTGGACACGAGTTCGGAACCTCAGAAATTCAGCGAAAGAACAGACATACAAGGATCTTGCTGATTTTGCCATGAAAGTGCTTAACCCTACTGATAAGCAACGCCGTCGTAGAAAGAGTCATCAGCGTAATGAACGCTGTAAAGACAAAGCCGAGGAACAGAAGGAAGACTATTATGCTGGAATCGATTTTGCAAATCCGTATTCATCTAAAATAAGTATAATACCAGCATTCTACTGAAAATAAGTTCAGAAATTATACTGCCATTTCATAATTTTCCAAGTCCAAAATGTTGTAATTTCTAAAGCACTTTCAAATTTTAATTAGGTCATTAACGTTTGCTGCGATCACTTTACTCCCTCCGAGGAGATGCTATTTGGCTATTCATCTCAAATGTACGAGAGCTTGAAAGATCCCTTGGAACCCTCTCAGGCGGCTAGCAGGAGCAGAAGTGAAGAGAATGGAGACAATCTCTTTGAAGCATTCATAACACAGGTCTGCGATGAAAAAAATACAAGCAAAGTAAAAACTGATTCTTATGTATTTTGATGTGCTGATTTCAGAAAAAATAGCGAAAAAATTCCATCACATCACGTTTTCTTGTAATTTTCAATTACAATAATTCGCGTTCAACACACGAATAGCATAGCATCAAGGGGCTGTGTAAATTTGCCTGACGACTTTTGCTATTTGTACGGCGAATACATGCTCAAAGGTGCACAAAGAAATATTACCAATCACGTCAAATAACTATATTTAGCATATTTTGGTGTCAAACTAGGAGATCAAGACAAATCATGAGCACTCCATAATGTGTGTTTACAATTTCTTCATGATTTGGGACTTTGGTTTGGAGGAAAGAAAGAGACCTTAAAATTTGGAATTCCAATAGTATGAAGGGAGCCATCGAACCAGAGTGATGATTGTTATTTTTGTTCCTGCGAAATCCGTGGTTAGAATAGAAAAATAGAAAAAACATTTCATATCCGGAAATCATTCCATCGGCCATACGCCTGGTGCCTCATGGACCTGACATTCCAGTGCCTATTCCTCTAAAAGAACTGACACTTTCGTCCTCGGATTCAGAAACAGCAGAAACCCAGGAATCAGATTCCGAGTACCAGCCTTCTAGCAGCGATACACCTCAACCATTCACTCAGTCGGAACTCAATGATCTGACTCGAGATCTAGATCTGTCGAAAGAAGCAGCTGAATTGTTTGGTTCTAGGTTGAAGGAAAAAAATTTATTATCCAAAGGTATCTCTTTTTACTGTTACAGGAACCGCAAAAAAGAATTCGTGAAATACTTTGAGGAAGAAGATGACCTGGTTTATTGTGCTGACGTTCCAGGACTGATGGGCCAATTTAAAATCACGTACCATAAAAAAGATTGGAGGCTACTCATAGACTCTTCTAAAAGGAGTCTTAAAGCTGTCCTTCTTCATCACGGAAGTCAATATGCATCTGTGCCAATTGGCTGTGATATGTGCAAATCTGTGCAATGGCTCTGTACATCTGAAAGAAAGGTATGAAAATCTTTTACTAATTCTCAACAAAGTAAAATATGCAGACCATGACTGGACTGTTTGTAGCGATATGAAAGTTATATCAATGCTTCTTGGGCAACAAGACGGATACACTAAGTATCTTGTTTTCTATGTGAGTGGGATAGTCGTGACAGAGCTGAACAATGGGTTAGAAAAGATTGGCCAAAAAGACAAGTTCTTGAACCTGGGACCAAATATGTGATCATAAACAGTTTAACCATATCCAAAAACCGTGCTGTTGCCTCCTTTGCAAATCAAGTTAGGATTCATGAAGAAATTTTTAAAGGCACTACCGAAGGATGACAACTGTTTTAAGTACCTTTGCAAATAGTTTTCAACCCTGTCGGATGCCAAACTGAAAGAAGATGTTTTCATTGGCCCAGATATCTGAAAGGTCATGAAGGATACAGAGTTCGAATGAAGCATGACACAGAGTGAAAAGGCGGTCTGGATTGCATTTAAGGAAGTCATAAATAAATTCCTGGGCAACTGCAAGGATCCTAATTTTGAGGCGATTGTTGAAAATATGCTAGAGAAGTTAGGTTGTTCCATGAGTGTAAAAATACATTTTCTACATTCCCACTTAGACTTCTTTCCAGACAACTTAGGCGCAATGAGCGAAGAACTAGTCGAAAGGTTCTATCAAGATGTCAAAAACATGGATCGCAAATACCAAGGAAGATGGAATTAAAACATACTTGCTGACTACTGCTGGATGTTAACCAGAGATGATTTTGTACGTAAACGCACAAGACAAACAGCTAGGAGAAGTTTTAAAGGCAAAAGTAGCAGTAAATGAGTAAAAAGTAAATTAAAGTCTGTAATATCTAAGTCTGTAAAAGCTTTAGTCTATAAGTATGTTTTTAAAGGTTATTTCTGTTTTTTTTTGCATTTTAGGGGATTTTACACACTTTTACTTTCCTGTTTTTCATTTAAAAAATTCTTTTTTTGTCAAAAAGCAATCACAACAAAAATATAATGTTGTATGTAAACAAATCTGAAATTTTTAAGATTTTTATTAAGCTGAAAAATAAATGTTACTACAATTTCTAAATATTACAAACATAAACATTGAAAACTTAAAAAATCCTTAAGTGATACAAGAAAATAAAGGCTATTTTTGAAATCAGTGCCTCAAAATACACTACAAACACATTTTCTTGGTCTTGTTTTATTTAATTACCCCGATTTCGCAGGCCTGTGTAATGTTTGACGAGGAAAGAACTGATCCATGAAAAGAATATATCGGAAACGTCTGTAAAAAGTTTTATTGTTCATTTATATTTTGTAATTATTTAGTTAAGAATATATGTCAATTGAATGTGCAATAAGTGTTAATATCCTAATGACTCATGGTTAATAAAAGAAAATTTTTCAATTAATAATTTTGAAATATTATTTAATTCTTCATATTCTTAATGTACCAAAATTAATATACTTCATGCATTCACTTGCTAAATAAAGGTCTTTAGATGTTTATTTTGGTATATATTTATATGAATTTCCCATATGCCGTTTGAAAGTGAACATTGGGAGGATTTGGGCTATCTCAGCGCGATCTGGAGGCGGTTTTTCCGGATCTGGATCTGGCAACCCTGCTTGCTGTTGATTACGATTCCCAACCGTTACGAGGTTCTGCCGGCTCTGCTTTTGAAGTTTCGTTGCTCAACGTGATATTTAAGTAAATAACCGAAAATGTCACAAAGAGAATTAGACGATCTTGTTAGTAAGTTAGAAAAAACTACTGTGGAAATAAAAGGCGTTTCTTTCGAAGGACAAACTCTTAGGCTAAATACTGAAGATGATGGTAAGTTAGGCGATTTGAAGTTGAATATTGGATTCGTTTCAAGTATTATCTTCCTAATTAACAATCATTTTTAACCTTTATCCAGCAAGAAAAGTAGCTGAAGCTATTGAAAACTGTGAAAACATGGAATTCCTCAACTTAGATGGTAACACCGTAGGCGTGGAAGCAGCGAAAGTAATTGGTAAAGCATTGTCAGGAAAGCCAGAATTCAAAAAAGCTTTATGGAACAACATGTTTAGCGGAAGAATGAAAACAGAAATCCCTAAGGCCTTGGTAGCTGCCGATAAAAATCACTATTAATTTCTAAATGCATTGCTTCAGTTAATGCTCATGTTTTCTATTGTCTTATCTAATTATTCAGGAGTTTCTCGGAGATGGTATTATTTCTTCTGGTGCAACTTTAACGGAATTGATTCTCAGTGACAATGCCTTCGGCCCAGTTGGTTTGGCTGGTCTTGAAAAGTTCATCCGAAGTCCATCATGCCATTCCTTGCAGATTCTTCGCCTAAATAACAATGGACTTGGTATTCAAGGCGCCAAGGTAAATGTAGCCTTAATTCAAGCAGAATTCTTATTCGTGGTAGCCATGCACTAGACAAATGAGTTTTCATGTAATCTCAGTTCAAAATTTAATTGATTTCTGAAGATAGAGCATGTGGATGTATAATTTATGTTTTGATTACTCTAGATGTTATCTAATGCACTTTTAGATGCATTAGAAAGTAGCAGAAAGTTAGGAAATTCAATGGCGTTGAAAGTCTTTGTTGCTGGAAGAAATAGACTGGAGAATGAGGGAGCGAAACTTTTCGCTAGGGTTTTTAAGGTATTCATTTCTGATTTCGTATTCCGCATTTATTTGACTTTTATATTGTAAAAACGATGGTCATCATCGCCTGTATCATTTCATTTGAAGGAAATGAAGACGTTAGAGGAATTATCAATGCCAATGAATGGAATTTACCATCAGGGACTTTCAGTGCTGACGTCTGCTTTGGCCGAGAACTCCAATCTACGGTAATTCGATTGTCTTTTCGGAATTTGTGGTGATTTTATAGTTTGCGTCTGTAGTTTCGGTGGCATTGAAAAAGTTTTTCCTATCCTTCAGGGTTGTGGATCTCAATGACAACACCGTAGGTGGTCAAAAGGGAGCGGTTCACATTGCTGCTATGCTTCCTCAACTGAAGAAATTGCAGAAATTGAATCTCGGGGACTGCCTTCTCAAAACCAGTGGAGCTTTGGTTTTGGCACAAGCGCTTGCCAAAGGAAGCAATACAGCTCTTGAGGTACGACTGATTCGTCTTTATCAACTCTGTTATCCGACCAAATAGGAACAGAATCAACAGATAAACTCAAATCGTAAACAGTTGTTTCCAATGAAGGATTTGATTGACTCGCACTTAAATTTTGAGACTGTTATAATTATGGATGTTTCTGAGTGCAGAGTAAAATATCAAATCAAACTAGAGTGGACTTAAAAATTAATTTTAGTTAGAGATAGGATAAAAATGCATGAAGATCATAGAAGGGTAATCTGTGAGCAGATCTTAAGTAAGATGTGACATTCAGTTGTTTTAGACTGCCTGATCCTGTTTAGAGCACCTGATGAGCATGGTTGCGTATGTTGGGAGTATTTTATGTAGTAAAGTCAGAAACGCAGCGATGACTGAGTAGTGCTAATGAATGTAAGTGTGAATGAATAGCATGAGTGATATTTAGATTATGTATTTTTTAAAGGTGTGATTTTTTACTTGAAGGAACATTTAGATTTGTTTCTTGCGTAGATGCCAATTTTGGTTTGGAAATGTCTTTTATATGTTCCCAAAAATGTTGTTTTAGTTACTGTTTGGTTCATTGAGTATCCATAATGTACAGCTATTACCAAAAAAAAAGTTGCCACCCTCAACTTGTCTGGCCTCTCTCTTGAGAAGAGAAAATAAAGGCATGGTCCGTTACGCTTGGACGGCTTTTGTGTTTGGATAGAGATTTTTTCTTTATTTTTATTACAATAATTTGCTACTGTTCATTGTTTAGTGACTTAAACAACATAACGAGCTTAATCTGAGTCTGTGAAAATCCAAGGAAGAATAGACTCGAATGAAGTGAGATGGGACCAGGAACATGACTCGCAATGTCGTTGCTCATTAAGTCACAGGTTGAGAGAATGTTCTGGCAGGATATACCGCGAGATACAGGTTAAATTCCCAGTCTTGTCAGGCGTTATTCTAGAGTATTCTTTCTTGGAATATTTTCCTGAATGCAGGTCATCTCGCACAAAAACACCCATTTTCCTTGCAATTTGGTATTCGTACAGATTGGCCATGCTTAAACCATAGGGGAGCGATGAGCAAGCGTCACAGGAAAACCTAACTTTCAATAAAAGTGTAGGCTAGAAGCAATCTCCGTGATTTTAAGATATTTTGAAGGATTTAGAGAAGCATATGGCACCTTTTATAAATGTGTTTGTGAAAATCAATTGCACTTTATGAATTTCATTCAATGGGTTTAAATTTTCACAATATACCCTTTAAATAATTTTTCCAAAGTCAAAAGGATATACAAAGAGGTCAGTTACGACGCCATTACTCCTTCACCTTTACCATGGAATTACAATTAACTACTTCTGCTTCATTGATATTCCATTAGAATATTTGTCCATAATTCAGTGGATGACTGTAATTTGATTCTTTTTACTAACACTTAGCAATCATTTGACTCTCCGAATTGAAAAGTGTTCTAATATCAGGGAAAATGAATCAGGAATAAACACAATGAAATAAAATACCTTCATCAAAGTTCCGCAGAAAAAGTTGTGTAACTTTAACAAAGTTATTTTATTTCCTTGTTTTTAGTTACCTGTGAAGTTCCTCAATGTTGATTCATGCTCTTATGGAGCTCCAAAGAAATTAAATTATGAAATTGCAGAATACTCATTTAACATATAAATATTAATCATTGTAATGACATCATTTTGTAAAAATACATGAAAACCTGTTTCTAATTAAAGTTCTGTCATAGTCTTCTTTAATGTTAGGAGCTAAAATTAAAGATAAATGAATTTATTATTTTTATAAACTCTAATTTTGCTAATAAGTGAGGAAATGACGAGTGACGAAGACATGAGAGCATAGGGGAAGGGGTATAGCACCTTACGAAGCATTGTTGTGGTCATACAGTCGTCGTTTTAGCCCCAATTAAGGCTAAACAAATAGCAATAGTAATTATTTAGAAAATATAATTAAACTCTTTATATGAGTACTTTTCCAAATATTTGCCATAATACCTGACCAAAACGAAAATTCTTCACTTATTGGAAAAAATTGCCAATTTTCGAAGAGTTCTTTCTCAAACATTTATTGACGTATGGAGTTGAATTTACACTTAAATTTTAGGACATTTTATCTTCTTTATCAAATGTATTTGCAATATCTTCCGTAAAGTTTTGAAAATATTCAACAAAATCTGAAAAAGGTAAACAAATTTCAATGGATTAGTAGCAAAATCAGTCACATACCACAGGCATATGTCCTAAAAAAATTTAAAAAAATACTAATCCTGACTTTTTGCAAGGTCAGGCCTTTTTTATGTCTAATTTGACTTGACTATAGTATTATAAACAAGCTGTTATTCATCAACACTTATAGACCTATATCCAGTGTAACAGCTGCACGTGTTCACCAACTTAAAAAAAAATATATTCACAAGTTTTTTTTTGCGTAACTCTCTGTTACTCTATTGGGAATACATGAACACAAATTTACTCAGTGAGCATTTGTGTAGTGTTTTGTGAACCCTAAGAGGGTTTTAAACATTTCAGATGCATTCAAAAAATACTCGGCAAAATCTAAAAAATAACAGCGAAAACTTGTTTTGGAAATTAATTTTTTCAGTTGGTATGCGTGATATGGTGTTTATTATTTTTGTGGTACACATCAATGAAGTAGTTTATGTATAGGTGCTTTATAAACTATTGAAATATTGTTTAGATAATTATTATTTTTGTAAATTTGTTAATGCTGCTAAAATTGCATTTATGCGTTTTTAGCAGTTATAAAATTATAATTTTTATGACTTGAAATTAACGAAATTCTCAGATGATCATTAAATAGCCAACATCTTCACAAAACGAAAATTTGGATGAAATATGTTCATTTATTTTTGTTTTACTGAAGGAAATACACCGCCTGGGGTCATATTGACCCCACGTGATTAATTAAGGGATAATGATAATAATTGATGGACTCTTACTTCATTGAGTCCCATAGGTAAAAAAATGGACTCTTCAGAAATAATTGAAATCCTTTCCCATAAAACCAGTCTTACCTTACTTAACCCTACTTTCCCTCCCTCCCGCATCCAAGCGCCATGCCCCCTAATTCTCCCCTTCCTTCCTTTTAATGTGCTGCCCTTTTGCTGATATCGTCATAATAAAATGTATTGTGGAACAAACGAAGTTGACTCTCCTGATTGAGTTGTCATGGCGTTTCACAAAGTCACGGGTCTAAAGAGATCCCTGAAAGAATGATCTTCTTTTGCCAGATATATTTGACCCCTTTCATTTGATGATAACGCTATCAATTACCTTCTTTCATTTTCACATCGGCCCAATTTACGGTTTGAGGTGTGGAAGGAAAGGGGGCCTGTTCTCACTGCTGCTGGCAACTCCACTGTACTTTCTCTTCATGCATTCGAAAAAGCTCTGTACGCACTCCGCTTTTCCCAGATTTCTCATAATTTATGTTGTATCTGAGTGGTATCTGAATTCAAAGATAAAGGATACAGCTACACAACCAGTAAAAGTTGATTTCGCTATCACATCTTATAGCCAACTTGCAGTCCAGTGAAAATGACCAATTTCAGTATGTTTACTAATTCTTTTCTCAGATTTGGTTGGCAATATGTATGCATTGAGAAACTCTTTCTTTAGCTATATCTTTCAAGGGTGGAATGATGAAAACAGAATTCTTCTATCTGTTAGTAGGCCTTCATAATGAGGGCAAAACCAACAGTCTGAAAATGGCTTTTTCTGTAAGTGCTATAGTAGTCTTAAAAAGGTCAAGCAAAATAGGGGAGGGAGAAAAACAAGATAAACCTTCTGTTGCCAAAGGGGAATGGAAAGGAAAAAATTCCTTGTTGAAAGAATAAAATTGGGGTTTCAATTTGCTTGCTTCATTTTGACGTTTTCTAAAATCATGTGTCCGCTAGCCTTCTCTTATGTATAATTTTTCGTAGCCCGACAACTGACCGGGTACCAACTGAATGCCACGACAATTGACCGCTACAACGACTGAACGCTCACGACAACTGACTGCGTCTTGTTTTCTGGAAACATTGAAGGAACGAAATTTTGATTTAAAATTTGGAGCCCCTGTCCTAACTTAATGATATTTTTCTTAGTTTGTTACACAGTAATAATTTTAAATATTTATGATGTATACAAAGCGGAAAAATGTCTTAATAATAATAATAAATTGTTTAGATAATGAACTCCATCGAAAATGTATGTGATTAATTGCGTTCCACGTCTTATTGAAAATTTAAACTTTTGGGACAAATATGTCCCTATGGGTTGGCGGCCGCATAACGCTGCATCGCCGAATTTTCACCGTTCTTTCCTCTCACACTCTTTTCCTCCCAATGTCTTATCATTTAAACCTAAACAGTAATTCACATACCTAATATATTGGTGTGATAATGTTAATGTTATTAACTCTTTTAACAGACATCCTTTGGAAATAATACGAAACACTACGCATCATTAGCATCACGATCAGTAAAATTCTGTAATCCTTCACTTAATTGCTCTCTTAAACCAATGCAATTATTATAAAATGTATTTTCATTAAAAAACTTAGCAGTACTGCCTACTTTCAGTACATTATGTCATTCCATTACCTTGGCTTTTTCCGTTTCATTCATCATGGCGTTGTACTTTTCACAAGATCTACAGTGAAGCTTCAGGTCACTGGCTCAAATGGTAATATTACACTTCAATTGATACGGACTAAAATATCTATTACAGCTTCATAATAAAATGCGACCATGAGGATAAAAACAACAAAAAACGTTTTGCTTCCACGTTAGACCATTACTAACTTTATTTTTATAGCTATTCTTAATAAACAAACAATAAGTTAAACTCGTCTACAGTAAAATTACGTTTTCCTTTCTTATATATGCAATGAATCAAACATTCACTTACTGAAAGATATTCTCTCAGCAATGACCAGTTGTGCGCAGCTTATGTCGGCGTAGAACGAATAAAATAAGTTCCTTTGGGAGGGGAAAGCAAGAGGGGGAAATGTATGCTTCATTTTCATACGCACGTACATTGTAATACATTGTGTCCAAAAAGCTCATACGGCCATCTAATCGCTGCATTAATTCTTCAAGATCTCTTATACAATAATGATGGCCAGACTTACGCCATGTATGGCATTATCCATACCGAGTGGTCAACCTATTAAAAATAGCTTTATTACATAGTTACAATTACCAATGAAGTAAAAAAGAAAGCATCTCATTTTGTTCGAAAATATGGCAAAATACAATCAGAAGGCACTACGAAGCATTCTATCTGCAACGAAACAATCGCGGGCCGCACAGTGTAAATTACGGCAAGAACTGAAAAAGAAGCATATTTTTGCATCTGATACTGTAAAGATAGGTAGAGAGGGAATACCAAAAATACAAAGAGCATGGAAGAGATGTAACGCGGAGATATAGATTGTGTTGTATTGAAGGAAGTTTAATGAGTTAGGTGGATGTAGAATCATTTAGTTACTCATCTATCAACTTTTTTCAAGTCCATTTTTCCTTGGGAATTTTCCTGGGTGCACGCCCTTATGTGCAAAGTCACCTTAACCCTTTCCTTTCACTGGTATTTGATGTGATGATCAACGTCTGATAGGTCTGATTTAATGAACTTCAAACATCAAAGATATGTTTCACCCCAATGCATCACGGTTGGGAAATTTATTTGGGAAATATGAACAATCAAAGTAATTCTTGTCCAATATTTCATTACTTCACTTCCTGCATCACCACAAAAATTTTCATCAAAATCCCCTGACAAAAGTGAGAGTCTCCTCTTGTGAATCATATCTTGCCGCTAACTTGGTTGCAGTATGAAAGGAGACCTTGGTTTTGCCTTTTTTCCCAATGCATTGAGTTCTTATTCAAGAATTATTACTGTTTACTAATTAAACTGAAGTTAAAGCATTCCTTTGCATTGTGCATTGAGGAAGTTGTTGATTTTAGAATATCTTTTCAATTACTTCTCAGGAGCTTTATCTAGACTCGAATGAAATCAAAGCAAATGGTGGATTGGAACTGGTGAAAGCTCTATACTCTGCTGACCCATCCGGAGAAAGTGTTGGGAAGAATCTGAAGGTGCTGGATCTAAAAGGAAACCAGTTTGGAGAGGATGGCATAAAACGGATGCATGACATAATGGGAGGCGTTGAAGACATTCTCAATGTCAGGTAAAGGAGAGAAAATCTGTCTAAGCTAGAGCACATAATCAGATGGTTTCAATTTATTCATAATCTTCTTGCTTTGCGTATTGCCATTCCATGTTTCGTCTGCCTTTATGATCTATTAGAAGTGGTTCCAACTCTAATAGATACTACATATCTCTAGATCTATATATCTCACTGCAACCAATCAAATAGAATTGGTTTTTCCATTTGCAAGTTGTTTTGATTTCATTATCTTTGCTATCATTTAAGTATCGAAAAAGCAATTGCTGTCGGATGATGGATTGCATGATGTGATGAGCTACGCTTTCCTCCGTTGTAAGGAAAAACGTCGCTTTTTTGTACGGGTTAATGCTCACATTCAGTATTACTTCCTTTAATTATCTTTATCGAAGGTCAACTTTTAAACTTAGTTAAATTTTGCAGCTTTGCTTCCAAAATGCTGGTAGCACAATATTTGAATATTTCAAAATTATCAACATGGTATTAATATATAAGGTTCAGAATCAAATAAATAACCATCCAGAAAAATGTCAATTGATTGCATATGCCAATAAATTTTAACAATGATGGTAATAGAGGTTCTTAACGAATTTTGCGTCGCTGATTATAGATGTGAACTGGAGAAAGCCCAAACATTTTTAGATTTTTGCTGTGGTGATTTTTACCTTTTTTGACCACGTGTTTGCCTACACCGCAATTATCATGTTTAAGTATTTTCTTCTCTTTCCATCAATGTTATACGAAGTAAGAAGACGCTAAATATATGAAATAGGGAAATATTATTGAAATGTTTTGCTCAGTTTCGAAAAGAAGTTAATGCGTGGAATGGAAACCCATTGACGGAAATGAGTTTGGGCCGAAGTTGGATCACTTCTTTCTGGAGCAAGTGGCACAGAACCGTATTTCAACTAAAAATAGAGAAGGACTAACTGGAATGGAATAAAACTGTGTACTAGAATAAAGATCTTTTTAAGATTAGTACATGTGATCCCCTGTAAGTTTTTAGTGACCTTTTTTGAGACCTTGTGTATTTTGTTGCTCTTCATATTCAGTCTAGGAATATAAATTAAATGTAAGTGTAGTGAATTTATAAACTAATAAACGTATCGTGTGTTTCCGACCTAAAAATATAAAGATAAAAATTAACAAAGAAATTACTTTGTATACATAATGTTTACGCAAAATTCTCAAAAACTGCACACGGGGATCAATTGTCACAAACACGGCTGAATTTATCACAAAAAATACTATTAGAAACTGTATGTTCTGTTTTGTAACGCATTTTTATTTGTAAATCCTGAGTGATACCAACGAAAGAAACTTGTGTAATAGTTAAGCAGAGGTGAGAAGTTGACGTGACAGCTGAAAGAAACAATTCTAGCATCTTAATCTCATGTGGTAAATATTCCTTAAGCCATCGCACATTTATGGAACCCTCAGTTTTTCTTCCCATAAAATAGAGCTGGGGAAGTGGTGTTGCCTTATTATTTGGGTCGACTTATATGCTGAACATCTACTAAAACCTGAAATTCACCTCAAAATTTTAGAGGATGACTTATATGCCAGCATATACTGTAATTATATTTGGTTGGTCTGGTAAAATTTGTCTATTTGCCCACAAAATCTCCTGAATGGCATATAAGCATGTTCAAGAAATACTTGATATGTAATTATAATACAAACTATGTAGTATAAATGCTTCCTCTCAACAAAATCTGTCTGATTTTAATTTCCAATCAGTCTCCCTCAACTAGTTAATGTTTGTATGCGAATGTGAAGCAGACTATGAAAAAACGTGAGTCACACTCCCAATGTGTCACTGCTTTGCCTTTTAGAGGGAGTGAAAATAACACACTTTAATTGCTCTTCAACTGTATGAAAGTCTGAATGTCATAAATTTCAAGGATTACAGTAGTCAGGTACACAAGTTAATTATGAATGCAATGTAACATTATTGAATTAACTACTTTGCAACCTCTTTTTTCTATTGTCTTTGAATTGTTATCAAATCACGCAGTAAAAGACTTGTTGATATGATGTGATTCATTGAGTTCCACTTTCATCATCTCATATGACAATGTGAGTGTGAAATTCAATGAAAACTAAATGCCAAATGTTTAACTTTCTTTACATTATAAAAATAACTATTATATTGAGTACAAGGATTGTTTTTATTCATCTTAAGAGCAAAAATCGTAATGATCATTAAGTGATATTTCTATTTTGCTTTGATTAAAGTGAGGATGAGGGAGATGATGATGAAGATGATGAAGATGATGATTCAAATGATGAAGAGGAGGAGGAAGAAAATAGTGATGAGGAAGAAAAGGTTCCGGAGGAGCAGTTAGATGCAAAAATTGACAGTTCTTCTGACATTCCAAAGGTATTTTCAACTTTTCATAGTTTTGATAAAAAAAATCAGTTCTTCCACTTAACCATTTCATAGGATGTGTTATGATTGTATGTCACATCCTCTGAATGATAACACTTTGCTATTTTGTAATATTTTTATTAATTACTTCTAGTTTGTTCTTTTATAACTAATTTATCTATTATATATATAGATGCTTCTTCGGATTCATTCATATAGATAGATAGAATACTAATTCACAGGCTAAACCATAAGCGTCATTGACTTGAAATTTATACGACGTATTGGCCATAACGTGCAACCGCCAGAAAAATTGCGATTTTGAACCTGTGTGTCATGGGTTCGATTACAGAAGGCCCCAAAGCCTCGATTTTCTCCATAAAGATACATGGCGGGGATTTTCGAAAAAATTTTTGAGGCACTTCCCGGATAAGTAGAGAGTTGAAATTCGAGGGATTGCTAGAAGCCGTGCATATCCAACGAAAATCAAAAAGACATCTTCGACGATTATCCTTGGTTCGACACTAGGTCAGGGCAAATATTTTCCCTTTAAAATGTATTGTGGCGATTTTTTAGATTTTTTTTGGATCCCTTCCCGCTGACATGGGAAAGCAAATGTCGTGTAACTTATAAGAACATTAAAAATTGAATGGAATTTGTGTGAAAACAAAATAAGGAACTGAGGAAAATATGAAACAATTATCTAAAATAATAGTAGGCATGTCCGTTAACATGTATGGTCTCAAGTCTTGCTTCCAAGGCTTCATTGTAGGTATTTTCCGCGAAGGTGCATAATGTTGGACGTACTCCTTGATGCAGTTACTTTTTAGACTTACTTGTAGATGAATAGTATTGAAAATGGGGAAATACATCCAACGAAATAACTTATTAGAAAGATTTAGAGCAGAGTGATATAAAACAAAAGCCACGACCAAACTGTTTTGAACAATTCTTCCCTGAAGAATCAGTTGGAAAAGAAATACTTTAGAAACGCGGTATTGCTTGGAGATTTGGACTATAAAGGTACGTTCACACGAGGGGACTTTTCTTGCAGCGCGTCCCGAAATGCCGCGCGCCTCAAATATTGCGACGTGTGAACGACTGTGCGGCTCAACTTTTGTGACCTTGAGAGCGGGTGTCTGCGGCTTTCTTGTGCGGCAAAGACGCTCCGTGTGAATAGGGCTTTTTAGGCTCCTGCAACATTGACGCAAAGTTCTAACCGGCTGAAACTTTCCCGCATGCCGCGCAGAGAGTTGACGAATATGCGGAGTGTTAAACCACTCGGATAGTGGTGCAGATAAAAAATAAAAACGAAATTTGAATGCTATAGCAGTAGGATGGAGCATTATCATCGTTATAACTATCTCAATACTGGATTTAAAAATTATTGTATTTATTTAGTAATGAAATTTCTTCGTAAAAATGTCGGAAAATAACCTCGCACCTTTGCACAAAATTAAACTTATGACAAAGTGAACCTTATAAATAAATGAACTTTAAGATTTCTCATTATTTATTCTATTCGAAATGCGCCAATGCTCTCCTTCCATTCTCATATGAAGACCTGCATTCATAATGTCATCAGTGACTCAGTTGTTTTTTCAAAACGGGTTAAGGAAATGGTGCAAAGAATTTGTTTAGAATAGAATGGCTGTTCGGAAAAAATATGCTTTTAGTAACGAACGTCATCTTAACCAGAAAGTGTCGGAAGTAGCTTTGATTATCTTGAAAGAGAATCCTCAGCAGGATGTATATCCTTCCCAACAAGTATAATGTGAACTTAGAAAAGGAGGTTCAAAATCACAATGGTAGACCACCTCCTGCGCAGGAGCTCCCCGTAGTATTCGTAGGATGTCTTATCTTTAGCTATCGTTCCTGTCTTTGAATGAGTTCGTAGACCCTTGTGCCAACCTTATTTCGAAAGAATTTATCAATAGTCTGAACACACAAAATTGTGAGCAAAGCCCAGTCTCTTAATCTCTTCTAGGAATGCATTCCCAAGCCTGAATGAAACTTTGAGTATTCCTTTATTCTTTACCTTTACCCAATTTATTCAAGCATTATTTTTTCTTTTCCCCTTAGAATAAAAAGAGATTAAAATCAATTTGGTAGACTTAAATTCTGAGGACTAAATTATACCATCTATGAATGAACTATGAGGAATTAATTACATCCTTAACTTTCCCTCGCCCTTGCCTACACCAACCTTCTCGCACGTTTAAACATTCTGGTATAAACCAAGTAAAAATCAAGGCAAATCGAACAATTGCAGCCTCAAATAATGGAAAGGCTCGCGGGGTATATATCTAAAATCTAAATCTAAAGTATTAAGTATACCCTATTTATAAAAAATCCGATCGAATTTGAAGTATACTAATACCGAAGTTACTATGTGGATATGTATGCATCAGCGGGAAATGATTCACAAAGATTTATAACGAGTGAAAAATTGTAAAATAGCTATTGATACTGTCAATAAGTTAATTAAATTTTTGGAAGAAAAGGAACACGGCTGTTGAGACAGTTGTTCACAGAGTTGTTCACGAAGCTCCAAGAATATTTCAATTACGCTTTCTTGAAGGTTTGTGAACAATTACAATTAATGGAGGTTCCCCTATAAAGAGAAAAATTGGTAAGTTGTAATCAAAGAAAAGAATAAATGATGGCATATTTACAACTAAGGACCTAATTAAACAAGTAAATACAAAACTTAACACAATACCCTATACTTCATACACAATATACTACACTACACAATACACTACTATATACTACACTACGCAACTAGATGAACTGATACCCTTCTTCCGCTTGACTCCAATCCCATCCACTGAGAACTGGCGCCTGATGATGCAGGAGGGAAAAGTTGCTACGTGTGAACAGGTTTGCAACTCAGCGTCGCGGCTTTGCCGCAGTGGAGATTTAAGTACCGTTAGAAGCCGCGCGTACCCTCAAAAAGTTCCTCCGTGTGAATGCGAGCTGCAACCTATCCGGCCTCAACCATAAAACCCGCGCGTCAAAAGTCCCCTTGTGTGAACGCACCTTAAGCAGGAAAATTATCTGATGGGACGAATTATGAAGCCCTCTGATCAATATCAGCAACTCAAAAATGAAAGTCGTATAAAGACCAGAAATATTATGGAAACAATGTTTTGGGTATGGAAGCGACACTTTCCCATCCTGTAAAATAGTGTTAATATTTGTTTAGATACACTAATGGAAGTTGTAGTAGCATATGCAATGCTGCACAATGTGGCAATTATCGCAAAGAAACAAGGAACAACCTCATGATATAACAGAACCAGCAGATATTTCTGTGACTTGATATTGCAAAACTTTTATCATTACACAGAATGCAAGCATTGCAAAATTTTGTGTCTTTATAAATTCTTAGGCTAGTGTAATTATCAGTTGTGTAACAGCTTAGCATAATTATTAGTTTGGCTTAATTTACATTTAAGTCTTTTTAGTTCATATTATTTCAGTTCTTTAATTGAAGTGGAATATCACTAAGGTTTAATGCTAGCTCGCTCGCTAGCTCATTGGCTAACTTTTGATTATTCAAAGTAAATATTAAAATTCATCTAAATAAATTTATTAATTTCTTTTTCTTTCAATTTGATTTCAAGTAATAGTTTTTTTTCTGCGTTGGCTATTCTTATACTGACTGACATGACTCTTGCATTGACCTATTTCTTACAAATGTCAACAGATATTTTTGTGTTAATTAAAGTTTTCTTTCATATGATTGTGGACAGTAATGAATAATGTTTTACCACATGAAGCACTGTCCGGTTTTGAGTCTAATGAATAAATGAGGTAATAGTTATATGTAATACAAAAGAATGCATTTTTGATGCTTCAATATTTCCCATAAATTATTAGAAGCGCAGCCAGTTTTACGATAAAAAAACCAAATAAAACAAAATTATTTACCATTATGGCTTGAGTATTATGTAATGGCTCATCTCTTAAACCTAAAGGAAAATCATTGTATAGTATACAATAAACAGATAGAATGGAATTAATTGTTTTTGAAACATCGCTTAAATAGTAAATGCAGAGCATATTTTAAGGAATTATCACTGGGCGACATTGAAACTGCATGAACCCCCTCCACTACCCAATACCCCATTAAAATAACCAAAAAAAGTCTTTTTTTGCTCTCTGGCTGTTAAGGTTTAACTTAACTGTTGCTGCGCGAAAAAAAGTTGGTCCTTTATAGAGCCATCGAGCAGAAACATACTATACGCCTCTCGGTATGAAAAAGAAGAAACAAAGATGTAATATCTTTTAAAATATTACCTTCTAATGGAAAAAATCTTCACTAAGAAAGGTTTGGTAAATTAATAATTGCCTTGCCACCAATTATTTTCTCCTTGTCCTCGTGCCAATCGTACTTTCGGATCCCTAGTTGATTTCCTAGGTATTTCACGGTGCACTCACTATCACAGCCATTGTACACAATCACACTATAGAAAATGATATGATTCGCACTCAAAATAAAAGATCTTTCGCAACATCTACCGCATGAAAATCATCGCCTACCTGGCGAGTCACACTCTGAACTCGAATGTGAATAAATGGGAATTCTTTCGAAAGGAAGTAGGGCCCACTGCTCCACCGCCTTCCCGTACTCTATCCCTGAAAAGAAACATTGTATCCAAACGCTTCAGTTTTTTTACTCTTTTTCGCCGGCACCAAGTACTGTCACTGGGCGACAAAATCTTTGCAGTAGGCGACATTGGTGTCGCCTACTTTGTATGTTATTTTATGCATTGGTACAATGTAGATCCCTACACATAACTTTAGAATCGCTATCCACTACGCTCTCTAAGCTCTTTCCATTCACACTAATTAAAGCCATGTACTTTTTGTAAACCGGGTTACTCCTCATAAAATCTGCCACCATCAACACATCAACCGCTGGCAGATTGTTAGATGAAGCCTTTGAATATCCTGCTTGCATTTCTGTGAAAATTTTCCTGAAAACGATTGCCCTCCTCGAATTAAAAACTTAAAAATAACTCGCCGCGGCACCTTCGATGTTGTAATCAAACTGCTAATAGCGCCAATAGGGTTGGTGACGTCAGAATCTAGCAGCCAATCAGCGTATGTTTTTCCTTCCTCGGTGTTGATACGAAAAAAATGTAACTTTGGATGCTTATATTATTTACGGCAGGCAACAAAAATAAGTTTTACGCCAGGATTGACTTTTTTATGATGTAATCATTCCCTGGAAAAAATTCATCGCCAAATTCTGACCCTTGCAAATACTCTATTAAGATTGGTTCCTAACAAGTTATTTTGTCTATTCGCATCTGCTAATAGTTCCTAGGTTCGACACCATGCATCTACACAAATAAGAAAATGCTACGACTTTTTAAATTATTTGAAACTCTTACCGATAACGTTGAAACTCAAAACTTGGCAAGTGAATAAAGATTATAAATACATTTCATATGCTTGCTGTATGCAAGCAACATTTTACTTGTATACTACTACTTCTCCAGATAGACATATATAGGATACAAATTCTAACCATGTTCTACAAATTTCATAGACTTGAAAATTTTACAACTCACTAGCTGTATGGTGTAACCCCTAGAAAAAGTCAGACTTCGACTAAAGTTATGATGCGTTGGTTGCCAGAAGGCCCCAGAATCCAGATGTTTACTACAGGAATGCATTTTTTGGAAAATTTCCCCATGCAGGGATTTTTGGAAATGTTTTGATGCGCTTTTCATATATGATATTCATGATGATATTTTTGAGTACCGCATAACCTAACTTAAAGATGATGAGATTGTTGTTCTTGATAGTGAAGGAAAGAACACTGGAACGATTGATTCTTGCATCTAGTAGATTATCTCTTGAATGTAATTATCAAATGACGCAAAGGAGAGCCTCTTTACTCCTTTCTGAGAGCTTCCCTGAACATATTACAAAGATCTTTTTAATATGCTACTTAGGAATGTCATCCATTGGCTTGCAAATAACTTTTACTCATGTATATATTTAAGTAATAAATATGCTTTTCATGAGAAAATCTCATTGTGTATAGGTGTAATACCGTTATATCTTTGAACAGGTGACAGTCGACCAGTTTCTGGCCTCTCCACTTTTTTCCACTTTCAATTCTTTGGGCAATAACAAGAAGGGATTCTTGTTGGATAAAATAAAGCAGGTGAGTGTTCAATTAGAATAAGGATTTACTGGTTTAGGGAAACATTGAATGTTGTTTTCTGTTTATTATTCTATAAATTATGTTAATTTAATATGTAACTTTCAAAGAGGATTGATTTATTGCCCTTGGTATCTGAATAAAAGTGGGAAGTTACATTGAGCTAACAACTCTTTTAAATTTATCTTCAAAGATGGGGGTCTATTTTCAGAATAGTCAATGTATTGTGTACATCTGAATTTGTTTCGCTCTTATTAGTATGGCAACACGTCACTCTTCTGATCTTTTATTTATTTAACTAATATCTTCCACTTTCAATGAATGTACTGCTTACCTTCTAAATGCAGAGTTTTAACTATTTATACTTATGTAATTATACTTCATTTGTTAGAACACCACTACCAGATTACCTTTTGGTATAAACAATAATGGATTGTAATTTTGCATGGTCAACATCTGCATCCACGTTGAATTCCCTGATTTAGCAAATTATTCTAAATTGTGCCATTTAAGTTTGTACAAACTATTGTTGGACCGAAAATAGTATATACCTGGATTCTTTAATGCTTTTTCTTATGACCTGCAATTATATTTGAACATGATATAAATTGTTTTAAAGAGTAATTCTATGCCTTTGAAATGGTGCGCATTGAGAGTCAATATTATACTTTTTAATCTAATTCTGTGTTAAACCTATTAAAACAAGGGAAATTTGTGGAAGTTCTCAACTCTGTAACGTTTACTTAATTGCAGAACAATGACCATGCCTCACAGAAAAATCAAACTCAGTTAATTGTGGTATATAATCCTGAAGTGGTTTCGAAATCCCATATTTATTTATTTATCAATGCTTCATGTACAGAAAAATGCCAGTTTATAGTGAGGTTATAACATTAATAATAGACAAACACTCATGACCATTCCCTTGGAAGAAAAAATCTGGATGGCCAGGATTCGAACCCAGGACCTTGGCATTGGAGCATCATCATGTGGTCATGCTAACCATTCTGCCTCCGAATGGCTGGTAATGGTATTGATTCGACTTATATTTGATAAGCATCTGAATTAATGAGTGATCACCCTCTACAAATACGAGGGTCATTCGTAAAGTAAGGTCCGAACCGTGGTAACTAGCCACATGGCGAGCAAACAGCACTTTGGGCATGCGCAACGACTCCCAGCATGCCTTGCGCACGAAACGACGCCATTTGCAGTAGAATCTTTGCTGTGTGCTGTTTACTGTTTATCTTTAAGATGTTTAAGACAATTAATCATCCCACTGACTGCGAAATACGGTCGTGATTCGTTTTTTGACAGCAAGGAACATTTGTGCAGCAGATATTCATCGACAAATAAGTGAAGTGTATGGCCGTAATGCAATGAGTTACAGTAAAGCGCAGAAGTGGGTGAGAGATTTCAAGGAAGGAAGGGACAATGTCCATGATGAACCGCGATCTGGCCGACCATCAGTGATCACGGGAGATTTGGTGAAAGCCATTGAAGGAAAGATTCGTGAAGATAGGCAATCCACAGTTTTGTCATTAGCATTGGAATTCTACAATGTGAGTAGAACAACTGTGCACAAAATTGTTACTGAAAATTTGCAATTTCACAAATTGTGCTCACGCTGGGTTCCCAGGCTGCTTTCTGAGGAACACAAGATGAGAAGAATGGGTTGTGCACTTGATATTTTTTTGCCGATATCAGTAGGAAGGCTATAGACTTCTGAAGCAAATTTTTACCGGTGATGAAACATGGGTTTCACACATTACCCCAGAATCGAAAAGCCAATCAATGGAATGGCGCCACACGACGTCACCCGTTAAAGTCAAAGCCAAACAAACAATATCGACACGCAAGGTTATGGCGACCGTGTTTTGGGACAGGCACAGACTGTTGTTAGTCGAGTTTATGGAGCGAGGAGCAAAGATAAATGCAGCCGCTTATTGCGATACTCTGAGCAACCTTCGACGTGCAATACAGAATAAGCGAAGGGGCCTATTGACATCTGGAGTTTTTTGTTGCATGACAATGCCAGACCCCACTCTGCCAATCAAACACAAAATCTCATCAGATCGTTTGGTTGGGAACAGATCGACCACCCGCCATACGGCCCGGACTTGGCACCTAGTGACTTTCACTTGTTTTGCTACCTGAAGGAGTTTGTGGGCGGTAAGCGCTTCAACACTGATGACAAGGTGAAAGAAGCTGTTCATGACTGGTTATCTTCGCAGGCAGCAGACTTCCACGACACTGCTATTCAGAAGCTTGTAGAACATTATGATAAATGTTTAAACAAAAGTGGAAACTATGTAGAAAAATAGAATAAGATGTCAGGAATTAGATAAAACAAGGTTTTTTATCTAATCTATTGTGGTTAATTTTTTATACAAAAACGGACCTTACTTTACGAATGACCCTCGTATTACTCTATACAGTTGGAATATTTACTGTACCCTCTTTAATCGATTTAGAAAATAAGAAGTGAATTTTTGTAAATGCATTGAGAAGAGAGGTCATTTATTATGGTGCCATCAGACTTGACTGCTCCCTGAGCTATCCAAAGGAAGTGTGCGAAGGATTTAAACAGTTGAACTGAAGTCAGGGCTGCCACAGCCACTTTTGGCAAATCCTTAGAAAATCCAAGAATTCCTTCCCTCGATAAAGTTGGAATGTGCTTCTCCAGAAACAGTCAATTCTTTAGAAGTCTATATTCTTAAGTTTTAAAATGGTAATCTTTGCACATTCATTGGTGGAGTGTGTGAGAGTCTTTAACTTCAGTAAGAAAACATAACTGCTGCATACTCCTTATCAATTACATCTATAAGTATATCATCATCAATAGATAAGATAATCATTATTAGATCAATAAATAATGCAATTAAATCCCTATTTGTTAAAGTTTACTATTCAAAATAACAAATAAATAATACTTGAAGAATTTTTCAAAAAAATCATTAATTTTCTAATTCAGTCCTGGTAAGAAGAATATTTGATTTACTCAGGTTTTGTGCAAGCCTTCAACTTATATGAATGACTGCAACAGGTCACTAACTCTTGTTTTGTTGGGATTTATTTTAGGGTCGGGTTTACTTTTATATTTAAATACCGAATGTTCCCCTAAGCATTATATAAAAGGATTTGAACATTCTCTCCATGCAGGTTCAATTCTTTAAACAAATTGAAGAGCTACAAAATCATTTGTATCCCATAAATATAACTGAATCCAAAATTGAATACTTTTATGACCAGCTTTGTTTTTATCCTTGTCAAGTTTAATTCTTTGAGCAAATTGAAAATACCGCAATCCTTTATTTTTCTCAAATAGGGATGTACCCAAAATCACCTTTTTCCGATTCGATTTGTTTCAAATATTGACATTAACCAAATGCGCTAGCGCTAACACATTCTCATCATCGGAGGACGACTGATTGGACGGCCGTCTTCTCTTTTGGCGTTACTACTCCTCACCGCTGCCTCGCATCGAAATTTACATCTCCCGTCCGGCGCTTCCTCCTTGCGCTTTGCTTTTGCTTCTTCTGTGGGCACCTGGCCTTAGGTGGCATTTTTAAAATGTCATACCACGCAAGAGGGTGATGAGAAACCCCTATAAAAAATACTGTTTCTCTTAATTTTGATTGTACAATTTGATCACTCTCAAGTAGTGTTGTTGCAGCATTGAATGTTGAAGCATTGTATGAATTCTTGTCCGACTTACGTTTTGCTCAGCAGCACATGGAAATCTGCTTTCAAAGCTCATCATTTAAGTGTTAAATGGCTTGAACTTTGCACCAAAGCCCTTGGACATCACTTTAAACTATTAGATATTTGATTTTGATGTGCGCCTTCAGGAAAAATCAATTTCGTAATTGTTACCTTTTTGTACTGAATGCTACTCTGTGAGGACTTTTGGTGTGTGATGGGGGTACCTTGTAAAATAATTTCTTTATAGTGATGGATCTTTTTTTAATTTCCCATCTTATTTTTCTAGTCCCATGATTGAATGGTAGTTATCCATCTAGGACTGCAACATCTTATCTTAAACTATTGTGTCTCTTCTTCCCATACTATTTTAGGATCAGCCAAATGCTGAAGGAAGTGATTCTGAAAAGGAGGAGTACATAGAGAATGCTGTTGAAATGCTGATGAAAGTGTCGTCGCTTGCAAGAGATCCTCAGCAGTTGCTAGGGAAGGAAGACATGAGCCGGGAAGTGTTCTCATGTAGTACAGCTTTATATGAGGAGCTGTTTAGGTGGGCCAAAGACGCTGATAAACTCTCAACCCTCACTAATTGCCTATTGGTCAACTTGGGCCTTATTAAGGTGATTTGAATCCTGTCTCTTTTTTATTTTATAAAATACACCCCTTTCTGTAATAATAGAACTACTATATTTAATTCTGTACCTATATTTAATCTTCAATTTTCCCCGTTGAGATTCAGTGTTGCCTCAGCTAGTAAGTATATAAAAATACTGTGATGAAAAGAAAGAAACACCAATTACGAGCTGCAAAGATGTATAAAAGATCGATATAAAACACATGACCTAGGCATTTAAGCTGGTAGAAGAGAAGAAATGATACAATTTTAGACTAAAGAACATGTTTTAATATCTTCTTCATCTCTCTACAAGTTTTTGGTTTCTTCAGGTCTTTGTTACAAATTAATACTTATATTTTCTTTAACTTAGTGGAATCCTTGTAGGAATAGTCAGTTTTTCCATAAAATGTTTGCTGGGAGAGTACTCTCTTTAAATTCAATCACTTTGGCCTTCACTTGGTGGAATCTTAAGATAAAATAAACTTTACTTAATTAGAATAAAGATTGTGTTTAAGTATTCTCATTAATATAATTTTACTTATAGTAGTAAATGTCTTGTAAAATTGAAATAGTATGAATTCCCTTTGCCACTTTTTCAAAGCTTCCTATTGTAGTGTTTCTATTGGTGCCATCACACTTTCCCCTTTACCCCATCTTACCACTAATTGCTGGTTCATGTCCATCCTCAGTCCTTTATTCTAGATATATGGAAATAACTATGGAAAAATATGCCGGCTATTTTGTGAGTTTCATAAATTTGCATAAGGAAATTTAAGTTTTTAAACTCTTTTGAAACAATATCATTATTATGAGTTTCCCAATTAAGTCTTGTCTTATTTACTCCCAAATATTTCATGATTTTTTACGTTTAGAATTTCTTATAATTGATCTGTATCAGCTAGACTAAAACTACTGCATTAAATCATTTCTTCTACATCTACATTGATACCCTACAAGTCGCCTTTTGGGCTGTGGCAAGGGGTGTAAACAAGAGATCGGCAAATGAGTATTTTGACCCGTATGGTCGAGCCATCCCCACAAAGGGACGGGTTGCGAGTTGACTCGTATCCGCCAAAATACAGGTTGAGCCGACTCGTACCGTTATGAATCAGTCTGACCCGTAACGTCATCATCGTGTCTGACATATGCACGCAATTCAAAAGCAAAGGCTCACTCTTCTTTCGTTCCGCAAATTATAAGAAGGCATTGAAAAAAAATGTTATTTGAATGATGTGGCTTTGGAGTTTGTGCATACTGTTTTTTACATACAAATTTATTAATTTTCTCACCGTGAATTGGTCTGGAGAGACGAGACTGAATTTTTTCTTATAATTATTTCCATTAATATAGATGAGAAAGGACAAAATGAGAATGAAGAATTGAATTGAACGTCTTTTTTGCGCCTTTCGTAATCGGTGCAAAGTATCAATCATAGTAAAAATGTTGTTTTTATATTAAGAAAAGAATAAATGAGACTCGCGTATTTTTTATATAAATTGATCTCTATCAGTAAAGAAAATTATGCTCAAAATCCTTCATCATCATAAATAAATAAAACTAATTTATTATAGAACATGAAACTCAAAAAATAACATATTTGCAAAAGTGCATATAGCCATCTGCTTGGCTGAAGGATGTTTTTATCTTACACTTTACATTCATAATCAAAATGTTATGCTATCGCGCATTTATGATTCTGTTCTGATCTCCTCTATGAAAGACTTAGGATCAATAGGAAAAATATTTCTCCCTTTGTATCAGATCCTTGCATCAAGGAGGACAAATTGGTTATTACTTGAGCACAATTAATCGCGAACAATATTTTCCCAATTATTTCGGATAAAATGCACCTCCATGTTTCTTATAGACCATTCCTCCAAACATGAGAAAGAGTACCTCTACATATGGGAGTTCCCTATCACTTTTTCACATGGTTAAAATAATGTTATTAATCATAAAATTAATGAGAACTCATTTTAAAGCATCAATTAACTATTTAAGTTTCAATTGAACAAGTTAATGCTGTTCGTGTGGCGGCTAGAGCTGATCCCTTCATTTCCATGGAAACGAGTCGACCTTTTACTCGTCATTTGAAGCATTTACTTGCAGAAAAAAGCAAATGATTATGCATATTAAGAGAAGGTTTAGCTTTTACTTCTACCTTTTACTCAGAGCATTTGCTTTTACTTCTACCTTTTACTTTTGAGCTTATGCTTCTTTTTATGCATACGGACCACTATTTGTATGTTTTATTTCTGGACTATTTCGACTAGGTTCTATTAAAATCATTTGGAAGCAAAATGAATGCCATCATAGACTTCTAACTACGTCCATCTGAGTCGGATGCAATAAATCGGTGGAAATATATACTCAAGTTAAAGTAATCTTACAAGCAATATACACTTCCCCTCTTTTTGTTATAAGTGAACCAATTTCCAGAGATATATTTTCATTTTTATTCATCAATATCTAACAAAAAAATCAACAACATATCGCAAATTGGAAAAACAACTCGTAAGCCACTCTGCACAAGAACCATCGCTAAATTACAACGCCTTCTGCATATAAGTAGGTTTTCTTTGAGTGTCGCGGCGAGGGACGAGTAAGGACGGATTCAAGACGGGTCAACTGATTCATTTTGAGTCTCTTCGACTCAGTCTGACTCCTTTGGGTGTTTGAGTACTCGTATTCCCTTCGAGTCAAAGCTGACCCATGTGCCATTTACCTACACTCTTTGCCTATGTCATCGCATAGACCCAGGCTCGGGGGCACTCTGAGAATACAGGCCGAGATGGTTAATCATTACTGTTCTCTAATGTAAACACCAGTTGAATCTATACTACTTCTTTACTCGGTTATTGTCACGTATCGTTCGTTGAAAAAGTGAATTTTTAAAACGATTCGTTCTAGCATCTATTTCGCTTAACTTACGATCATTATCGGATCTACTGAGGTAGCGGGGGGGTAGCATGATACCGATTGTATCTTCCAAAAATGTAGTTTCCCTGAATTTATTAAGCAATCGCAGCCTAGCTTCCAGTCTTTCAAGGATTCCCAACCTACGTGTAAGAGCATATTTGTAACGCTTGCTTTTTTATCATAGCATTTCTTAACAAAACAAACCAAATGCTGCACTTTCTCGAGTTTGTAGGTACAGGTTTCACCCACCGGATCCCATGTCGTAAAGGTTTGTAGGGAATGAATCATGACTTTGTAGATTAAAAGACTTTAATTAGTTGATGGCAAATTTAAACATATTACACAACAAGATTTCAAAATGGCTCTATGTTCGCACGGATCCTCGAGTTCGGTGCTGTGACTCCCTTGATTCTTAGCTTCCTGGTCCTTTGGGTCAGTTTGGTGACTCCAGGTGAAACGTTGGCGGGGTCGGTGTAGTGACACCCTCGATAGGGGCAAGTGGGTCAGTGTAGTGACTCCTGTTGAGAATGAACTCTCTTTTCCGAGAAAATCCCGATCCTTATATACAGATGACGATCCAGGGCTTTATATGCCATTTTGGAACTTTCCCAAGCGGTGGTATTCGGGGGGGGGAAGTAGCGTAGGGTCCCAGGGACCACCCAGTCCTTCCGGTCGCTTTCTCTGGCAATTGTATTCTAAGTGCAATGCCTCTGTTTTAGATTGCACTCTGCCGCCTAAGTGCTCTGTCCGCTTCCCACATCTGCAGGTACCCTTTCAAAATTCCCCATTCCGCCCTCATTGCAATGGACCTTTTTGTGTCCCGTGGCCCTTCTAGCCTGGGGATTGCGTCCTCTTGCCAAGTGTGAGAATTGGGACAACAGGCTTGTCGCACATGTCAACTTACCACACCCATGTACTTGCTGCGTATTCCAGAAGGGGTCTGACCAAGATAAAATAACATCACTCTTTCACCTTTTCCTCGCATTTACCAACAATACGCTTTACAAAGCCAAGCCTTTTACTTGCTTTGCCGCAGAATTTTCGAATATCATTAATGTTATTAAGTATTTAGTATTAAGTAAGTATTATTCGTAAGTATTGAAGTTATTTAATCTTGATCCTGAGAAATTCAACTGAATCTACTACTTTCATATTACAGTAGAACCTTAATTTTACGAAGTTGAAGGGATTCACAAATTTGAGCTTTGTAAATTCCGGGTTTTGTAAATTTGAGGTTTTCTTTCAAGCAATCGAAACCTCTAAAATACCATTCCAGGTTCAGTAGCTCAGTGCATAAAGTTAAATGGGATTGAAAGGAAGGTAATATTTCATTAAAATAAATTATAAATCCAGTTCAATGTTTAATGCAATAGAAAGAAAATTCTAAACTTTTTAAATTTTAAAGTAATCATCAATTTTGTTTGTTTGGGAGGATCTCTATGTTACAATCTGACGTGAATACCCTTTGGTGAAATTCATTCAGAATGTTTGCTTTCCTCTTCGAATTGCAAGTAATGTTACCTTCGATATCCCTTATCGAGCTCACTGTTTGTATATTTCCCTGTACCTCCCTGACGTAGGACCAGAAACCTTTAGGGTCTGTAAACATTCCCCAAGAAATTTCTTTTTAAAGTTGCTGTGGGTGTTACGCATAGCTCGCTTGGTGTCGCATTTTGCTTTCTTGTGCTTTTCTAGCAATAGTGATCATGGTGGATTTGGAACAGACTGATCTATTCCCGTAAAAGCCTTTACTTTTCCATGCAAATCTCTCTGTTTGCGTAGAGCCCTTCTAATCTCTTTATTGCACCATCTGGGCTCTCAATCATTTTTAGAGTATTTCGAAGGTATATGCAAATCTATATATTTATGCATTATCTCCACGAATGATTTCCATGTGTTCTCTTTGTTGCTGTTGCTTACATGTGACTTAAACTAATTAAAATTAGTAGTTAGTTTTACATTAAATTCCTCGTAATTGGCTTTGGAATAGAGATGAATTTTGCATATGGGTTTCTTATACTTAATAAGATTTATCTCAATATCTGCAGAAACGCCTTTGTGGTCTCCAAGACCTTCGTCAATCGAAATGTTCTCTATGCGCTCAGGAAAGTTAATTAAGAGGAGATCGAGAATATTGTCACCCCTGGTTGGCGATTTTATTGTTTGGCTTAGTGAGTTTTTCTGAAGTAAATTCAATAACTTTTTACATGAGTCGACATCCCTGGCCCTTTTCTTTATGCTATGATTATTCCACTCGAAGATCCCCCCGATTATAGTTATACTCTGATTATTCTTACTCAAATAGAAATTGACCTCAAATGACCTGGTCATCAATACTACCGAAACCTGACTTTAAAAAACACTTGAGAATAGTTTTGGGTTAAATTTCCCTCAGCGAGTGTACTACCCACATTACGGCATCTAGCACAGTAATGGATTATTTAAGCTCTTTAACAGCAACAGCTGAGTCAATTTTGGATAAAAGGTGTCCTAAAACTTTCTTCCTGTACAAACACTTGAATGTCTGGATGACACACTGAAGTGGTGTTTGGTGGCAAAAAAATTAACTTTACGTTTTCAAGTTTAAGGTTTGGGTGGCAAGTAGCATTATCAAGAAATAAAATAACCTTACGTCTCAGTCTTTTCATTTTTCGATCGAAAACATTCAGCCACTCCGTCATTATTCCTGTCGTCATCCACGATTTACTGTTTGATCTCTATGTGACATCTAAATTATCAAAGCGGACACCCTTAAAACATCGTGGATTCTTAGCGTTCCCTATAATAAGTGGGTTCTCAAAATCACCAAGCATATTCACGCAGAGAAACACCATTATTCTTTGCTTTGCTGCTTTCCCTACAGTTCCCGGGTCTTTGCAATCACACATATTTTTGTTTGGTAAGGCTTTGTAAAAAAGACCTGTTTCATCGCAATTTAAATATCCTTTTCTTCATATCAATAGCAAAATTTCTTCAATTTGCCTTGCCATTCTGACACCGTTGCTTTAGAAACATCGGCTGACTCTCCGCAAACAGTTTTCCACGTGATGTTATGCCTTACTTTGAATTTTTCCAGCCAGCCATTTGATGCCTTGAAATCGTTCCCAAGCTGTAGTTCATTTGCCACCTCCAAAGCTATTTCCTGTATTATATGTCCTGATATAAGAAGATTTTTGTTTCTCGCAGCACAGAACCACTGGAAAACAATGGAATCTATTTCTGAGGCTTCAGTTTTTAGCTTTTTCTTAGCTTGGTGATTTCATTCCCCTGCCAAATTTTCAGGATCTCTTCTCGGTCTTTCAATATTTTCCCAATCTGCGATTTTCCGATTGCATACCTGAGGAGAAAAATGAAAAAAAAACAACTCATACTTAAACTTATAAAGTGACACTTCTCAAATAAATCAGATCAAATAATTAAACTAAATGGCAAAGAAGTGTGTGAAAGCTTCGACCACTACTCACCTCTCACTCAATTGGCGATGACTGGATTTCGTTTTTTGGTAATCCTCCAAAAAAAATGTGCACCTTCTCCTCGATTGTAAGCCACTTACGCTTATTTGCCATTTTGTCGTAGACGAAGGGAATTGTACGAAGAAACAAAGGAACAGAGCAAATGTTATCCAGCAACTTGGTAAACTTTGTGTTCCGATTCATGGCATGAAGGTAACTTATTTAGTCAATGGATGACATGCTATTGGATTGTTGTAGGAGGGGGAGTGGATATGACAAACAATTGCAAAATAGATGGACATGGGGAAGGGTTGGAGGAAGCAGGAGGAGAGGTGGTTCTCGTGATGCATCCCATTGAGTTGCAGAACCTTTGAAATAAGTAAAGTAAAAGGTGTGGTTGCAAAACGGCTGATTGTTAAATTTTCTCTAATAATTCTTTTTCTCTAATCCTCCTTCAATGGTTGATTACGCTAGTCCATGGAGTGCCTCATGACAAACACGGCTTCTTCTTCCAACCCCTTTCTATAGCCACCTAGTTCCAATGTCTTATCATTTCCACTCATCATACCTACCCCCGACTGACCACTAATGGGAGGTACTGGGGGTTAGAAACGAGGAAGCCCACTGTGCGCGACCGCTATAAAGAGTGACCGTTAATGAGAGGTATACAAACTAATGTTTCTTATGAGCTCAGTTTGGGGAAAGATTTGCATGCCCTTTATGTGGAGGTGCCCGCTAGTGAGAGTGTCCGTTATTTGAGGTTCCACTGTATTAGCTTTAACTGCCTCAAACAACATCCTACTTTTCCCTTATATTCCTTATGAGAGAAATGTTATTGTGCTCTGGCATCAAACCCAGTAATAGGAGAGGATACAAATTCACAGGTTAAACTACAAGTGTCATTGACTAGAAATTTTTATGACGTATTAACCATAACGTGTAACCGCCAGAAAAATTGCGATTTTGAACCTCAGTGTCATGGGTTTGATTCCAGAGGGCCCCAAAGTCCCGATTTTTTCCCGTTTAAATGCATTGCGTTGATTTTCGGGAATCTTTAAAAAATACTTCCTGGATAGGTAGAGAATCAAAACTAAAGAAGCCTATATATATGGTCATGATCTATCGAAAACATAAACGACTTTTATGAAAAATATCCTTGGTTTGATGCTAGGACAATGCAAAAATCGGCCATTTAAAATACATTGAGGTGGTTTTTCATTATTTTTTTTCATGCACTTATCGAAATGATAGTAAGTTCTTGCTTATATGGAAGATGTATATTAAGCATAGGTTTTTGAAAAAAATGTAGATAAGACCGTACTGCTCCTGGGTTCGATGCTGGGGCACATTAACTTTTCTCTCATAAGGAATATACAGGAAAAGTATGAAGTCGTTTGAGGCAGTTGCAACCAATATTTCTGCTTGAATTTTCACACATAGTTAAAATTGGCAATCTTCTGTTGTACTGCGTAGAAAAAATTATCAGAAAGTCCCGGGTTCGAAGCCAGGCGGTAAATATATCCCCTATTTAAAATATATTGATGTAGGTTTCATTATTAATTTCGATTCTCTTATCGAAATAATAGGAAGTTCTTGCTTTGCTAGAAGATGTATATTAAGACTCGGTTTAGACAAAAATTTAGATAAGACCTTGCTGTTCCTGGATTCAATGCCAGAGCGCATTACAATTTCGCACATGAGGAATACATATAAAAAGGAGGACGTCGTTTATGGCAGTTGCAGCCAATATTTCTGCTTCAATTTTCACACATAGTTAGAGGTGGCGATCTTCTATTGTGTTGCATAGGAAGTATGACCATAAAGATCCGGGTTCGAAGTCAGGTGGTAAATATATCCCACATTTAAAATGCATTGAGTTAGTTTTCATTATTTATTTAGATGTATTTATCGAAATAATAGGAAGTTCTTGCTTTGCTAGAAGATGTATATTTATACTCGGCTTAAGAAAAACATTTAGATACGAAATGCTGTTCCTGGGTTTGATGCCAGAGCACCTTAAAATTTCTCTCATGAAGAATATAAGGGATAAGTAGGACCTCGTTTGAAGCAGTTGCAGCCAATATTTTTGCTTGAACTTTCACACATAGTTAAAAATGGCAATCTTCTGTTGTGCTCTACAGAAGGTATTACCAGAAAGACCCGGGTTCGAAGCCAGGCGGTAAATATATCCCACATTTAAAATACATTGAGGTAGTTTTCATTATTTACTTAGATGCACTTATCGAAATATTAGGAAGTTCTTGCTAAGATAGAAGATGTATATTAAGACTTGGTTTAAGAAAAAAGATTAGATAAGACCATGCTGTTCCTGGGTTTGATGTCAGAGTACACTACAATTTATTACATAAGGAATATATGTGAAAAATAGGATGTCGCTTGAGGCAGTTGCAGCCAATATTTCTCCTTGAATTTTCACACTTAGTTAGAGATGGTGATCTTCTGTTGTGCTGCATAGTAAGTTCACCAGGAAGACCCGGTTCGATGCCAGATGATTAAATTGTAGCGAATTTTAAGAATTTTTTCAATCTTTTTTTTTTTCTTTTTAGGACCATCCCGATATAATGCCGATATGAAATTAATGTTGTCGATCTGCTTGCAGTATGCAAGCTACATTTTACTCTTTTTACTATATGATTCAAAACAGTACTAAGTATATACAAATATTTTGAGAATTTTTTATTTATGTATTTTTTGAAAAAAAAATTAAATCAAAGTATTTATATGGATTTTGAAAAACATTTTTGTCATTAATACCCCTGTCATGTTGTATGTTATTGGAAAGAAAATTTATAAAGCTGCAAAATGACACCTCTACCAGCTCTCTAGCTGAATTACAACAGCTTCTAGAGTGATTTAGAAAATGAACGTTTCCGTCTTTTTGGCGAGTTTTTGAAAACACTACATAGTCATATCTTGGAAACAGTTTGAGATAAAAATTTAAGATTTGTTTTTTTTTTCTTAGTATTAGCAATTAGTATAAGTGTACGAAATGTTAAGAAAATCTAAAATGGCGAGGAAAAATTTCTTTCTAAAGTGTGTGTGTTGATTTGACATGGAATGACCCCTATAAAACCGTTAGAAACGCAAAAATAACAATATCGCTTCGTGTTACACATTGCTCAAACTACATTTTGTGTTTCAAAACGTTCAACTTACTTGATCAAACTTTATAACTCTGTACCAAAGCCTCAAAATCACACAGGAACAATATATTGGTATAGGGAGATACGAAAAGTTCACCCCAGCATGGCTAAATGCGCAATCTGCCTTTTTTTTTGGCTTCCCTTTTGAGTGCTAGTTGGAGATAGCAATGCACTGTTTTCTCATTCTTTCCACATACTATCCATGGTCGTAGCAACAAGGCGCTAGGTTTCTCATCTTCTTTGCTCTGTTGTTCCTAATGAGATAATTTGTTGCTGACTGTTCTACTGCGATCAAGACATTTAATTTTTGCAACAAGAGGCAGAAAAAATATATTATATAATTGTTAGCATGCCATCTCTCGCAGGTGGTATGTTGGGTTGGCTTGGACCTTGAGTCGAAAAAGTGGCTCCAATTGTCAACATCAGTAACTTAACAGGAGTAGAAATTGAAAGATAAAAATACAATATGTGCCACTCCTTGATATTGTTCGCATTAGGAAATTTAACCACTGTATTAAGCCCCGATTTTTTTATAGCCTAAAGCAATTCAGTCTTTGGCAAGAATCTCCGAAGGAAAGGCCACAAATCATTGAGCTCTACTATCATTGCATGGAGAGCATAGATTTTTCAGTTATGATATTTTACTTATATTTAGATTAGAGAAGATAATTGATATACTGGGAGAAAGTTTTCTTCATTGTAGGTTATACAAAATGCTTGACTAATTTACGAATTAAACAATCCTAGAAAAACCAAGAGTACATATAATGATTGAAATAAAAGATGGATTGATATGTGGAAAGAAAAAATCCCTGTCAGTCATTTTCTAGGACAGTATCGCATGGGATACTCAGGGTAAGGAAACTGCAAGGGTGGAGGGTTTGTGTTGTATGCAGTAGGGAAGACATTGACTCTGTCCAATGAACTCAGTCAAATGTGATGTCTACAGTGAATTAGCGTTTCTCATTATGTTTATTAGCCTATCCTTATTTTCAATGTATATATTTTTCATTAATTTGTAATGTAATTGTTAATTCTTTCTAAATAATAATAGGCATACATTCTTTATATTATTATTCAGATGTCTCACAACATATTCACATGTATTGTTCTCCAGGTTAAGTTTCACAATATATGCCTCCAATTATTTTGATAATCTCCCCAAAAGTTTATGCAATATGCATTGTGGAAATTAATTGGATATTAATTGAAAATTCACGCAATTTTCTAGGAAATAATGATATTTTATGTTTAGGGATGTTTAATTTTCTAAAAGTTGATTTTATTTGTTAATTTCTTTGTAAAAAATGAAAAATAAAGGTATTAGTCTAATTTGTAATCTTTAAACTATACTTTTTGAGTGTTATTGAAAAACCAAAGTTGCGTGTTACAGAAAAAAATGCAGATTGTTTTTCATTATCATTAAAAAGGAATTATTCATATTCAAATAATTTATAAACAATAGTAAATAAATAATGATTCTTTGAATTAGGACCTACAAAATTAGCAAAATAGCTATGGCACTTGTGGTAGTACCCAGCAAATAATCGGTAGTACTCAAAGGGTTTTGCTGGAAATATGAAAATTCAATTTGTCATCAATCATATTATAGTATCAGAGTATTTTTTATTTCATTTATTTTTCACCTCCCTCGTTGTTAAATTGAAATTAAATACAGTAGAAGTCTGTTAAAACGAGTACAGCATATAAGGAGAGTTGAATTATAGCGAGTGATTTTTTGGCCATTGTCTGTCTCATTGCAGAAAGAATAGGAAGTTATGCCCATTATAACGAGTGGCCATTTCTGAAGTATTGTTATAACAAGTGCCACTTTTCTATGTTTGTCTTGCTGAAGGCATATCTCGGAATCATCAATTGACGTGAGAGACGAAGTACGACAACCGAACGGTAATCTGAGGCGCGTTATCTCTTCAAAAGTCGCCTCACCATTCCTCGGCAAATAAGCTTCAGGGAGCTTTGATTAGAAACTTCTCATGATTTTCACTCTCCCCTTTATCCCTCCGTACATCTTATCACCACCTCTCTTGTTTCTTTTTGGGTACGACCATTCTAGTCAGGGCCAGAATCTTTAATTGAGTTCCGGCATCTACCGGTGGGATTTGTTTTCATTAGAAACTTGGCACCAAATCGTCTGATCCAGGATCAGTGGGAATATAGGAGATAAAAGTAGTGCTGATTTGAATTCTCTGGGTAACCTCTTCCCCTTCCTCGCGACTCAGTCATTGCTTATGAAATGTGTGAATGAATAATATCTGGAAAATGAAACGTGTGAATGAAAAATATCTCGAGAAAGAAATTTGATATGAATTAAGATTATCTGATGACACACCATTATTTTTCGATGATTATTGAGCAGTAATTTTCCACACTTTATATTAGAGGACGCAGTTTCGTTATGATGCATGAATCAATAAAATAATACCATATTTACTTGAAAATAACACGACATTGAAAGTAATGGGCACTCCGAAATTCAAACGTCAGACTTTGAAAAATCATTCCTGCGAATATAATGGGCGCCTTATGATATGCAGTCACCCCATTTGCTGCATCTTATACGTCCGTACTATACAGGCCTACGCTAATATGTGTGTATATTTATACTCTTATACAAAGTGCTGGTAGTCGTTTATGCTGAAAGTCCTACGTAAGTGTCAATTCAAAATCGTTCTTTTAAAAAGTTTGATGTGCTAGCCAATTCCCTTTCAGTTAAAAACTATCAGCCTACAGTTCCATATATAGTGCAAACATCGATACAGTATAAACATATGTATAGAGTCCAAACATCGAAAGCGGATTGGTGGCATGTTTGACGAGTTATATGGAACCAGGGTGAGCTGATGCGTTTTGAGCCAAAAAAAGACCCAAAATGGTGTGCCATATTTTCAAGTAAATACGGTATTCGGAACTTACTTTTTTTACGCATAATGCAGCATTAGTGTAAGGATTAAAAACCTTAGACAGTTCCATTCGGCCTTACTTGCTGCTATTGGGCTTAAGAAGATGGACTTTTAATGTTTGAAATTGGCTATAACGATTATTGTTATAACGAGTACTTATTCTATTTTGTCAGCTCTTGTTATTCTGCTGTAATTGAATGGGAACAATTGCCAAAAGTGGTTATCAAATAATCTTTTTCTAGAAATGATTATCCCACCACCTTCTTCCTGTATTTCCATGCAGTGCGTTACTAATAGGACACTTTGAAAGGAAAATAAGAAAAAATGTAAGAAAAATGCTAATATCTCCTATATTTATAATATTTACTAAAACGCTTTCAATGCATTACAATCTTAAAAAACAGATAAATAAACATAGAGCCTTATCACATATGTCCTTGCATTAATACCTCTTTTCTTTTCTCAATTGTAATGTTATATTTTTGTTAGCGTGGTCTTTTGTTTGTTTTTTTCTCAGTTGGGTAATGTTTCACAAAAATGCCATTTTTCTTTCTGGGTCACACAACATTTTTACCTCTTTTCGACTTCTTTATTTTCACTTTTCCATATTTTTCCAACAAATGACGTACAATTAGGAGCAGAAAGGATTTCAAAGATACTTTTGGTTTAAATTAATATAAATAATAGGAATTGCAAACACGTCAAAAAATGGGAAAACAATTTCCTAAACCATTTCTAGGAATTTCTTACACATTTCACAATCTTATTATCACATCGCTTGTCAACAAGCTGCATTGATCGTAACTGTGTATCCTTTTTGCAGTAAAACGGACAACAACCAAAATATCCCTCACTATAAAGCAACTCTCATTATATGCCGTACTCATTATAATGCACTTCCACCATGCATACAACATCGAAAGCAGTGTTTGCATCTTTGTATAGTTATGGGAACATGGTAACTAAATAAGGAAACTAGTGTAGGGGTATCAATGTGGGAGTTAATTATATTAAACATGAGTAAAATGTTGCTTGCATTCTGGAAGCATATTGATAACGCAAATTTCAAGTCATCTAGATGGTCCTAAAAAGTAGAAAAAGTATTGAAAATATTCTTAAAATTCGCTTCAATTTAATCGTCTGGTATCGAACCCGGTTCTTCCTTGTGAATTCACTATGCAGCACAACAGAAGATCACCATCTCTAACTATGTGTGAAAATTCAAGCAAAAATATTGGCTGCAACTGCCTCAAACGACGTTCTACTTTTCCCTTATATTCCTTGTGTGAGAAATTTTAAGGTGCTCTGGCATCGAACCCAGGAACAGTACGGTCTTATATAAATTTTTTTCTAAAACTGATTCTTAATATACATCTTCCATATAAGCAATAACTTCATATCAGTTCGATAAGTGCATAAAAAAAATAATGAAAAACTACCTCGATGTATTTTAAATAAGAGATTTTTGCATCGTCCTAGCATCAAACCAAGGATATTTTCTGCAAAAGTCATTAATGTTTTCAATATATAATGTCCATATTTATAGGCTTCTTTAGTTTTGATTCTCTACCTATCTGGGAAGTATTTTTTTTTTAATTCCCGAAAATCTAAGCAATGCTTTTAAATGGGAAGAATCGGGACTTTGAGTCCATCTGGAATTAATAATTAATATTTTTTTAGATTTTCTTCATGGATTACTTTATGCCAAAGAATGGCCAAGACATTTCTAAAGGATTAAAATTTTAGAAATTATGACAATCAAGCCCTACAAAAGGAAATATGTCGATCATTCCCAGGCATCATAAAACCATAGATTGCAATTACATAAATTTAAAATTTCAGAAACATAATACAGAGATATAAATTAATCGTTGATACTTACTGAGATGTCAATATTTACAATAACTCAATCTCCATAGGCGTTTTTTTCTGATTTCTACCTGAATTTTTGAACTTCAGGTCTTGGGCAGGAGTGGTTAATATTATCCGATTTTGGTAAAATTTCGCATGCAAGATTCTTATATCAGTTCACAACATTCCTGCTCGGGGCAAATTTGATCTGGGAAAAAATTGTTTTTTCAACCTACTTGGCATACTTGGAGCATTTTACAAAACATTGCCTTTCACGAGCACAATTTGCCTTTAGCACATTGCCTGAAAAACATATCTGATCAGAGGTTGTAGAGCTTGTTTGGCCACTCCATGAATCCTAAATGAATAAAAGACGATTAGTGGATTGGCGCACTGTTTTACCACGCTTTCTAAGAAAACTTGATAAGTTTTCCAGATTTAGAAGATGTGGCTGAAATATTTTGAATTTGTTTCTCTAATTCTGCCACTTTCTTGCTCAAATATGCCTCCCTCTTCCTGCATGATGAGGAAAACTTAACATAATATTTTACGAGAGGCTGTGATTGCATACTGTGCGGTGTATGAATGCGTTATTTGTTATATTTCCATATTTCCAATACATAGCTGTACTGTCTTTTCTCCTTGGTGTGTTAATGTTCTTTAAATGTTAACTATATTCACACCCTGTCTGATTAGTATTGATTTTATAATCTGGTTGGTAATCTCTCAACACTTGATTTTTTATAAATGAAAAGTTCCGCTGTCTTTAGGGTTATTTCTGGAAACATAACGTCTCTACGGGAAACATAAATCGTTGCATTCCATTGTCCTTATTCAAAATTTTTTTTTTTAATTGAATTAAAAATTTAATCGAGCCTGATCTCGAATCAGTGACATTGAATTCAGTCGACGGGTGCTGATAACCCTCCGATAAAGCCCACTGTTGGAGCAGTCTGGAGGTGATGTGCTCCATTCCCTTTCTTGCTTCACAAAACCTATCATATGCATATAGATTTATCATTTAACGAATCTTGTTCCTCGATTTGTAATATCCCCACTCCACATCGTGACTTGAGATATGCTTTGTAATAATTGTAAACCTAGTCTTTTTAAGGTTGATAGCGACCATTTTGGATGTTAGCAAGATTAACAACCTTAATATTCACATTAAACGGAGCACAAAGGTACTTAGGAGATTTCGGTGATGGCTCATTGGAATCACTGGTATCTTCTTTTAAAAGTGGGCTGCTATCTCTCGATTCTGCTCCCTCATCGCTATCATTCACGACCACTGCATCTGCGACTTCATTTTCAAAGAATAACATATCCTATTCTATATAAATATTCTCCTCCATGAATATCTCAATGGCTTCCTCCCCAAGTAACGTGCCCTCTTGGATATTTTCAAACTTGCGAGATTTTCAATAACATTCATGGCCGTTAAAGTATCTTAACAAAGGAGTTGCCAGCGTATAAGTAGTCAGAGCAGATTGTTTACTATCCGACACGCAACTTTAAAGCACCTAGTGATCGGTATAATTATTAAATTCTGGTAATGATACACTACTTTTAATTATGAAATTCTGAATCAGTCGAACGCAAGTTTCTTTTACACTCTTAGGGTAGTCATGAAATGAAATAGCACATGAGAATGCTTATTGTATCAAAAGTTGAACAAGGAGTGAAAAATTGTGACATGGCTGGGACTCGAACCCAGGTCCCCCACTTTCCGAGTCCCAGTCATGTCACAATGTTTCACTCCTTGTTCAAATTTGGGTTTAAAGCGCACACTTTCTCATGCTAAGTGAAATTTCATCTTGAAGTTCTTTTTTGCTATTGTATCTATTACAAGTGGGCAGCTAATTTTACTAGTACCAACAAACATCGAATGATTCGATAAAGCATTTTTACGAACTAATGGAATTATTGACCTTATGCCTATCAGTGAATAGCAAGGAAAATATATATCAAAAGAAATGAAAATAAGATTTGAGAATTACTCGAAAACAGCGGGTTATTCCTTACAGATTTGGCCTAGCGTGAGTGTATAATGCAAGGTTGCCTTTACTCAAATTGTCAATTTTCAATTAATTATTGCAACAAAACTAAGGCCCATATAGACAAACGCCAATACAGTTTTTCATTACTCCACTTCCTGCATCACCAAAAAAATTTTCATCAAAATCCCCGGACAAAAGTGAGAGTCTCCCCTTGCGAGTTGTAATTTCAGCAATGTTCCCTCCCATGCTGCTGCCCCTATTGAGGCTTCATAAACGCATTTTGCCCCCATCTTTATGTGAAATTCTCTTTGCTTAGTATGATGTGTCTATCTCCAGTGCTTTTGCCCTTCTTGCTTGGGACAAGTTTTATAAAGATTAGATTCATCCCATTATTTACTAAATATTTCTCAAGGATCTTCTAGAATATATGCCTTTCTTTCATTATTGTTATTTCAATTATTAAGTCACACTTACTTAGTCTTTCCTAAAATTAATCTAACCTAATGTTATTGAGCTTAAGAGGGAATGAAATACGTTTTCTGATTTTCATTGTCATCAAATTGTTCTCGAGATAAAATTCTGTCAAAAAAACTTTAAAAATTTGGGATATTTGAAAAAATAATTATGTTAAGCTATATTTGTAGTATGTTAGGGGTACAATTTGATGGATAAAAGACATAGATGTTATTTGTTTGCATCAGAAAAAATAATTTTGAATGGTCATGTTTGGATATTTCTGGTAACCATTCCACCAACTTCAGAAGCTGTAAAAATTAAGCAAAAACAATAGACTGACATTTTTCCCTTTAGTTTGTGACCTTAAAAGCTATCCAACAGATTCTGATGAAATTGAGACAAGAATAATGAATGGGAATTGATTTTCCGGAAAATCTATGTAATGGTATTTAATCACTGATTTATAAAAATAACCCATAATAATATCATGCTAAATTTCAATCCAGCGTCGGATGTAGGCCTCTCCAAGTACTTAGCAATTTTCTCTGTCCTTAGCTTCTCGTTGCAACATTTCACCTAAGAACTTGATGATGTCTCTATTCCACGTGTCCATAGGTCTTCTTCTTGGTCTCTTCACATCTCTTGGTATCCAGTTGAGAACTGCAGATGTCCAACGGTTGTCGTTTCTTCTCGCAACATGACCGGCCCACCTCCATTTTAGTGATCTTACCTTATCTATGATGTCTGTAACTCCAGTCATCATTCTCACCCAAGTGTTGCGTTTCCTGTCTCTTCTTGTGATTCCCAGCATACAGCGCTCCATGCTCCTTTGCGTTGTCTGAAGTCTTTGGGTTATTGCAGCATTTAACACCCAAGTTTCACTTCCATAGGTCAGGACAGGTAAAATGCATTGGTTGAAGACCTTCCTCTTCAAAACCATTGGCATTCTTGATTTCATAATGTGTGAGTTCCTTCCAAATGCGCTTCAGCCAAGTTTCATTCTTCTGATACTTAATTAATCCTGTTTTTCTCTCCTGTTGTTACAAGTTGTCCCAGGTATGTGTATTCCAAGCAAACATCCAGAGGTTTTTCTTGAAGTTTGACTGGCTCTTGCACTGTAAAAGAATTATACATTACCTTTGTTTTTGTTAGGTTTGTCCTGAGTCCTATCTTCTGTCCTGCTGTGTTTAGCTCTTCAAGTCTTGAAGTTAGATCTTCTGCGTTAGCTGCTAAGAGAACTATGTCATCTGCAAAACGGAGGTGCCTGATGTACTCCCCATTTACTCTTAACCCCTTCTCTTCCCAATCAAAGGTTTTAAAAACTTCTTCTAAAATGGCTGTGAACAATATGGGAGATAGACCGTCACCTTGTCGAACTCCCTTCTCAATCTTAAATTCATCTCTCTTCTTGCAGTATTACAGAAGCTGTGGCATTCTCATAGACACTGCTCAAGAGATGGATGTACTCAGAATCTAACCCTTGATTCTTCAGAGCTTTCAGAGAGGAGGAGGTACTTACCGAGTTGAAGGCCTGTTCATAATCTACAAAGCAAAGGACAAGTGGCATCTCGTACTCATTTGTCTGTTAATAATTTCCTGTAGTGTGTGGATGTGGTCCATAGTGCTGAAGCCTTTCCGGAATCCTGCTTGTTCTCTAGGCTGGGCTGAAGACAGTGTCATCTTAAGACATTCAGCTACTATCCTCATGAATGTTTTATAGACAACTGGAAGGAGGGTAATGGGGTGATAGTTTTCAAATCTTCTTTGCTTCCTTTCTTGTGTAGAAGAGCAATCCTTGCGTGGTTCCATTCCTTTGGAATCATTCCTTGATTTAGATTACTGAATAATTTTTCTAAAACATTAGCAATCTCTTTACCTCTTACCTCTCATTACCTCTTACCTCTCATTACCTCTTCTGGGAGAATTGAGAGGAGATTTTGTGAGCTTTGGCTTTCCTCTTGGTTTTCCTCTTGGTTTTCCTCTTCCGCATTTCCCATCTCCCTGTATAGATTGCCAAAGTATTCTGCTACAGTCCTCAATATTGCTGGTCTGTTATATGTTGTGGTGCCATCTCCTTTCTGTAAGGCTAAAATCTGTTTCTTACCAATTGCTAGACGTCCTCTAGCCATCTTTATGCTCTTGTTATTTTCTATGGCCTCTTGCACAATCTTTTCATTAAAATTCCTCACATCTTCCTTGATTGCTACTCTGATGGCTTTGCAAAGCTCAGTATATTTGATGTTATCTCTTGGAGTGTCTGAATTCTTCAGTTCCTTCCATTGTTTCATCATTTGCCGGGTTCTATCACTAAACTTCTTATCCTTAGGTTTTCTTGGCATGCTTGCTACTTCCTCTGCCGCTTTCTTTACAATTTCCATAACTTTGGTTTCGAGTTCTTCCTCCTGAAGTGCTGAGAATCTATTTCTAAGTTTCAGCTGAAACTTTTTCTCGTTATTTGATAGTTAATCAATATTTATCTCCTCCTTCTTGCTAGAAACCAACTTCTTTCGTTCCATTCGGGGGTTAATGTTAATTCTGCATCTAACAATTCTGTGGTCACTTCCAGTGTTGAAATTATTCAAAACTTCACAGTTAGTTACAGTGTAGAGTCAGTTTACCAATATGTAGTCTATTTCATTTTTTGTCCCATTGGGACCTCTCCACGTCCATTTCCTTGTAGGATTTTTCTTAAAGTATGTATTTGTTATATACATATTGGTGCATTCTGCAAACTCTACTAAGCGGTGACCTCGCTCATTTCTCTGGCCCAGTCCGTATTGTCCTGCAACAGTGTCATCAGCTTCCCGTTGACCTACACCAGCATTAAAATCTTCCATAATGACTTTGTAGTATTGGGCCTCCTTTTCATGTTCAGTACCGAGAGTTTGGTAGAAGTTTCCAATTTCCTCTTCGCTGCTTGCCGCTGTTGGTGCGTAGACTTGGATGACCTGTACTGAGTAACGCTCATTGATCTTTAGTGTGAGTTTACAAATTCTATCTGATACACCTTCGATTTTCACCACATTATCCTTCCATCTCTTGTTGATCAAAAATCCAACGCCTCCATTTCTTCCATCCTTGGTACCCCTGTAAAAGAATAAGTGTCCTTCCTTCAGTGTAAGTAACTCCTCTGATTTTCTTCTGACTTCGCTGAGACCGATGACATCCCATTTTATCTTCTCTGCTTCATTGAGTAGTTCCAGCAATCGTTTTTCACTCTTCAAGCTGCGGCAGTTGCAGGTTGTGAATTGCAGGGTAGTAATTCTTTTCTTCATGTTGGACCTCTTTAATGCCACCACCTCCCGGACATCCGAATGGATGGTACTTTTACGTCCGGATAAATTTCCATTAAAGAAGCTCATCATGAAAATTGTACTTGTATTTGGGGGGGTTAGGACAATAATTCACCAGGCGGTCCTACTGCCGGTTGGTGAATGCCACTTTCATTATTTGGCCGAAGATTATGTTGAAGCCTTCTTAGCATGGTTGAACCTGGACTATATATCACCATTTTTCTTAAGAGTGCTCTTTACTTCGGGAAAATTTTGCCACCAGTACTAGGGCTCTGTTAGTTCACGGTTTCGTACCCCTCTGACGAAATGGGTGGACAGAGAACAGGGGAGGGCTTGGTTGTTGTAAACACATGCTGTCAACCGAGACAAAGAAGCAACTGAGGAAAGACGAGTTACTTTAAATTTCTCGAGTCGGGTCATTTTCGGGAAGAGCAGAAGAAAGCAAACAAGCGCCTGAAAGACTTGGCTATTCTGAATGAAAATAATTTCTAATAACTTCTTAAATCCAGAATAACGAGCTAATTTCAATTCTATACGTTAATTGCTTTCTATTAGCCTTCATAAAAAGTAGCATTTTCCGTAATTTAGAAAAAAAAATTTAAGATGCAAATGACGCTCCGTACTTTTGGAAACAAAGAAATTAGGTAGGAGCTAATTTGCAAGTTATAATTAATCTCTCTATATTTCCAGCATCTCCATCTTCTACAGCAGATGCATGAACATCTAATCACAGCATATAGGTTATACATTCACAAAATTTCGAATATTCACAATTCACAAATAATTTATTCACAATATTAACAGCTAGCTAATTCATATAAATAGAAACAAAAATAAAGAGGAGGGTGTGAGGAAAAATTATTGCAACTGAAGGTTAACAAAGAAAAAACCCACATTGTGGGAAAAACACCCACATAGAAAGGGGTTGTAAAAAAACCCATGAAAACAAAGTAATAAAAAATAGAAACAATAGATCATTCATTTTTTAACAATTATCAGGAAGAAAAAAAGAGATGGACCTCCTGGAGTTTTGGCCTCATCTTTGGTCTTGGGCCTTGGGTGGAGGGAGGCGGTGGAATGGGAACTTGCTCCGCTGGGCATATGCAGCGCCAATTTCTCGCTACATTATCATACTCTGCGATTTCCCTAATTACTCTTCTTGTACGAATATAATGTACCTGAGTATTGTTTCAATCGAAAGATAAAGGATACAGCTACGTTGCAACAAGACCTTTTTTCGCTATCTTATCTTATAGGAACGTGGAACTTCAGAGAACATGAGCAATATTTGCTAATGTTTTTAAAAAATCTGGTATGCAATATCAATAAGAAGAACCTATTGTAACAAAGTTTCATCTTTCAGGCATCGGTTGGTGAAAATATAACTTTGTAAGTTTTAAAATGTCTTTACTGCGAGGGCAATAGAAACAGTCTAAAAATGGATTTTTCTGTGTAGTAAGGAGCAGCCTTAAAGTATGTATTTGTTATTATATAGTTGTTGTTATATTGTTAGTATATTGGTGCATTTTGCAAACTTTACTAAGCGGTGACCTCGCTCATTTCTGTGGCCCAGTCCATATTGCCCTGCAACAGTATCATCAGCTTCCCGCTGACCTACACGAGAATTAAAATCTCCCATAATGACTTTTTTGAGGGTCTTCTGGGCAAATTAGATAATTGATATTCGAGGGAGTGCTGGAAGCTGGATATCCGAAGAAAACCACGACCCACACGAAGAGTATCCTTGGTTCGATCCTAGGTCAGGGAAAATATTCTCCCCTTTAAAATACATTGGGTTGATTTTTAAGATTTTTTTAATCCTTTTTTAATAACATGTAAACTTTAAACTCAGCATGTGAATTGAGATAGTGAATATATTTTATTTACGCTGTCTAATGTTTTGCTGATGGTCCTTGGTTCGATCCCAGAGCGCCATTTACATTACCCTATGCATTTCAGAAGGGGATAATGCAGTCTTAATTTTGGACCTTCCCGGTATGATAGCGACTTCAAAATTTAAATCAAATAATTTATATGTTTTTATATGTATTCACATCTTTCAAAAGATCCTGGTTTCAGCACCTTCTATTTGAAACCTATGGAGGGAATTACTTATGATTAATTTATCGAGATGGAGGAAATTGCGAATAGAAGTAATACATGGTAATTCTTTTAAGATTTTTATTAAGTCTTTGCAAAGTATAGTACTTTAAACATGCTTTTAGAATTTTTATGTGATACAATTATATTAGAGTTTAATATAAATTCCAATAACATGGTATTTGTATATGTCTGGTATAAAATATGTATATATTTTGTTCAATGTACTAAAAGGCTTAATGAGAAAACATCTTTTACTCTTAGAGTGAAGGAAAGAACAAAAGAGAATGCAGATGGAATTCGGAAGGAGCATTGCTTTGTCTGGAAAAGGCATTTGCTCTCCACAATTTCCCCAGCAGCACAAGGGATGCTTTTGGCTTGTTTCTTTCCAAGTATGTATTTTGAAGTATTGTATGCTGCTTGAAATTCATTTTTTTTTCATTACATATGTTTATATTTTTAAATTACTTTTTCCTCATTTTCAGGTTTGTTCCAACAATTGTTTCTCTTCAAAAGATTAAGCTGAAGCTTATGACTGCAATTTATAGAGGTTAAATTTTTTCTTCTATCTGTATATTTTTTCATAAAAGTTTAATAGAAATCTGTTTTTTTATTCCATGGCCCTCATTACATTCTTATTATGCTATATATTGATTGGTGGAACCTTTTGACGAATTTTATGGAACCAGGGTGAGCCAAGGATGCGGCCAGTCCCACGCTAGGGGACATGCCAACGTGTAGAGACTAAATCTAGAGACCCAAAAGGGTGCGTGTTATTTTCGAGTAAATATGGTAATTTTGACGCAAACATACTTGTTTTATGCATTAAAACGGAGCGACCCTAAAATGTATGAGGATGTGAGAGCGTCATTGATACTTCAAATTGAAGTCGAGCTAGTAACTGTTTGGCCATCTGACTTTCTGGTATCTCTTTGGATTTAGATCTACATCCCGCGAGCCGCCAGTAGTGTATGGCAGGGAGTGATTTAAAAGCAACATTGTTTATATCCAGTGTTATCCTCTTTGATGCTTTGAGGGACCAGTTATATTCGTCTCTTTATTGCAATGCAAATGTTTACGAGAGGCCTTTGTAGCATTTTTCCGATTGCAAGACTGCTGTATCATTTAAATAATCCTTATCCTAACAGAGTAGTTGTTTGGGTAATCTATTCCCCAAATAACCTGCGTTTTAATGTATCATAACAAAAATGTCTTTTAATATTTACTAGGAGAGAGTAAACCATTGGAATAAATATATTACGCCGATAATATTCCTCCGTGGTCGCTGTACTATATATTACAGCTGCCAATTCAGCGGTGCTTTTACAAACTCTACTGAAATCTTCCGCAAGATATTTTGCGTCATTGTACAGTAAGGAAATCCTCAGTGCATCTATTTACCAGTTTAAACAATTTGCTTGAAAGCATGATTGGAGAAACGAAAATGATTATTAAGCAATGTTTCAACATGTGTCGAATAAACAAAGACAAAGTCAAAAGTTTTTATCAAAACAAATTTGCCAACACATTAAAAAAATACCAGAAATAAAAGTTTAATTGTTTTTTTTGGTGTCTTTTCAAGTGAAAAAAACCAGTATACAATTAGGCTGAGCTTCGAAACATGTTCTATCATTCCAAAGAGTAATTTCATTCAATATCTCTGTTATTACTGCAAAGTGTTCATCAAGCATTGAGATAGTATCATGCTTTTCCCTTACAAGATACCTGAAATTACCATTTATTACTTTAAAATAATACTTCTGTTATTAGAAAAATGAAATAAATGTATTACTTCGTGCATAAATCCAAAACCTTTTCCAACTACCATTATTTCACAGGATTTAGACAAACTAAAATGTATGAATGTAGTTGGGAACTCAGCTGCGTATAAACAGAAGTCTTACAGATTTTAAAAACAACACCACACTGGTCTAAAGCCACGGCAGTAAAATTATCAGTACATATAGCAGCCTATCTTTGAATATCAAAATTAAATTTCTGAATGACAACTTTTTTCAACTACAGCCCCTCCAAATTTCAGTCTCTCTAATATATAATGCAAATAGTTCATCGTGCATGACAATGGAACCAGTAAATGTTCTTTTACTTTATTTTCATACGCGTACTAAAACATAAGCTCAAATGAGATGGCAAAGTGTAGACCACCATTTCCTTAAATGCAATGGAAAAATATTTTCCTTTCTCCAAAACATCTTTTTCAAAATTTCTTAGTAACGCTTCAATCACCGCGCTCTGAGAGAAATTTAGAACGTAAGCAGTAAATTGCCCCTTCGAGGAGTAACATTGTTTCGTCAACGAAAACGATGCAATCATACCCTAATAAAAAGGGAAAAAATCCTGTTTTTCTAAAATTTAAAATATCTTGCCTCCACGAGTGTGGTCCTGCCAGGTGACCATTATACGACCGATCGTAAAGTCGAAACCCTTGTGTGTGTAAGGAGCCTTACTTCCGACACAAATTAACCATAACATCTGCCGGACTGCCTCTCTAGTTCTGTCTCCAACTCCTCCGAGGCCATCCCCCTTCCACAACTGATGAGGAGGAACAGTGGAGATTTTGGGAACTAAATCAGACAACTGTTATATTCTGGAAACTCTGTGCGCTAGAGTAGTCTTATGATAAATACTCGTCACTAAATCAATAGTTTGATAGCGCCCCACTTTGGTTAACTACATTTTACATGCTGTATATTGAAAAAGAAGAACAAATTTTTGATTTTCTTTAATCTTAAGAAAATGAAATATTGAAGTATTTTTTACAGTACGATTGAAATATGTAATTAATATAATATTATTAATGAGACAGCTGAGCTTGATTCGATGAAGCTAATTTATCAATATTTGGTGCCATTTTTGTCATTAATAACCTTAAGTCACCGCTTTCCACTATTGACAACCAGTTTCTTTTCTTAGTTAATAGATTGGTCACCATCACCCTCTTCCTGTTAAATATGAGGACGGAAAAGCAATGAAAAATTTCTTTACTGCAGCCCATAAGGCTGGATATAATATTGAAATTTGACGTTGAAGCCAAAATTCTTGATACCCATTTTTTAATTTAAATTTCAACTCTTCATTTGTTGACAATTCAATAAACTCCTCCTGCAGTGATAATCCTTTGATTTCTAAGTTAGAGGATGGTTCTATGACCCAATCTGGAATGACCAAATTGAGTTAATCCTTAAATCTAATTGTAAAGTCTTCTTTTAGTGCTTCCAAATGCTGACAGTAAGCGAGAATGTCGTTATCATTAGTTTCCATTGAAGAAAGATTTGGAAACTGATGAAATTTTGTTCTACCCAAATTTTGTTTGTGCAAAGCAAGTTTTGACACAAACGCAGAGAGAATTGCCTTGGCATTGATCAAATTCAAATCATTCCCTTGCAGTTGTAGGTATGTTTCATTAAATTTGTTGTATAAATCTGTCAAATAAGCAATATCGCTCTAACATTTCAATAAATTCACTCTTAATAAATCATCTTTGCTTTCAAAAAACTTAGTAACTGCTTCAAAGAGTTCAAAAAATCGTTTTAGACAAGTACCTTTTGACAGCCAACGAACTTCTGTGTGCAATAGTAACCGATTAAAGACTTCGTCGATTTCATCACAAAGCTTTCTAAATAATCTATCATCGAGAGCATTGCTTCTGATCCTATTAACTGCAGTAATTACATACTGTAGCAAGCGGTGAAGGCGATCACTAAGGTGTTTTGCTACCAAATGTTGTCGGTGAATTACACAATGCACGGCGACTACATTTGGTACCGCTCTTTTCAAATATGAAATAGAACCACGGTGACGTCCAACCATTGCCGGAGCGCCATCGGTAGCAACAGACAAGATATTATTCTGAGGAAATCTTTTTTCTTCAAAATAGTGTTCCAAAATGCCAAAAACAGATTTTCCTTTAGTGTCCTTTTCTAACATTCTTGCGAATAATAATTCTTGACAAATGCTTTCATCTTTTATGAAGCGAACGTACACCAGAAGTAAAGACTCGTTTTATGGCTAAGTAGATGCATCAAACTGTAATGAAAACTCGGTAGTCTTAAAAAATCAGCTAGAGAACTCTCCACATCCTCGGACATTTCGTCTATTCGCCTTTGCACTGTATTATTACTCAACGGAATTTTTTAAATTATATTAGACGGTGGCTTATGCAGCACGGTACGCAGAGCTTCACTCAAAGCTGGAATTATCAATTCTTCTCCAATTGTGTGTGGTTTTCCCGATTTAGCAATGAGTAAGGAAATATTATATGACGCACGTAATCCATCATTTTCTTCTTTTGATGCGTCCGAAAACATATCACCCAAAGTAGGACGTCTCGAATGTTGATCTCTGAGCATTTGAAAGTAAGATATATTTTTTCTCAGGATGTATTTTGCACAAGTTCTAATCTCAAAGATTTCATAGCTTCATTGGAAAACACCTTGTGGCAAATGAGGCACATTGGTAATGTCTTGTTTGTGGGTGATTGAATGAAACCATATTTTAAATATTTGACATTGTATTGTCTACATTTTTTCTTTTGTTCCGACATGGATATATCTCTAGAAATAACACAATAATATGATTATTACAAGACAGATATGTACGGAAATATTGTAATAATAAGAAAATATGTTTCGGAGATAAAAATGTTTGTATTTACTTATTAAAAAATCAAATGAAAAATTAAATGAACCGCGAAATAGCGGAAATTTAACCATAACTGCTTATTTTGAAAGAATACTACAAAAAAATATCATTCGTCCAGACCGGGACACGAACCCGGACCCCCCGATATCGTGCCAAGTATTTTAATCAGTAAAGTTAGCTACCTTGACATCCATGTTATCACACTGTATCAGTGTTAACCAAATTGGATATAGTTCACTGATATTTGGAAGACTTTTAAATTAAAACGATGATGAATAAAATTGAGTCTGAGTCCCAGTTTGAGAAATATTTTTTCCTCACTATCAGTGGTAATATTTCTAAATACTCCTATTTGATTATGCGACCGATACACTTATAATTTGAAAATTTAGTGACAGAAGATGTATTTTTTTCCTTTTCTTTCTACGTTTACATGCCTGCTGACAGAGATGTCCAAAACATGTCTCTTTTATTACAATCAAAATTCATGTATGCTAAATTCCATGATGTGTGCTATTTTAATCGAATTAAAAATAATAATAATAAATGCATTCTTACCTATGTGATAACAATTATTGAGCCAATTTGCTCTTGCACTGAGGAAATTCCGAAACTGTTTGGTACCAGTATTACGAAGACAACGGGCGATGGATGAATTTAATTCTCACACAACTTCTCGAGTACAAGCTCGTAGCAGATCCGTAGAGGACGATTTGACAGGTCTTTATTTCTAAAACTCGGCCTCTGCGGGTGGAAAAATAATGACTGTATGTGCCCCTTCCAGATTGCCTTCGCTGCTAGCTTCAGAATGCTGCTATTTCTATCTGTAGCTACTTCGTTTCGCATTGGGTGGAATATTTCGAGCATACCTTTTATCCGATAGCCTATTTGTTATGAATTGCTTGTGGCCAGAGAGGATGCCTTCTTTGCTTTTATAATTTTACAATGTAATGTTAGCTCGAAGGTTTCCGCGGCGTTGGTTAGATGCTCTCTGCATTTTTTCGGGTGTCCGTCCGCGTAGGTTGGCTTGGTGACAACAGCTTCGCTGCAGGGACGGATCCAGGGGGGTGGTCCCGGGGGTCCGCCCCCCCCGAAATATCAGACCCTCAAATCTCAATACCCGTACAGCACACGATCCTTGAACCGTAGGAGACGGTCTCCGGATGTCCGTAGACTATTTGTAGACCGTCAAGAGAAGATCCTTAATACGCCAAGATATTCTAATTTCGGGACGGTGTGTTGTACAGGTAATTTTAATCACGAACTATTTGTAGTATGTACTGTGAATTACACTGACGATGGAAGATACGTTAACTTTTTTTAACCGTCTTTTCTTTTCCGAGTCATTATTTGAGCCTCCAGTGAACGGTCCTTCTCCACTTTCCGAAGATTGAAGACTTATTTGCGCAACAGGAGAACGACTGAATGGACTGGCGCTGCTTAACATTCACAGAGATGTGGATATTACCAGTGATCGAATACTGGATATTCTTGCAAAAAAACGAGAAGAATTGACATTACCCTTTTAATTTTCAAATTTTCAAGACAGTGGATTGTCTATATTCAAATGTCGACATTTGATTCGTATACTGTCAATTAGTCATTTTGATAATTTATAATATTATATTGTGTGTTATTAACATCTAATAAAAAATTCTGATAAATTATGATCGCAAACGACAGTTACTTTTATTATACTTTTTATTCTTGTGCCTATTTTTCGAAAATGAAACTCAAATAACGCAAATAAACACACTATTTAATAAGCAATCGCTAGCGAAAAAATTCGAGTTTGTGTAATACAATTCTAACGTCACGTTTTGTGAAAGCCGAAATATCTTTTATTTTTAAATTTTTCGATCGGACCCCCCCAAAAATTTTTTCAAGATCCGTCCCTGTTTCGCTGACTATCCTGTCAGCGTCTTCAGGTCGAAGGTGTTAAGGGTCGAAGTTAATCCATCGACCTGAAGACGCTGACAGGATAGTCAGCGAAACTGTTGTCACCAAGTTGTTCGGGTGTCCGTCCTACGCGGACGGACACCCGAAATAATGCAGAGAGCATGTACAATGTAATGTCCCTACGCCTTGTTGCCTTTAAGCCTGGTTCCGATCCTCCTGGTTATTAAACAGTTCATTTCAGAACTCCCCCACCTTCTTATTTTCACTTTTAATTCATTGCCCTGCACTTATTTTCATTCCATTTAATCATTTTCCTCTCTTTCCGTCATATTCTTTCTTTCATTTTTCCTATAATTTTCAATTACAAATTACGAACTATCCAAAATTGGGAATCTGAAAGCGCTTTACAGCCTAGAACGAAAATTAATTTACAACGTCATTATCTTTATGTGGAAGGAGGCCGATGAAGAAATGCAATAAAAGTTTTAAAAAGTTTTTGATAGGGTCGTGTCATCAACAGAAAAAATCCTTGGGACTACTATGTATATTTCAAAGAAGAGAGATGATTTAAAACAATCTCTCAGGGAGATATGTGTTTTTTAATCGGGTTGAGTTTCATTCTCCTTTTGCCAAGTAACCTGTATGTAGAATTTTAACGGCAGTTACAATGTCCATATTTCCATTGAAAACGCACTACATATTAGCGGCCCTGCAAACGTTTCCGCCCCTCTCCTCCGTACCCCTACCCCCCATTCCGTCAGTATTCCACGGATTAGGTCAACCCCATTCGAGACGCATCCTTCTGCCAAAAACTTTTGCAAGAGCTGAGAAAGCATTTATAACAACGTTTCCGACACCTGGCACCAAAAGGCTGAAGCGTCAAAAGTTGAAGAATCGAAACAAAGATGTCAGTAATGCCGTCAGTGACCATTAAATACGCCAACTGCTCAAGGGGGCGGTGGCTGGACCTCAGCGCCCCCTCAATATGAGTTGGGCACAGAACGCCCCCCTCAGACTTCTCAGCGCCCCCGTTGGGAACCACTGCTTTAGTCCAAACAATCCTTTTGTTTGGCTTTAAATTCGTCAAAGGAAGCAATTGAGATCCGAAAATAGTTGAAAAATTTGGTTTACAGATCTTCAAACAATGAGTAAAATAATCCAACTTCCTCTGATGCACCCAGTGAAGGTGAATTCTCCTCTCTCTTTCGGCGACGATAATATAACCGTAAGGCAATAACTTGTTCAGGATTCATTGCAGCACTCTTCTATGATTGACTCACTTCTTTTGAATGACAAATGCACGGCTCACAACGGCAAAGCGCCGTCTGGCATTTCTTCGTCTGTCCAAAATCGTGTACTGTGCAACCGGGCTAAGGTTGATGTAAGGAGGAAACATTTGCTTGGTACATACCTGTATTCACTATCTCGGAATTAGGTAAGATGTTTTCGTACAAGATGCACCATATTTTTTTATTTCGGAGTTACCAATCACTTGGATCTCTTCACCCATTAGAGATTACTATCGTGTGTTAATATAGCTTACTTATCCCGTTCCTCACACCAAAATATGTATACCTTAATTCCTTTTTAATTACTGACTTTAAAATTTGGGACTCCTTACCCCTCAGGATTAAAAATTATATCCATTTACCATTAAAAAAAGTAAACTTTTCTCACATAAGAAATGCAGGAAAATTCTAGAAATATTTTAAGGATTCTCTGGAATGATAAATACCCGACATCCAGTATGACGATAGTGATTTCGAAAACGGAGTTCAAGTCTCCCAAAATAATTCTGACCTGGAGGCTGTTGTCTTCCTTAGGAAATACTTTGAAGGAATGGAAGTTGAGCTCTGCTTTTCTCAGCAATACTTTAGAAAGCCATTGTTTGCTTACGAGGGTTCTATTAGGATTGGCTTCCTTGATACCCTTGCAAGACTTATTCGATCTTTTTTTAATTAGTTTTAGGGTTTTCCCGTAGATGATAATAACGGAGGTCCATTTCAAGAGTCTCAGCTTATTTATTTCGTACCCTAATGATCGTATAAATTCTTTTTGGAACTAGTTTTTAAACAATTCCTCCCTCTTGCCAAATAAGTCAAGCATATCTTCATCTTGGCGATCTATTACTAATGCTTGAGTTACAAATTCAGAAGCAACTTTTGCGTAAACGCTTATGAATTTGCAGACATCCTTGGTTTATGCATTTCGGAGCATGTTTAATCGAGTGGTGAGCTCAACTTGCATCAGAGCAGTAACCGGGTTGAGCTCTCGCGATCACGTGCCCAGCGAGGGTTTCCGTGGATGACAGTGCGTGTTATGACTGGTGCGACAGGAGAGACATCTATGTACTTTCAATAGCAACTCCTCGGAATATGCACAATTAGGTGGTTTCGCAGCGCTCGCTGTGGTCATGGTACGCACTAGGGGAGGAGCATGGCTGCTGAACGGGTGCTGTTAGGTGTGTGCTCCGGTATCCTTAAGAGGATCTCTTGATCTCTTGGGAAAATAAATCCAAGAACCAACCGCAAGGTGAGTGGAAATTTTTCCATTTATGATGTTATAATTATCCTTCGCCAGTTGTCTTCATTTTCGAATGACATTGGACTGGACGGGAGGGAATTCGAAATGCCGCGGTACGAGGATTTTCTTGAGGAGCAGAAGAATCGTAGAGTAAATTAACATTTGTTGCTAGCGAGAATTTCTCCATCGCTCACTTATATCAGGACCGTTCAACTGCGGATTTTCCTCGTTTTATATCCCCTTGCTCATTGGGGTTTTTAGACGTGAAAGACTTAGCCCTCTGAAGATTACGGACGAGTTAATACCGGTAATGTCCAAGACAGAGGTGCTAAAATCATTAAGGTCTTTCCACTTTCCGCTAACTAATTAAATACTAAAAACTAATTATTATATCATCGGGCCGACAAGAGGTTCAGCTAATGGAATATTTCAAATGAACAAACCTTTCAATTTATTCATATTGCTCTCGCAATTCATCGTCGACACTCTCTTTTCCCGATGAAGTTGTTCCGACTTTCTTCTGCTCTTAACTTAAGATCTTAAGCTAGTTCTCTTACTCTCCTTCAGTTATTCTCATAACAATATTCATTTTAGTGTTTTGATTCGTACACTATTCCAAAGCCAGCTACTTCCTTGGAAAATATTATTTTTTATCGTTCAGACGCTTTGTCTAAAACAAATTAATTTGATATTTATTCGAAACCGGAAGAATCGAACCTTTTTTAAGTCTCGAATTCGAGAAATCTTTAATGCGGTATAGCGTTCTACGTAAAATTCGCCAATAAAATTTGCTAAAGGTTTATTAATGAAAATTAGATACTCTAAGAGCAGTTCCGGAGTTAATGTTTATCGGAGACTGAATCCGTGGTTATATTTCCGAGATTTAAGTGAAATTATTTGAAAAAATCGAAATAAATGGACAGTCAACACATTCAATTAGAAAATGTACATTTTTACATAAGCAAAGGGTATTGAAAAATCCGTTCCAATTTACTTATGTTGGAATAGTAAGTCTTGTAGTTTAGAATATGGATTGCATATTCGCACTATATGTACGTATACAAACACACATTATATATATTAGCGTATTCGATGTTACCTCTTCGTGTGTTCTTCGGTTTCTTCCGTCGTCTCTTCTGGTCCTATCTCTTGTTATCCTTCGGTTTTCTTGATGCGCTTGCTACTTCTTATATTAAAGATTTCAAATCTCCAATAGCCGTCTTTTTCAGCGTTCCTCTTATTTTATCACCGCTGACGACGAGAACTTAACTCTTGAAAAGCGCTTTGGGTGTCGTTAAAATTCCTTTCTTGTTTTCTCCGAATACCGGTAAATGAGTCGAGGAACGCCGACAAAGACGGCTATAGGAGATTTGAAACCTCTAATTCATTAATTACCCATAACAGTCACATTTCAATTTTCTTTTTTCCAGTCCTCTTTATAGAAGCACGGGGAATCTGTTTCTTAGCTAGAACACTTTTTTCCTCCTTTGCATCTTACAATTATATATTAATTTCCGATGTTTGTTGATGCTGTTCAAAACTTCACAGTTTGTTAAAGTGTAGAGTTTGTTTACGAATACGTAGTCTATTTCATTTTTTGTTCAATATTATATTCTCGTCCATTTCCTTGTAGAAATAGTATTTTTTAATATATACTTATTTATGCATTCCGCACACTATCAATCGGTGACCCCGTTCATTTCTATGTTCCAGTGCGTATTGCCGTGCAACATTCTTATCAGCTTCCCGTTGTCCTACATTGGCGTTAAAATGGTCCATAATTACTTTATGGTTGTGGCCCTTACTGCCATGTTCAGTGCTTTTCGTCTAGTAAAAGCCTTCAATTTCTTCTTCTCTGCTTGTTGGTGCATAGATTTGGATTATCTGAATACATTTACGCTCATTTAATGAGTTTGAATATTCTGTTAGACACTCATTTTCACCTCATCTTCTTTGCATATCTAGCTGATCGAGAATCCAATGTCTCCAAGTCGTTTGTGCCACAGTTATAGATGTCCTTCCTTCAGTGTCAGTAGTTCTGAATTTCTTCTCACTTCGCTGATCATTTTATCTTCTCTGATTCATTGTTGCTCTCGTAATTGATCAGTGCTTTGAAGCTGCGTCTGTTGTAAGTCCAGAACGACAGTTCTCATGACGACAATGATAATGCCACCAACTCCCGGACATCAGAGTGGTTGCCACAACCTCCGTAGTGAGAAACATCGGATGAACAGAGGAAAACGCATTCTGTCGGGATAGTTATAATCACTTCTATCGTTCTTTCTGTGGACGAAAAGCCTCAATGAGTAGAGTCAATGGAAATAGTGCTGTGGTCCCGCCGAACAAAATTCGGTGTATGTATCACTCCGCGTTCCGTTGCGGGCAGACAAGGGGTCGGCATGGGCCGAAAATTTCAACCCAGGCCCGTTCATCGTTGAACCCAACCCGGCCCGAACGTAGAAGCAAATTTTCCTGCCCGAGCCCGAACTTTCCATAAATTGCCCTATACAAATCAAATACATTTTTTTACTCCCTCACGAAGACTGAGCATCTTGTTTAAGCATCGCGTTACAACTTTAAAGAGACTTTTGACCCCTAGCAAGAAACTAACGCTCTTTAAGGGCGAATAATTCTTTCCTTCCCGCGTTATTCAAGGGCCCAATAGACTGCCTGCCTCACGGAGTGTCCCATGCAGACCTCTAGAGCAGACCTTTTGCTTCCCCAACCCTCATGCTCACGAAGGAAAAAATGTAATAGCCTAAAATGCTTTATTTGAAGCGTTCATTAATGTATTTAAAAGAAAGAAAATAAGAAATAGGTTAATCGTAGATATCTGGGGGTTCCACCATTACTTTTTTTCATGTACATATTTGAAGGGTCTCCGTCCTAATCCCTTAGCTCGCCTTCGCAGGTAATGAGCGCCCGGCCGCCACAGCAGGAGGGACCACAAAAAAACTGACCGCGTGGAATACGATTTTGAAAGTTATAAACAATTCAAATGAGCAACAATAAATTATCTTGGTCGTCACACTCGTCTAAAGAGATATACAAGCCTCTTTTGATCGACGTTCTACGATGAAAATTAAGATTTTTCGTGATTTTGCTAAAAATCTCAACGGGGGTTGGGTTGGGTAGGAGGGATTTCTAGATTTTTTCAAATTAGCTAGAAATCTAGAATTGTAGATTAAGCAAAAATTCTTATTTATGCCCCCCCTGCTGTAGCGGCCGGGCGCTCCTGAGCTGCAAAGGTGAGCTAAGGGTCCGGATTAGGACGGAGACCCTCCGAATTTCTACCTGAAAATAAGTAATGGTGGAACCCCCAAATATCTACCATTAACCAAGAAATGTAAGAGAAATTTAATTTAATTTTAAAATGTAATATATGGTGGAAATAACAAAAAATTAAGATGGGGAATTGCATTCTTTTCAAACATTCTTTGCTGCTAATTCTGCAATATACCAATTATTCTTATTGTGAATTTAAAAGCTAAACCCCAGTAATCCTTAGTCACCAAGGAGACCGATTGTTTACAACCGAAAAATGTTCGTCTGTTCCCTATATGCTCGGCAATATCAAATACGCACTCACTCGTTCACTGGGGATCAAAATTCTAGTCACGTTCCACAAGTGTGAAATTTTTACGACGTATTGGCCATAACGTGTAACCGCCAGAAAAAAGCGACTTTGAACCTCAGTGTCATGGGTTCGATGCCTGAAGGCCCCGAAGTCCCAATATTTTCCATAAGATACATTTAGGGGATTTTTGAAATTTGTTCTGAGGCACTTCCCGGCAAAGTAGATAGTTGAAATTCGAGGAACGCTGGGAAGCGTGCATATCCAACGAAAATTAAAATGACATCTTTGAAGATTATCCTCGTTTCGACGCTAGGTCTATTTTCCTATTTAAAATGCATTGTGGAGATTTTAAAGATTTTTTTAAATCCCTTCCCAGTAAGATGGAAATTCGGCATGTTGGTAGAGATCATGAGTAGATTTTATGTACGCTGTTTAAGGTTTCCTTGGTTCGATCCCAGAGAGACATTTACACCACCCTACTCATTTCAAATGTGGATAATGTGGTAAGTCTTATTTTCTTCCCGGTATGAAATCGAATTCAAAATTTGAATTAAATAGCTTTTATTTCTGCTTTATTGGTATTCAAATCTTCCAATACATCCTGGGTTCGACACCAGGCGTCTCTACTATTTGAAAGGCGTGACGGGAAATTCAAGTTACTTATGATACAGATTTGAATATATTTTCAGCTAATCCCCGTGGGAATTAAAAACCATAGAGTTCCCAGAAAACGCTCTCTTCTTTATATATATATATATATATATATATATATATATATATATATATATATATATATATATATATATCTATAAAACTGTTACTAAATGTGCGTGAGTTTGACGCCAGTTTGGTGCAAATTTCTCATTTTTATAAAATAAATTGCGGCGATTTTTAAAAATATTTTCAATTCCCTATTTTTTGGGGGGATATTCTCGATATGGTATAGACTTGAAATTTGTATCGATAATATGCTTGCAGAATTCAAGCAACTTTTACTCGTATATAATAAATAAATAAATTAACGTATAGCTTATAGTAATTACTTACATCTTTTGGTGTAATTTTAGTTCATTAGCCTCGGCACAACATCAGGAATCAGTCAGAAACAATAATCAACGAGAGATGGCTGACAATTAGAGAGAATACGAGGGAATATATACTGGAAAAGGTTAATGCGAAAATTAATGTTTTACTTTTATTTTTATTATTTGACGAGGCCATTCATTTATATAACCATATTTCCCTCGATATAGTTAATTATTAATAAAATTTTTACGCTAACCAACATCATATAGTTATGATTAAATGTAACATTAGTAAACGTAAATATTTCTCTAAGAAAAATTCCGAATATTTAAGTAGTGATACGAAATAATAAGTTATTGACAATAGAAAAGCGATATTGATCCATTACCGTTATTTGGGGCGACATGGCCGGTACTATGAACCTTATTCCACGTACTTTGAGTCTCTAGATTAGATTAATAAAGAATAAATACTTATCGCAGACTTTTAAATAATGCATTAATAAGCAACAATGAAGTCAAAGGCCGACGTTAGTTATTTTGGTACTGCCACGTAACTATAACGTACTGAATTGTAAATTGCCAATGACGCCTTCATTAATTACGGCTCGTAAACGCGGCTGAATTATTAAGTCATAAATAAATGCGATCTGCTAAGATGATAGCTAATATTAAGATTATTTATCTTTTTCGAAGTTATGTACGAATTGACGTCCTGAGGATGATGTGAAAATGTCTTTCTAAAAATAGTCGCAGTCAAGTCAATTTATCGTCCATTTCTTGAGGAGGCTCTTGTAACCAAGCAAAGACACACTTATTGACTGTGTTTCATCTGTTGAAACATCCGTTGAAACCATAATAAAGAGTGCGTGAAACAAAACTCTGTTAAATAGAGTTGGAGGAACGTTGAAGACCGAAAGGGCGAAATATGTACGAGAAAACAAATTAATAAGAAGGCTAGAAAGACATTGGAAAAGAATTATGGAACAGAATTGCGAAGTTATTGGAAGAAGTTTAGTTTTTAATATCCCCTGCAATAGTCACATGAAAGTTATTCATCGGATTGCCCATGGAAAACGCTGTGTATCTGAAGAATTATAAATGAAATACTAAAATACTACGAAAAACCATTAGTGTATTGAAAACTGACAGAGTCAGGATGGTATTAAAAAAATTCGAAGGTAAACCCATAGGTAATGGCGGGAAAATATAAGTACCTGCAGAGAATTTGCCAGTCTGTGAAAGTCAGACGACGCACAAAGGGCTAGAATCGAAAAATGCTGGCCAAAAATACTAAAGCTTTTTTTTGGGTGCGGACTTTGAAACTTCGCATGGTTATTCTTGAATAAATCCTGCATGTAACTGCGCGATTATTTTTGTTGATTCCAGCGCATTACATTTCTACAGGGGGTCAAAGTTGACCAAATTTTGCGAAAAATGCCGGTCATCGATTTTTCGCGAAATTCTTCAACTTCTAAACGATGCTGAACCCAATAAAGGTGAGACATCGGATAAAGCATAATGCCACGTTGAAAACCTGTACTTTATCATTCACAAACCTTAAATTTAATGATTGCGAATGAATATTTGCATATTTTATGTAACAAAATGGCGGACTCTTGTTTTAGAGAAAAGTTTTACGTAAAGCGAAGAAAATAGTTGAGAGGGACTCCGAGGGACATGAAGTTATTTATACCACGTTATTCTTTGAAGCTTTCTGAAGAGGAATATGAAATAAAACCTTGCCCTAATTTGCCTCCCCCCGATAATAATAACGAATTTTCGACAACACTGCGTGGGCAAATCCGCCCGGCGGAGTACGGTCATCCAGGAAAATCTCGGTTTGAGGACCTAGGAGGACGAAGGAGAATAAAAAGTTTATAATCTCTCGGAATTTTCGAAATGTAATGGAAAGTCATGTACCGATCCTCTTTCAGATGCTTAATTCTAAATTACAGTAGTTTTAATATCCCTTAGAGTAATTTTAATCGATTTAAATTTACCGCTGTCAACAGCTGTGTAGATGCGTTAGAACATCGATGATTATATCCCCACTATTGCCCTGTTATTTAGTTGCTAAGTTGATTGCGGAGGGAACATAAACCCCTTAGGTGTAGTGGATACCTCTTAACCTAATTTTCAAAACTCTTCAACCTTATCCTCCTTTTGAGAGTTGTCGAGTCGAGGCTGTAATATGGAATGAATTTCGATACATTATTATTTAATTCAGAAGATATGAAAATGGGGAACGCAATTTGAGCGAACGCATTTCAGCTCGTTCTTAGCTGAGAGATGCTTCAGATGGATGCAGCCAATTCGATTAACAATAAAATTGAACTGCTCGAATGAAACTTGGTGGAATTCCATCACACAAAACAATTCCCTTTAACAAAACACTTTCACTATAATATTAAGGAACTTGAACCATACTGCATGATGGAATTGTGCAAGTTTTATAATATTAATCCATTCTTTTATTATTTATTTGTTATTTCTTTGTGACAAATTGTGCCGAATCGACGGAAGAAAATTGAATGTACGCGAATGAAGGGCGTGAAAAAGAAGCAGTTTAACCGATATTTAGGAAATGTCCTCCAAAGGGCACTCAGAGGCAGTCGCAGGGCGTCATATATCGACGAAGAAATGATTTTGCAAATGTCATTGTTAAAACAAAAATGCTCGAAATTTTCGCTTAGTGGAGTTGTCAGGTTTACCTTTCTCGAATCTCGTCGAATAGATAATATTATATTCTAAAATTGAACGGATATAGAAGATGGTAAAATATTCTCCAATTCGCAACTTCTGCTCTGTAAAGACGCTACGATATATTCAGTAAATTCGTTTATTTTTTCCTGAAAAAAACGTTTTACGTTCTGAAGTGGAAGTGGTACACTCGTGTGGAAGTTTACAGTGTTATTATTTTTTATAACTTTATAATGCCCTTCCACGAACTTCGGCCGAATTTGATGGAATTTATTTGTTTCACGTTCTCTTAGAAATCGTATCCTAGCAGCTGATTGATTGAACAAGAATCTAAAAAAAATTATTCTCTGCTAAATTTTGGCTGAAAATCCGTATTAACGTTACGCAATGTTGCTCTTTGGTAGGTCTTCGGCCGTGATCCTTGGATTGGCGGCGCAAGTGGAGCGAGGACGCCCATGGCTGCTGTCGCGGTGAGTCACATTTTTCTTTCAAGCGGAGCGGAAAAGAGAGGACGGATCAATTTCATATACTATTCGGGTCACCACTTTTCATTTATGGAGCTCATATACCAGACTTCGGCTTCGCCATTTTCGCAAAGGGAAGAACGACCTCAAACTTATTTTTCGATTTGATTTTATCGTTTGGACGAGTAAATTTGTCGTCCGTATTCCCTTTTCACCCGCATTACGGCTTCTTTGAGATATAACGGCGCGAATTTCTGCGAACGAAGCTTGCTTCTCGTGAAGCTTTGTCGAATTTTGATTCCCTCATTCGATATTGCAAAGTTTAAAACACGTCGAAGAGTAACGATGATCTTCGGAAGAAATGGTAACTCTGAATTCGTAACGTTTACGAACTTATATTTGCGGTATTTAGCCATTTTTCATCTGATTTCATAGATAGCTATCCAAAAAGTCGGGGAGATTATTTTGGAACCCATTGATGTGTTTTGCAGTCACAATGATTGAGCAACGGCATTGACGGATGTGGAACAAGAGGGTACCTTGACCCCTTTCTCAGGGAGGAATATCCTCTCTCTTTCCCCCCTCAAGAAGAATATTACGTCGTAACGAAAATGTCTTCATTATTTCTATCAATTCTTGGTACTTCTTGACTGCGCTCACTTATCCCTCGAGATATTAATTTAATGTGACTGTTAGAATGCGGTACCCACCTCTGAGTCTAATGCCAAAAATAAGTCCAATGTAACAATATCCCTTTACTTCATAGTGTAGCAGTGCTTTTCTTCATGATGGACCTCCTCCCGGATACACGAGCGGTTGCTTGTATAGGATAATTCCATAATGGCGATTTAGATGTACGTACATTAATGCTAAGTGTAAAATATTTTAGGTCAATATCTTTGATTTATCTGCAAAATGAGACATTTATTAGTATTGATGCTAATGTTTTGACTTATTTATTAATTATTTTATTTATCGTAGTATTTATATTTAGAAATATATAATTATAAAAAATATATATCAATAATTGAATCCAGCGGATGTGGTGTATTACTGCGTTGCCATCAAAATTATAAATCCAGAGCATTGTTTATGGCCATCCAATGTCTCGCATCTCGAAAATGTGTCATAATTATAGCAACGAAACACCCATTTCAAAATAAGAGCAATAAACAACTTTCCGATTGTAAAACATGTTCAGTTGATATCTTTATTTTGATCCCTCTCATCGGTTTGCTGACGGTCAATGGCTTTTCAAAAGAATGGCGGAAATTCATTTCCGCGATTAATATCCGCTGTTGATATCGTCGCATTCTCTCGTTTGTTCGGGTATGAATAAATAGAATCCTTTCGAGTAGAATGCGTAAATAAAAAGATCTGCGAAGGAATTTTCAAATGTTAATATTTCTTCTAATGTTACAACTTCCGAATACGGCAACAAGGTTCAATCGACTCGACTGATAGAATCGATCTGTGGAGGCGCCGGTTTCTCCGAATGATGTTTGAATTTTGCAGCGCGTCCCGGAGCTCCACGATCACGGCAAAGGCACGTGACGCATCGTTGCCATTTCGTGCCTCTCGCTCTTCCATCGTTCGTCCTCATGTATTTGGGCTTAGAATATTTCCTCGGACATTTTCGTTCGCTTTTAACGCGAGCCCACGTTCCCTCTTTTAAAATCGATCGAATCAATTCAAAATATCGTATTTTGATTCAAAAAACTTCTCTTTCTCGAAATTCCGAAAAACGAGGTCCTTTAAATTCTCTGAATAAAATGTACAGTATAATTTATCGTGTAAAATCTAGATGATCTGCCGTTATATTGTGGAAAGCAATTACAAAATAAGGAAGAAAAACTTGGATATTGGTTTACCAACGTTTCTTTAATTTGACGTATTCTAATGATAAACAGAGGTGAAAAAATAGCGACATGACTGAGACTCGAATCCAGGTTTCCCACTCCCAATGACTTATTCTAATTTTTCATGCCCTTCGCGTAGTCTGTAGTCGCCGTTTGCCTCCATATTTCGCTGTTTCCATCTTCGCAAACAGCTTCTACTTCTCGCCTTGATCATCCTATGGTAAAAAATTCAGTCAAATAGTCTTTCTTTCAATACTCATTTTCGCTATCCCTCGTCGTGCAATCTCCTCTCCTCTGCAATTATTTTAAAACGTGATACTGAACGACCCAAAATCATCCACCACTTCAAAATCCTCACCGTTCATAATGATATGTCCAACTTACAGCCATGTACCAGATATTGGGTTTAAAAATATTTTTTGAAATATTATGTTATAATATCATATTTTCCACGAAAAATACTTTATACTCAAAATTATCGTAGAAATAAATAATAAATAGATATGTTGACTTATGTTTTTAGATTGTGCTTCCTGTCATCTATTGATCAAATTGATTGTTTTCATTAGTTACTTATACTCTAGTAGAATGAAGGCTTTTGATACGCTGATCTTGCACACGCTAGTATAAGGTACTGATTTCCCTCACCGACTCGATTTTCATCGCAAAATTATGACGCAGGAAATATAATTCATTCTTTGGAAATGTTATCGCATTATCTACTTCATTTTAGAACAAAACTTTATCTGATTATTCAAGATTCATTCCATCATAGCGTCTATAAAAAAAAGCTGTCAGAGAGAATATCCAAGACCGTATACTACATCAGGGGTACTCAACCTGGTGCCCGATGCGACCTCGTACAGTTGTGCCAAGTTTCGATAAAAAGATTTTTTAAAATCAACATAACAACATTATTTCTTGGGATCGGGTATAGAGTGGAGATTTGGCGTGGAAAGTGTCAGGAACTTGGTTGTCCTGGTCTTGGGTTTCGTAAAACTTTTACCCCTCTCATCGCCTATGTCCAGATTTACAAGACGCGTATCCATGTCATATTTAGCTCATTATACGAATGCAAAGATTCAGCTCGGCTTATCAATGTATCAAACTCCTCGTAATCAAGGACTGCTGCTTTTCGGAACGCAGCGGTGCACATGCAGCCAAAACCTTCATACCGGATGTACTCCCCGTTATCAAATCTTCTTCGGAGATAAAGACACAGATGTATGTAGAGATGTGAGGTTGTGATGAAATTATATACGTTGTAATATTTTGGATCTTATTTACCATGGAACGTTTTTATAAACGGCCAACGATAAACTGGTACAGTGATAATATTGCCAAGGGGTGGCCTGAATGTCACCATGGACGGAAATGTTATGTGGTGCCCGCTTCGCTTTCGGAAGCGCCCTTTGGTGCCGAGGTGCCAAAAAAGGTTGAGTACCCCTGGTATACCACAAATCACATCGAAAAAACACTCACTCTAATCGATTCTCACGTTGATGAATGTCCTCATATACATAAATAAACTCTTAATTGGCTAATTTAAACATCTATTATATAAAGACTTTTCTCCGGATATCTATTATATATAGACGCTTCTCCGGATATACCTATATATGTACGAGTAAAATGTAGTATAGTATAGTGTAATAGTGTAATAGTGTATAATATAGTAAAATGTCGATCTGCTTGCATACTGCAAGCAGATCGACAACACTAATTTCATATCGGCATGATATGGGGACGGTCCTAAAAAATGAAAGGATTTAAAATATTCTTAAAATTCGCTGCAATTTAATCGTCCGGTATCGAACCCGGGTCCTGCTGATGATACTTATTATGCAGCACAACAGAAGGTCACCATCTCCAACTATGTGCGAAAATTCAAGCAGAAATATTGATTGCAACTGCCTCAAACGATGTCCAACTTTTCCCATGTATTCCTTATGAGAGAAATTTTAATGTGCCCCGGCATCGAAATTCTAACCATGTTCCACAAGTGTTAGACCCCAGTGAGTGAGTGAATGTATATCTAGGTATATCCGGAGAAGCATCTATATATAATAGATATAGGGGATCAAAATTCTAACCATGTTCCACAAGTGCCACCGACTTGAAATTTTTACGACGTTATGGCCATGACGTGTAACCTCCAGGAAAAAGCCAACATTGAACCTCGGTGTCATGAGTTCGATTCCAGAAGGTCCCTAAGTCGCGATTTCCTCCATAAGAATACATGGCGGGGATTTTCGAAAATTTTTTGAGGCATTTCCCGGATAAGTAGAGAGTTGAAATTCAATGGACCGCTAGAAGCCGTGCAGATCCAACGAAAATCGAAAAGACATCTTCGAATATTGTCCATGGTTCGATGCTAGGTCGGGGCAAAAATCGGCCGTTTAAAATGCATTGCGGCGATAGTTTAGTTTATGGTAACGTAATTGTTAAGTGAATATTAAGTGAAATAAAACGAATTTGAAATACGTAAGTTGATAGAATTTGCATTCTCGCTGTCAATTCCACTGATTTAAAATAATAACGTGGTAAGTTGTGGACCTCTCTCATATTATTTTTGAGTTTTGACGGAAATTACGGATGTCCTTACTTCTTATGTTTAATCGGTCTTTGTTTTCTTTTAAGTTTTGAGCGACGAGTGGTCAGGAGCGAATAAGTAACATCTCAAAGCTGCCTAAAAAGGTAAAGCGATTTCAGTTATCTGTAGACAGCAAAACATCTAAGATATTGTAGTAGAATCCCTTACTTCAGGGGTTTCCAAACTACTGCCCGCATCTGCTGTTTGATAGTTAACTCGGGCTGATAAGTTTGGAGACCCCTGCCCTACTTGAAACGCAATATATTGTGGATATCATAGACACAAGTATAATAGTTTTTTAAATCATTTCTCAGTTTTTCAATCACTATTGGATAAAGTCTATTCTACTGCACTATAATAATATGCTATTTTTTGTTGAAAATTCTTACTCCAATAGATGTAAAAACGTTTAAAATAAAAATATCTAAGAGAAATATATTGAATAACAGGGAAAAATGTCTTATACTTCATTTATATATCCTGTCTGTCTACCTGTGTGCGTATGTGCGCGCTAATGGCCAAAGAAGTTTCACTTCCACCGTCTGGTACGACGCAGACCCAATTTTATTCTTAAACCGAGTCTTAATATACATCTTCTGGAAAAGCATCAACGTCCTATCATTTAGATAAGTGCATGAAAAAAAATAATGAAAAACTACCCAACGTGTTTTATATGGGAGATGTATTTACCGCACGGCATCGAACCCGGGTCTTTTTGGTGATATTTCCCATGCACCACAATAGAAGATAATCATCTCTAACTATGTGTGAAAATTGAAGCAGAAATAATGGCTACAACTGCCTCAAACGACGTCTTACTTTTCCCTTATATTTCTTATGTGAGAATTTGTAATGTGCTCTGGCATCGACCCAGCATCAGCACGGTCTTTTCTAATTTTTTTTTCTTAAACCGATTCTTAATATACATCTTTTTGAAAAGCAAGAACTTGCTATCATTTCGATAAGTGCATCAAAAAAAAATAATGAAAAACTGCTCCCATGTATTTTAAAGGGCAGATTTTTGCATCGTCCTAGCATCGAACCAAGGATTTTTTCCGTAAAAGTCATTTATGTTTTCGATAGATCATGACCATATGTATAAGCTCCTTGATTTTTGTTTCTCTACCTATCCGGGAATTATTTTTGTAATGGGCCATAAATTGAAAAATTTCAAATCAATGACGCTTCTGGTTTAGCCTGTGAATTAGTATCCTGTCTATCTATTATAATTTTTATATGTACAAATTTTGGATTCATACATATTTACTTATCACCACCTTCAGTATACACCCCTCCTCTATCCCTACAGTGCCCCATGTGAATCTTCCATTGTTCGAAACAGTGCTTTTTCTGTCGGCTCCTTCAGGACGCTTTCTTTTTCACAGCTTCAACGAACTCAAATCTTGTTCCTTTTAATGCAGATTTCACCTTAGGAAACACAAGTCGCTCGGTGCAATATCCGGCGAATTAGGCGGATGGTCTAATACTAGGTATCCTGTACTTGGCTTGAAATCTCTTGAAAGACAACGCGGTATGAGCCTGCGCATTAATGGAGAACCCATGACTTGTCCTTCCACAATTCGGATCGGTTCTTCCTTATTCTGTCACGGAGTTCAGCAAGGAAAAGGAGAATTAACACTCTTAATAAATCATTTGACGATTTTCATGGAAAACTTCTTTTTTTGCTTTATGTACACACCTGGCCAAAATTAACGCAGCACCTACCCAACGATCCCTACCGGCCACCGGAAGAACTGCCAGCACAGACTTAAAATAGCAACGGTGGTCAGAGAAGAGGATGATTCTGTGCGATAAGAATCTCGTTAAGATTCGAGCCATGAGATAAGCGCCGAAAATTGCCGATGGATATTCTAGCCGAAAGAAAATATTTTTCTTGGCGTAATGAGGATCCTCGTAGTTCCGCGTGAGTCCAACGAAGGTTCATTACGGCAGGGACCATGAATATTCGGCTGCGGCACTGATCGAAGATTTCCATCGCAAAGCTATTATTTAAGATGCGGTCATTGAGAAAAGAAGGGTTGTGGTTATAAAGAAAATGTATTTACATTTAAGCGTAAACGAAATTAAGACATAATTAGAGATACGCTCTTCGTCTATGCGAATCTAGCCTATCCAAAATGCCGCAGAGAGATATATTTTTAATGTTGAAAAATCGAATACGTTTCATAATCATACGCTAAATTATCTTGGTTAGCATTAGAGTCGCGGAGAAAGAATTATATTCTCGCAAATACTAACAATACCTTAAATGCAAGGTTTCCGCACAATTGTTTTCACGTTTTGTTTCTTTCGATAAAATACATTATCTCATCATCAACGGCTGCGAGAACTCCTGATTGCTCAACGCATAAGAGTATTTTTAAGCAAGTTCTCGTCAGAGCCAGCAGTTTTTGCAGAAAACCTACTTCAAGGAAAGCGATTAGCCTATGGTATCAGTGAAATCTTTACTCGTTTTACTTTAATATTATTTTTTTACAGCAATACAGCTTTAATTAGTCAGTGGTAGAGAATTAAGGCACTAACATTATTTACAGTAAAACACGGTTGAGAGGCTTTTAAGGGGAACAAATGAAAACCGCGTTATAAGCAGGATATTCTTATTTTAGGGTAACGATTACTCTATATTTAATTTTCCTTGGAATACGAAAAGGAAGGGTTTTCTGACTAATTTTTAAATACGCTCTTTACACCTTAAAGGTAAAAGAAATGCTCTTTAGTTTGCTTCATTTTACACGACCGTTGATAGATATCTATAAAATATGTATTATATAAAATAGATGATATAACATTATTATTACTCTATTATACATTATATTAATAGATACAAAATTATACAGGGTGTCCCAAAAAGTAATGATAATCGGAAGAACGGGGATAGAGCTCTTCTTGGGCAATATGAATCACCCCCCTTTTGGTGTCCGCTTTTCATTCGTTTGCGACTTACGAATGCTTTTCATATTTGAAAAAACCGTGATTTTCAAGAAAATGTTTCCACTGATAACGTAAAAAAATGAGATACAGAGTTAATTTTTTCTATAGAATAACTGAATAGTTGTTTCAACTGACGAAAAATATTACTTCTTACAGCTGCTTCTATTCAGTAAGAGTAAACTTCAAATTTCAAAAACTACGACGTAATGAAGTTGATCAAAATATTTAAGACGCATTAAAAAAAACTTAACAAAACAAATTTTGGTGACTACTCTATAAACTTGCCCAAGTCATCAACTATTTACCACGAAAATTTCGTTGAGCTATCTTTACGGCAACATACTTAAAATTAGATTTAAAACAAGGTGAGTCGAAGATTCTTAGTTTTAACGGACGAGTCATCACCTCATTGTAACTCAAATTGGTGATATTAATGTGTTAAATTATCCAAACTACAAAACGTTTTTCTAATTGGCATCGCTTTGGCACGCTCCGGCGGTAAGAAAAAATACCACTTCGCCCCTTGTTACTAGGCAAAGTCAACAACAATATCCCTCGCGAGTATTATAACGTAAGCGCCATTATTGGGAGCCGCGGCGTAACTAAGCTTTCCCAACAATGCATTCCGCGAAAGTATCAATTAATACAGTAATTTGCCTGAATTTATTTGTCCTGATTTGCCTGGATTTAATTGTTTGTGGGGTTACTTTAAAGAGTTAGTTTACTCCAAAGAAATAAAAAACTTTATAAAATTGCAAGGAAAATTAAAAGAAGCAGAAAATACCATTAAAAAAACAAGACAGCGTGCGCTTGACTCGATAAAAAAGAAAAATGTATTTAAAAGATGAAAAATTTGCATTGTGTGTGAAGGTCGTCATTTCGAAACCTTCTTTAATTTTGGCAAATAAACAAGTTAACACTATTTTTTGTATTATTCAACCTATGACTCATCCTCAATTAAATCAACGTAGTTTTTGATAAAATTCTTACCAAGACGCAGTGGAGAAAACTTCATCCTCAATATACTTTACACATCGGGTCAAAAATAGTTTTTTCGAGTACGGGACTTGAAACTTCGCATTGTTATTGCATAAAGAGGGAATTTTATGATTCCGTTTGCGTTTTTTAATATTGTGAGGCATCAAAAAGATAGAGAGGGTCAAACTTGAGAAATTTTCACTGAAAATTAGACTTATGGGTTTTTGGAGGAACATTCAGGTTCGTTAATTTATAGAGACTTGCGAGAGAAACTGTTGGAAATAATCGACGATGCAGTATAGCTCTATATCTCTTAATTCGTTGAAATTTTTGCCCTCTAAGATGGGCATTTGCTTATTAAAAGAAACACAATGGCGACCCCTTTTTAAACCAAATGTCGAGATAAACTGAGGAAACAACTAGGTAAACGGCAATCGACTATCGAGTGTCTTATATCACGTCAATTTGATAGGCTTCTAGATATGGAATCTGAAGAAACTGTTTCAATTACTTGCTCCCTTTGGATTGCGGTCCATTTTTCTTAAGCGTTGAGCGGTCCGGCCCGGAGCCATTGACTTAAAGTCAATCACTTTCGCTATCGTCTTATAGAAGAATTTATTTCTCCTTACCACTACAATACTACATGTATTTCCGTAACTCCTACTTGATAAAGATCTCAGAAGCGTTTACCATTTACTAGGAGAAGCATTACCAGCAATATGTACGTACTTTCTTTTTCATTTGATGAATCTTCGACGATGGTGGCATAAATGATATCCGATAAATCTGAAATGCGTGAGACATTATTGATGCAATGGAAGGTGAAACTAATAATGTTGTGAAAATTAGATAGTTATAGTTGTAGTATCTGATTTGTAATTGTGGAAAGAGCCCTTTGTAATCCAAGAGACCGCAGAGTTGTAAACGGGATGGTATTGACTGGTATACGATACATTTTCATTCCACACTCGTTGGACTTGTAGTTTATTTTTCTTTTGGAGAACAATATGAAAAGGTTTCTTTTATTTCTAAACAACTTTTTAATACCCCAAAACGAAAAGATATTTTCTTTATTTGCCACGGAGAGAGTCTGATCCTCATATTGTCGAGTCCAATAGAGCACCTATTTATCACCGAATGGATAAGTAACGTAAGGAAGCACATTCGGGATGAAAGAAACACGGTTAGAGAGGATTGACCTCGTTCGGAAAGGTGTACCGAATCCTGGTTGTCAGAAAGACGAGTTCCGCTTTGAAGAAGATATTCCGATTTAATATTGAAATAATTTAAATAATTATAATTAATTTAATACATATTTAATTAAAATTAATTTAATATAATTTAAAAATTCTCGATACTGTCTTATAGTCTAGCATGTTAAAAAATCAGTGACTGGCTGCATTCTGTTGACGGACAATAAGAGAAACGAATCAACAAGATGAGGAAATGAAGTTGATATAATTGAAAAGGAATAAATGCTTCTATCTTTCGAGAGTAAATATGAAATTGCCGGTTTAAGCCTATTTTCAGTCGCTATACACGGACAATTAAATACCTACTCCATTCACCCAATTCATTTTTTAAATTCGCTAGAGATAGCTTTGTCGATAACTATGTTTAAATTACATTTCGCGATGGAACAGTTTTCTCAAATAACTCGTATTTTATTGTTTTCGTATAATTTTAAGGAATCTGCACTTATGCTGCGTATTCAACGCAATGCGTATTTTAATTTTAGTCAATCCGCGAGATGCATTCGCTAAATATTTGCGAGTTTTGCGGATTTAAAAAGAATGTATTGAATAAAATTGACGTGACAAATCATCAAGAAACAAATATTCAAAGAGATTACTGTTTTTCACTGCGATTGCTTCTAATAACTACTGCGCACTCTGCCTTTTTGGGTCATCAGCCATTTTCAGAAGTCGCAGTTATATTGTAATGTTTTAATTTAACACACGACTCTAAAATATCTATCCGAGAAAAATGGCTACCTCGTACGACGTCCAACAATGGTTATTTATTTGTTACCACAACCGGTAAACAATTCATGGTTACATTCTTTGGGCTTACCGTTCTTTGACGCGTGGTGCACCTGCGGAACACTCGGGAACGGTATTCGTTACACTGCCCCCTCCTTAGTTCTTTTCCGTCCCGGAACTGGTAGCGTATTCCGGTTGATCCCTGGTTCTCGTTGCGAAAACGGCAGTCCTGTCTCATTCTTAAATCTTTGAGCGACAGTTGTGACTCTACTCGAGCGACTCGCTCCTCTTCATGGTTATCGACGTAGTGAGCCAACAGATTAAAGTGAACCACTTTCGGCTTTGCAGGTGGTAAGTTATTTACTCGGTATGTAACGTCATTAATCCGCTTCTTTACTAAGTAGGGGCCTTCCCAATTTGTCTGTAACTTAGATGACAGACCACGTTTCCTCTGCCGGTTGTACAGCCAAACTTGGTCTTCTTCTTGATAGCCGCCCTGCTTGGCGTTGAGGTCGTAATGCTCCTTGATGCGGTCACTGGCAATATTCAGCTGGTGGCGCACCTGCTCGTGGATGTCATCCATCTTTTTCCGCATTCTCGAGACGCAATCCTCTCCTACCACATCTTCGTCCGGTCTGGTGCCAAATACCAGGTCGAGTGGCAGCTAGAGTTCCCGCCCGAAGAGAACTTTGGCTGGAGTTTGTCCTGTCGATTCGTGTACAGCTGATCGGAAGGCCATTAGGAAGAACGGTACATGTTCGTCCCAGTCTCGTTGGTGTGAAGAGACCATTTTCGCCAAATAGCGCTTGAGAGTGCGATTCATTCGTTCCACCATTCCGTCGGACTGGGGGTGAAGGGCTGTGGTCCTTGTCTGAAGGACTGAAGACACTTGAAATAGATCACTCTCAAAGTTCCTTCCTTGGTCTTAGTGCAGCTCCAGGGATACTCCGAACCGGCAAAACATCTCCTTGACCAACACATCAGCTACCGTTCCTGCTTCCTGGTTAGGGAAAGAATACGCCTCCACCCACTTAGTAAAGTAATCCATGGCGACCAGGATGTACTTATTCCATTGTTCGGTTACTGGGAATGGTCCTGCAATGTCGATGGCAATTCTTTCGAATGGGCTCCCAACGTTGTACTGTATCATTGGAGCCTTGGGACGTTTTTGTGGCCAATTACTGGCGAAGCAGGTGGTACATATCCTACACCAGTCCTTCACGTCGTCCGAGCAGTTCACCCAGTAGAATCGCTCTTGCACTTTCTGAAGGGTCTTCTTAATCCCTAAATGTCCACCAGATGCCTCGTCGTGAAGGTGCCGTAACACTTCCGGGATCTTGCTTGAAGGAACAACCAGCTGCAGCCTCTGCTCCGTTCCATCCTGGTTCTCCAGTACCCGTTTTAAAACGCCATCTTCCACCACTAACGAGTCCCATTGCGCCCAATAGCTCTTGAGTTTGGTGGAGCCTGATGAAATTTCCGGCCATTGCAGACGTTGACCCTTTTCCTTCCAAACCAGAATTTCCTTAAGGACCGGGTCCTTCCTCTGGCCAAGTCGTAACGAAGGAAGCGTCCACTCTACGGTGACTACGGTAGTTCTACAGACTCTCTCCGACTTTTCCTCGGCTCGATGACAATGAGAGCACTCTAAAGGGCACGGTCTTCTAGAGAGCGCGTCTGCATTTCCATGGCTCCTACCAGGCCGATGTTCGAAGTCGAATTTATACTCCTGGAGCCTCTTGATCCAGAGAGCTATTTGTTCTTCAGGGTTCTTGAACTGAAAGAGCCATTTGAGTGCGGCATGATCGGTTCGCAGTAGAAACTTCCGTCCGAACAGGTATTTGTAGAATTGTTCCACAGACCTCACGACGGCTATCAGCTCACGCCTGGTCATGCGTTCGGCTTTCGAGAGTGTCTTGCTAAAGTAAGCAATAACCCGCCTTGGATTTGGGGCAAGATTCCTCCAATTCCGAAGTTACTTGCGTCCGTATCCACGATAAATCTCCCCCGTTCGTTCGGATATCCAAGGATCGTGGATGTCGTCAAAGTCTCCTTAAGCTCTGTAAAGGCTTCTTGACAGCCCTGACTCCACTAGAATTTTCTGGCCTCCTCGGTGAGTCTTGTCAGTGGTTTGGCAATGTTCGCAAACCCTTTCACGAACCGTCGGTAATAGGTGTACAGTTCAAGGAAACCTCTCAATTGGCGCTTGTCACGGGGTACCGGCCAACCTTTAATGACCTCTGTCTTCTCACTGTCTACCGCAATTCTATCTCCGGACACAACGTGTCCCAAATATAGAACTTGTTGGCGCAAGAAACAGCACTTCTTCGAGCTCGGTTTTAGACCTGCCTCTCGTAGTCTCTGGAATACGCTGCTCACGCTGTCCAAGTGGTCGTCAAACCATTTTTCCACCACGATAATATCGTCCAGGTACACGAGGCAAGTTTTCCACGATAGCCCGTTCAAGATGCCTTCCATCAGCCGCTCAAAGGCCGCTGGAGCATTGCACAGCCCGAAGAGTATCACCGTAAACTGCCATAGTCCCGATCCGAGCGTAAACGCTGTCTTCTCTTTGTCTTCAGGTGCTACTTCAACCTGCCAGCATCCACTTTTCAAATCTAGGGAGGAAAATATCTTCGACCCTGCCAGGGTTTCCAGTGTATCGTCGATCCTTGGTAATGGAATCCTTCCGCGTGACGTTGTTAAGTTGCCCGTAATCCACACAAAATCGTGTCGATCCGTCCTTTTTCTTTACCAGGACCACTGGAGAGGCCCATGGGCTGTTTGACGCCTCTATGACTCCTTCGTCTTTTATCTTCCCAAGGACTCGTTCTGCTTCATCGCGTTTCGCCAGTGGCAAGCGTCTAGGCGATTGACGAATAGGTTTCGCATCTCCTGTGTCGATTTTGTGTCGGACGATGTTGCTTCTCCCTCTTACTCCGTCGTCCACTTCGAACACATCTCGATATTTAAGGAACAGGTTCCTGATATGTTCCCTCTGATTCATACTTCTGCCATTGCTCGTATCCGCTATTAGGCTGGCTAACTTTGGGGGGATCTTTGTCGAAGAATCGGTCGGTATTGTCCGTATCTGATGCTGAACTGACGACACGGTTCCACAATTTCCTAATATAGCGTCTCTATCCAATTTCTCAGGGTGCGAATCGATGTTCATCAATCTGATCGGAGCTATATCTTCAGCAGTGATCACTTGCTTCGCCACAAGAATTCCGCGACCGACATGTGCGTCACCATTCTTGGGCTCCAGCATAATGGTTCTTCCGCACTGTGGACTTCCTTCTAACCGCGCCATCACGAATGTTTCCCTCTGAGGTTTTATAATTGTATCCTCGGAGAGAATTACACGTATCGAAACCCATTAGGATTTAAGATAATTTCTTCGTTGTCCACCCTCAATACTCCGCGCTTGAGATCCAATTGGAAACCACAACTGCCCATGATGTCCATCCCTAGGATCACACAATTTTCTATGTCAGCGACGAGGACACGGTGATTCACGATAGTCGATCCTATTGCCAGACGGATGTCCATTTCCCCATGCACATTAACCGCAGCACCAGTAGCCTTTTCGCAGTCGCAATTTACTTGGGATTGCTCTCTTGCTCCCAATAATATCGGGCCGGATGATGGTCCTAATCGCGCCCGTGTCTACCAGCATGGCACAAGGTTTTCCGTCAATTGGCGTATCGACGCAAACACTTCCGGATCCTGGTTTAACGGTTGCCACAATAATTGGATTCTTCGGGGCATGGTGGTCCTGGGTCGACGTTTTCCCCAACTCACCGACCCAATCCAGTTTTTCCGCCAGCGTTGGTTCCTCTTCTGTCTTCCGGTGCCTGTTGCTTTTGCTCATCAGATGCCCCAGTTCACCGCATTTCCAACATCGCGGATGAAACGACCTACGGCTCTTCGTCTGCTCCAATACTCGCCGCACTACTTCCTCGATGCTGTCCTCTGTCACCGTTCGCACCCTACTAGACCCGTGTGATGCTTGCTCTATCGCTAACACACCACTTAATGTCTTCGGACGAGCCATCTTCACTGTTGTTACTGTTTTGGGATCCTTGAGACCGTAGATAAATACGTCTTTCGACATATCTTCCAGATATTCGGCCGGGCGCGTTGGATATGACAGGCCGATTAATCGAACTATGGCGCATTCGAATTCTTGAAGGCTTTCGTTGGATCGTTGTTTGCGGTGCTTCCATTCGATGCGGTAGACCAGCTCCAGGTGTCTGTTACCATATCTCTCCTCCAGACGCTGCTCTAGCAGCTCGTAGTCTTTCTTTTCATCGGCGGTAAGGTTTTGGATGAGGTCTAGAGCATCATCACGTAGCGAACCCTTCAGTGCAGACCCTTTTTCTTCGTTTACGTTTCAAACGCGCGAAGGGAGTTTTGCCATCAAATGTTGGCGTCTGCAACCTGAGTGATCTCTCACGGTTGTTGCACAGGCTGCATACGCAGGGGCTTCCCGCCCACTCTTCGACCGGTGCGTCCAAACTGTCCATTTCTTTCCGAAACTCATCGGTTTCTATTAATATTTCATCTCTGAATTTCACTTCCAGGCTTCGAGCATTATCGTTCATTTTTACCTCTAAGTTTCTCGAATTTTCTAGGAGTTCTTCTCTCAAAGTTCGAGAACTTTCGGCGATCTTTACCTCCATAGTAGAAAGTCTCTTTAAAACGGCAAAATATTTCCTTCCAACTCGAGAAGGGTAGTATCCGGATCATCGCCATCTTCCAGCAACGCTTGGCGAAGGCGGTTTTGAAGAGCGGACTTGTTTCCGCCGATGTCGAAGTCGCGCTCCTCGAGTTCCCTCTTTTAATCCTTCACCTTCAACTGCTCCCGAGTCACTTTAGTTGTTTCCATTTCTTTCTCAAACAGAGATTCACACTGAATTATTTGTTAATCCCACTTCTGACACCAATATAATGTTTTTATTTAACACACGACTCTGATACGTGTATCTGAGAAAAATGGCTACCTCGTACGACGTCCAACAATGGTTATTTATTTGTTACCACAACCGGTAAACAATTCATGCTTACACTCGTTGGGCTTCTTTGACGCGTGGTGCGCCTGCGGAACACTCGGGAACGGTATTCGTTTCAATATGCATATACTAGCAGAAGTGCCCGTTGATTCTCAACGGGGAAATTGAAATTGATAATACTATTGTTATTGTCTTGATCGTAATAATGATCATGCCTCATAATTTTTGGTAGATGGCACATACCAGGCTGTAATTATTTCCAAACCAATAAACAAAGAAAATAAAGTTATAATTAAGTTCTCGGAAACGATGATTAAACACAAATAACAGAAATATATTATAAATCACTGTAAAACCACCTATGAATATTGTTTGCAAGAAAGTAAGTGTGTTATAGAGCTGGCTTGTACCCCAATGCTGAAATGCGTAACATAAACATGGAGCAAGATCAAATAACTCAAATGCAATTACAATGCCCAAAAAGATACAAAGATTAAATCACACCAATGACAGAAAGATAGGAAATGTATATGAAGTGGAAGCCAAAAGGCTGAAGCGTCAAAAGTTGAAGAATCGAAACAAAGATGTCAGTAATGCCGTCAGTGACCATTAAATACGCCAACTGCTCAAGGGGGCGGCGGCTGGACCTCAACGCCCCCTCAATATGAGTTGGGCACAGAACGCCCCCCTCAGACTTCTCAGTGCCCACCGGGGGGTGGTAGCGCCCCCGTTGGGAACCACTGATCTAAAGCCGTACCGTTCTCCAAGAAGTCAACGCACTGACTCTTCAAAGATTCCTTTACAGCGATATAAGTTGAATTGCTCGAGAGAAAGCAATTTCATCTAACAAACTACTATAAAATCCATTTATTTTACGGAATAGTCAGTAAAAAATTCTTCTTCAGTGGAACTGTCCAAAGACAGGTATCAACTGGATCTCCAACCCTCTCTATCCTCTTCCTTCATCTTTGCATAGCTCCTTCCTCCCTTCATGTCGTCCTTCTTCTTCCTCTCCCTCTTTTACCGCTAATCTTCCCTTCAATAATATTTCTCTGCAAACAGTCCCTTCTTAATGTATGCCCATGCCTTTTCCCTTTTCGCGATCTTTTTCATTAAACACCTTTCTTCTCCAATCCTTCTAAACACCTCCTCATTTCTCACTCTGTCACTCCACTTAAATGTTTTCCATTGTTCTCCATAACCATACTTCAAAGCTTTGCTTGTATATCTCTTCTTTCTTTTTACTGCCCAAGTCTCGGCCCCATATAAAACGACACTCTATACAAAGCATTTTGCAAATATTTTCCTTAGTTATAGCGAGTAGACCTTTAACCCTCCCGAATGCCGCCTTTCCATTGTAAATCCTGGTTCTTATTTCTTCAACATCCATTGGAGTTGATTACACTTCCCCCTAAAGGATGTCACTTGTTCCAACTTCCTTCCTTCTATTTGAACTTCTCCGGGCTCTTTCTTCATTTTCATAACTTATGTTTTGCCTGCATTTACACTCATTCCATATTCACGTCCTATTGATACTATTCTTTCCATCATCACTTGTAGCTTTGTCTCTGTTGTAACTGCCTGGCCATCTCCATATTTAATTGTGCGAATATTCTCTCCACCAATTATCACCCCCCTTGTCTTTTCCAATGCTTCTTCAGTGAGTTTCTCTGCGTATATATATTAAAAAGCATCGGTGACAAGCAACATCCCTGTCTTACACTTCTTCCAATATTCACCTCCTCCGTATCTTCGCCTTCCACTCTTATTATCACTTTTTGTCCCCTGTACAATTCTTTTTATTTATCTCCGATCTTTCCAATCAATTCATATTTTCTTTAATATCAATAGGAGATTTTTCCATATAACTCTATCGAATGCTTTTCCCAGTCAATAAAGCATACTTCTCTTTTAACTTCCAGCATTCTTTCTTGTATTATCTTTAAGTAAGCAATCTCATCTCTACCTCTTCTAAATCCCAATTGTTCATCACCCATATTTTCTTCTATTTTCCACTCTTTTCATGACAAGTCACAGCCTTAGTCAAATGACAAATGCAACTTATGGTTCTTTACTCTCTTTGCCATTTTTCTTTTTTGGTATTGGGATTAGAATAGTTTTCATGAGATCATCAGATTCTTTCATCATATATCCTGTTTATGAGTCTGGTCAGACTTGTTATTGCACCATCCCACAGGTTCTTTAGCGCCTCTGATGGTATACTATCATATCCTACTGTCTTTTTTTCTTTGAGTTCTTTAATAGCTCTGTCTACTTCCCATTTAGTTATTCCTGGTCCTTTATTATCATCCATACATTCCGTTTCATTCTCCAGCATTAAACCATCTTCATGATCTCCTTTAGAGTCGTAAAGTTCCTCTATATATTCTATCCATATATTTTTGTTTTCATGTATGCTTGAGGAAGTTTGTCCTTTTTTGTTTAGCAAATCTCTTTTACCTATATTTTTGGCTGCCTTACTGTTAAGCTCTTTGCTGTCTTACACATTCCTTCTAACTTCGCCTGCTTTTCTAGTTCCTCAATTTCTTCACACCTTTTTGTCATCCATTCCTCTCTTCCTTTATCAGTTACTCTTCTGAATTCACTGTTAAGTCTCCTGTAATTCGTTCTACCTTCATCTGTGTTCATATTTTTCCATTTCTTTCTTTCATACATCTTATTCGGCATTTATTGAATGATCCATTTCTTTTCATTACATTTTTCTCCTTTTCCTGCATTGAGAGCCTCTACTATGATTTCTCTAATATTCTTCCATTCTTCATGAACATTCATGGCGTCCCTCATATTTTCAATCCTACTTTCCACAGCCTGACACTATTTTTCTGCTACATCTGACTTTATTTTTGTTATCAAGTCTTTAAACAATCACGTTGACATAAATAAAACTTGGTTGCTACAGACGCTTCAATAAAGTTGGAAAAACTATCTTCAATACTGGCATTCGCATGTTTGTATGTACAATCATTCACAGTATATCGTTCATGGCTGCAGTTACTAATATCCCCTTAATCTTCTCCTTCCTCATACGATGTATCTGTTATTCTTAACATTAATTTGAAGTAGACATATTTTTTCAATGTGTTCTTACGGATAAATACATGAGCTGAGAACACAACAATCGCCTTGATCGTCGTCAGGGGGATGGGTTGTTTACGACCTCAAAATTTCTTTACTATATTCTCGTATTTTATCAGAATGTTCACAATTTAGAATCGGAAACGAAATTGCACGACCTAAATGAGAATTCTTATTTTATTCTCCTGCTTTTAGTGCTTGATTCGACAACTTCCTACAACGGACATTTCTAATTTTATTTGTAAAAGAAATGAACCATGCAACGAAAAGAATGAACTTAACGTGTATTTCTTATGAAAAGGTTTTGACCCATCTGGGTTCTAACCATGGACTTAAGGTGAATTAAAAGTAGTATATACTCTGCGCGTGGTCGACTTTTAATAATGTAGAAAAATTCAAAGTTTTGCGACTCTCGGTTTCGTGTTTTCAGCGAACACACACACACACACACACGCACTCTATTTAATAAATATAGATAAGATTTATAAATTATACACTTCTTTATCCGGTGTTATCAGATTACATCTGAAATGCGTGTCAATTTGCGCCCCGTTGCCGACTTCTTGCAGTTGTTTAATGGGAAATAATATTTTTACAAAATCGACAGAATAGCTATTTCTAAGTTATTTCCATCGAATATTTCCTACGATCCGAAAAAACGAAGAAAGAAAACTTTGCACTCTATAAAATATAACACTTTGACGTTAAATTCGCCAGATTTAGTTAATTTTTACGTCTCTACGGATACAATTTTGTATTTTAATCTCAAAGATCAGAGCTCCCGGATAGTAATGCGGGCAGTGCGTTTGCCTTTAGTGAAGGCGGTCCGGGTTCGATTGCCGGTGGGAGCCAATGAGCGAAATGACGAAGCACTTTTAATAATACTACTGAAAGATTAGGTGCGTGTTTTGCTGCTATCAATGGCTGCTTCTGTTTGCAGAGAGTTTTCAGTCTTAGAGAGTGAATGATTCAGTTAACGCAATTGTAATTTGTTTTCAGATTGACGCGAATTTGACGATCGGAGAACCGATGCAATCGAAAGCTCGGAAAACTCATTAAGTTTACTCATCATCGTTAATTATGGCGCGGATTATTTTTTTCTAAGAAATCACGAAAGTGAAAAAGTCAGTGGGATTCCAACGTCGGTCTTCTTTTCGGACTCAGCCTACTGTGTGCCGCCATTTCTCCCTTCAAAAGAAACGAACGCATATTATTAATTTTGTTTCGCTGTTTTGTAACTTTCGTTTCGATAAATCACTTGAGCCTTCTCATAATGTCGTCTCTAAGCTGTTGCTTATCGATTCCCTGTTTAGGCCGTAATCTCGACTGTTTCCCTTTCAATTTTAGGCGCGCAAATCCATTTTCTCCGTTCGAGTCTCCGATTACTCCTCAGAACGCCCCCTCGGAGCTTTCTCCGGGTCTTTCGTTCAATTAAACGAATTCGTTAGATAGAATTGAAAGAGCGCTCTCGGTGTTACGTTTTCTATGAAATATCCGATTTGGAAGGAAGTAGAAGCAGGTGAATTGAGTAACTTGTTTGCCACTTTCTCCGAAGAAGAACCTTCAGGGCCGAAGGAGGAAGGAAACGCAACAAGGTTAATCCCCTCCCCGCCTCTTTCCTTCATATTCCACACGTGAGTCCCTCCACCTGACATTGTGCTCTGGATCGCCGCGAAGAGCGAACAAGGACCTCCGGAAGATGTGCGAGAAAACAAAGGAGAAGAGCATGAGGGATTGCCTGGCCATAGCGGAGGCTTTGGCCAGCGCCAGCCTCGAGACCACGAGACGCCGATACGTACCTCCGAAGCAATTGCTGCTCTACCTGGTCAGGTAAAGTGCCAGTGAAACAGTGTGCTTTTGGATGTGTTTTTACGGAGATTTCTCTCGGGGCACCAGTGAGCAAGTGAGGCTGCCCTGAGGTCCTCTTTGGCATTCTGACCGAGAGTTATACGGAATATAAAGAACGTACAGATACAGCGGATAATACAAATTCGTGAGCCGAAGTTTGTAAAAAGAAACGAACTGTCGCTAAACTCACTCTTGCGACAATGTGTCTTTTCCCATTCTCATACTTTCTTCCCAATATTTTGTGGAGAATATAATTCCTGCGAGCAACACTTTCTGTTATCTCACAACTCGACGTAGTGTCGTCGACAAGGGATTCAGTGGTCGTCTTGCGATAATCCTTCCCGCAATATTCGAAGCAGCTGCGAAAAGGGTGCCGACAATTCATAAAAATAATGCGTGCGCTCTATCTGATCTAACGGAAGAGAATATTCCCTTTATTTCACGAAGGCCGTTCAATTCCTCGTGTAGAATGACGAAATGCGTGTTAACTGCAATGTCACTTTGTGCGTAACGGCCGAATCCGCTCATCGCATTTGGTGGCTATCTTCTTCTTGTCACCGAATTTGTCTTTGATCCTTCTTCATAAGCGCTCCTTTTCTCGGCTCAGTGAGGCAACTCATTCCAAAGCGGATGAGTACGGCCCAACAATTCCTTCACCACATTATCGAGGGATTTTTTAATGTTGAATATTACATGTATTATGTACACCTCTCGTCAAACAATGCACGTAGCTCTTAATGAATGGAAGTAATTTGTTTCAAATGGAATCACCTCCGATCCCTCTGGATGTTTGTTCCTTATACACATGCAATGACAAAAGAGGGCAAGGAGGTCTTTTCCACTATTTTGTTTTTATTTTACAACAATTTACAACAAATGATTTCCATAGTCATATTCGTTTCTTTTGTTGCGATGGAGTTCCACGCCTTCCTCCGTGGACTCGCTTTGGAACGACAGCAAAAGGAAATTAATGGTCGATTAAAAGTTAATTGAATCCTCTTCCAAACGCTATGAAGAGGCGAATGAAGTAATTAGTCCCTTAATAATAATTAATAGTCCCAGCGGATTCGCACGCCCGGCAAAGAAGCGTGGAATCACAAGGCTGAGATAACCGCTGAAAAGGCTGTGAGGAGAAAAGGTATCCGCTGGACCACAAAGAAATATAATCAGATGAACATCAGGAAGCATTAAGGACGAGTGATGGACAGCGCATGCTAAATACGCTTAATGTTCAAGAAATGATTATTGTGTTATGAGGCACTCGTTTCCCTTGGTAATCAACAGCCGACTTGCCTCAGATAGAAGAAGCCTCGATGAGATTTCTCCTTGTGAAGACCATGGATACGTGGACCACTCTGTTAGTGTGAAAATATTCCCAGAAAGTTAATCTGGAGGTCGCGTAAGTTGTGGAGACGTTTGCGTTTTACTTCGGATCGACAGACGAAAAAGAGATTGAGTGTCGCATTGGCAGACAATGGCAGTGATGCCGATAAATTTATGCCATAACAATATTTATAAGATTAAAAATAAGGGGAACACTTAAAAGGCAAGAATATACAATCGTAAAATATTTTTTTACTTTCGAATTGAAATAAAAACTTGTATTAAAAGTCAAGCATTTAGCAAAATTTAAAGTACAGACTGAGCATCCGAAATATCCAGTCTGTTTTGTTGATTCTAGCTTTCAATGGATCCAGGTCACACTTTCGTAGAAATAATAAGCAGTGACTTAAGGTGAAATGAAGGTCTACAAAATAAAAACAGCAGTTCAGCGTGACAACAAAAAAAAAACAAAATAGGAAATTTCCGTAATCATATATTATCTTCATCAGTCGCTCAATATAATGAGTGAAAACACGTTCTTCGATTTCTTCGTTTTAATTCATAGTAAAACTTAAATTATCCTCGTATTTATTCAACTCCTCCGTGTGCTCCAAAATCTGGAAAAACTGATTTCCGTGAGAATGGATTTTGTGAATCCACTTCCTGTTACCGATTTCTTTTGCAATTGATTTCCGATGATTGCGTAGCGAAGGCCGCGGAAGTGTGGCGAGGACATCCTCCTCGCTATCCTTACCTCACATAAATCAGGAAACGACAATCCATTAACAAAGTGCCCGGAAGCGGTTTTCGCCGAGCTATTCTTTTAGCTAAGAGCTAATCGTTGCTAAGAGTAAAAATCCGAAAAAAACTGATAGATTTGATTCCTTCTCTCAGATTTGAAAGCAACATCTGCTCGAAGGAACAGCACCTTTCCAAGTTCTCCAATCGTGGATCTCTTTTCGGATTGAGGCTTAACCACGTAAAAAGACAAAATTGTTACCTACGGTTTAACCATTGCATTATCTCGACTCTGACTCTCGGGGAAACTGTGATCACGTTTCCGATGCACATTTGAATGAGAAAAATCGGAATTTTGGTACCCTTTTGGCAATCCTACTAATGATAGCATCTCCTTTCCCGCGGGCGGACGCCGACCGACGTTGCAGGGCCCATTAAAAGAAGGGCCCATTAAAAGAAGGGCCCATTAATAGAACGGCCCATTAATAGAAGGGCCCATTAAAAGAAGGTCCCATTAATAGAAGGGCCCATTAATAGAAGGGCCCATTAATAGAAGGGCCCATTAAAAGAAGGCCCATTAATAGAAGGGCCCATTAAAAGAAGGGCCCATTAATAGGAACGACCGATGCCCAAGAAAGACCCGAAAATAGCTGAAGAAGTTGAACGGAATTGCCGATACAAAAGCAACGCTTCTAAATGCATTTTATCCTTTCGAATACACTCCTTCTAAAATAAAATAACGTAAATTATCATAACGAAAGGTATATGTATAGTATAAGCTATATGTGCAGTAACTGAATACCTACAAAGTGTAATTGGTATCTGGAAAGATTAATCTCCATTCAGTCTACCGGCAATATCACCTTTATCCAATAAATGAAAGTATAGAAATAAAACTTTCAGAAAACGAACGTTATTGGAAACCTATAGAAACAGAACGAATAAAGGCTAAAAAAATGCTCAGTAAGATAAAATATATGTTTATACATCGGCGTATTCGATGAAAATCAACTCAATTTCTAACGAAATAAATACACAAGCAACGAAAATGTGAAATTAATTTTTATAACGCAGAAAAAGAAATTAACTCTCAATGCCGTTAGGATTAGATGACAAAATAATCATTTGTAAGTAGAATAGATAAAATGCAACATAATAAGAATATAATAATAGCGGTGGAGTTAGCTTTCTACGTGAAAATGGAGACCGAAATTAATATTAGCGCAAACATTGAGTCAAGAACCAGCCTGAAAAAACCTTACCTCGTTAGTTCTAATTTGTTCGTGATGCTGTTGTGCTCAGCCTATGGTCTCAATATAGGAGCGATAATATCACGCATAAACGAAAAAGGCCACGTGGACTTACAAAGGAACTTAATGGAGAAGTCAGATCTCCTCTCTGTAAATATCATTTTTTATAATTTTACGGAGGCGAATAGTCAGATATTCATAATAAATGCGCGAAAGTAAATTTAGTCTACTACGGTCTTCTCTCATTGCAAAGAGCTTAAAAATTTCAACCGAACTTTCGTAATATCTAATGGAAACTATACCTAGAAATAATATAAACAGCTATAACTAAAAGTAATAATAGAAACGGATATGACAGAGCCCGAGTAATGAGTGGAGTCGTCAATGGAGTTCAAACTAATATTTCCCAGAAATTTTCGAGCGCTCTTAAGGTAGATTTAGATTTAGATACATACCCCGCGAGCCGCCAGAGGCGTATGGCAGGGGGTGTAATACACCACCATCACTCATTCCTCCCTATTAGCATCTCTAATAGCCTGGGGAAAAAACGACCAAAAGTAATTATCTGTCCTTGCGATAACTTCCCTATAACGCTTCGTCGATGCCTCTCGGAGATCGCGTTCGCTCCTTACTGGCACTAACATTTCACTTACTTCGTCTATAAATTCTGAACGAATGAACTTTTCGAAAAGTTTCCGACGATATTCAGATCTTCTCATCTGTAGTGAATTCCAACCGAGGGACTCCATCATTGCCGTGACGCTGCTATCAAACCTGAAATCCCCGCAGACGAATCGGGTGCTCTACGCTGGACCATCTTTAAATCTGAGACTAAACCTACTTCGTGTGGGTCTCAAACCGCACATCAGTATTCTAGACTCGGCCGAATAAGAGAAAAATAAGCTATTTCTTTGACTCTCGATGAGCATCCTCTCAACGTTCTACCTGTTAATCTTTGCATTCTATTCTCTTTTCCTATCGCATCTCCAATATGTTCTTTAAAAGATAAGTTACTGCTAAACGTGACTCCTAGGTATTTGTTGTCGTGCACTAACTCTAATGGATGCCCTGAGATTTGGTACTGCGCGGGAATTATGTTTGTGGAGCGCGTAAAACTCATGGCAACGCATTTATTTATATTTAAATCCAGCTGCCAATCTTTACACCATCCTGATATTACGTCTAGGTCGTTTTGAAGTACATTACAATCGTTTTCTGACAAAATCTCTCTGTATATCAGGGTATCATCGGCAAATAATCTAACCTTACTCTTTACGTTATCTACGAGATCGTTAATGTAAATTAGAAATAAAATCGGACCAAGAACACTTCCCTGTGGAACTACTGATGAGATACTTATTTCTTCGGATAAAACTCCATCTAACGCAACTCGCTGAGATCTGTTTTCTAGAAAAGATTTGGTCCATCTGATAACTTTTTCGTCGATCGCGTAGGCACTCAGCTTTTGGATAAGCTTTTCGTGAGAAAACTGTGTCGAAATCTTTCCTGAAATCTAGGAAAACTGCGTCTGATCTAACACCGCCGTCTGCTGCTTTAGATACGTCATTCATAAAAAGCGCTAACTGGGTCTCACAAGACCTACCTTTACGGAATCCGTGCTGGCTCTGACTGATTGCTCCCTTTTCGGAAAGAAAGCGCATGACAGAGCTCGCTGTAATATGCTCCATTATTTTGCAAAATATTGAAGTTAATGAAATAGGCCCATAATCATCTGGTTTTGACCTGGACCTGGTGCCCTTTCTTAGGCACCGGAGTGACATTAGCTTTTTTCCACGACATTGGAACGGTTCCCTCATCCAATGATCTCTGATAGAAAATCTTCGAACTGTGATCATTGAAATCGAGTGTTATGAAGGACAAATTTCAAGTTTATAAGCTGGCATTGTGTTTTACCGATGAATCTCCTCTTATCGGTTTGAATTCGAAGAATTCCGCGAAAAATCTAAGACTGGTATTTTTCGCGCGATTTGCTCAACTTTGACCCCTGTGTATTTGTAAAGCGCAAAAATCAACTTTATTGATTTGCATGCTTGTATGCAGAATTTATTCAGCACTAACCATTGGAAATTTCGAAGTCCGCAATCAAAAATACAACTGTTTTCGGCCACCTTGTTTCGATTCTAGCGACGCGTGGGCTTTCAAGGGAAACAGCAGCTTGTGGATTCGCACTTTGCTCAAAAGGCAACAACAGTTCAACTCAATAGGCCTTTGTTTATGAAAAATTAGCAATCGGAATTTGCCCGTCATTTACCTGCATTACCATATAGATCTCGAGATTTTCCACTTAGGAAGTTATTTTCTTCCAATTTATTACTGATAACTTATCTTTTTGAGATTACATTTCATCTTCTTACTTTCCAAGTATTCTTTATCTTTTATTTAAAATTTATTCTAATATAAATAACGTTGACCAATGTAATAGAATCTAAAAAAGCTGGAAAAATATAAACGTGTTTTTTTTAGCGCAGAGTTTAAAATTTCGCACGATTAAGTATAGAAGGGATCAAATTTGGCGGAAAATGCTAGTCTTACATTTTTTTCGAAATGTTTTAAACTAAAGCCGATGCTGAACCCATTACATTATGTTGATCGGAAAAAGTTACTTGTGCTGTTTCCAAAACTTTTTTTCTAAAACTTTGCGTAGTGCCTCTTCCAAATCGTTCTATTGATATCCTATCGTTCCATCTACTTCTCTTCCCCTTCTAGCTCTTCTCTCATCTACTGCTATAGAGAACGGGAACTTCTGAGAATAGGCTAGCGCGAACTGGTTCTAACTGGTTGACTATTGCTCCTAATGGATGATCATAGAAAATATTTTCTAAATGGGATTAATTAATCACTGTAGTATTTACTCTCGCCGATTTCATACATATTTTGCATTTCGGCGCAGTATAAATTCGCTCTTTTCCGCTTCCCAAATATTTCAAGCATATTTCATGGTGATTTTTCATGATGATTTTCCCGCTGTGCGTGTAGGATGACCGCTGCTCGGCCACAGCGCCGTTCTTCGAAGCCATCTGTTCCTTCCTCCACTCCTCATTGCCTCCTTTTATTTCTTAACGGTTGACTGAAATTGGAATTCAAATTTCTCAGATATAGCATATTTTGAATAATATTCTCTCTGAATTTTCTTAAATTGAGTAACTACTTACCGAACTTGTATTCTTTCATTTTTAACGTGAGATTTAAAATTCTTACCTTTGAATTCGATTTTCTCCGTACATTTTTGGTAATTTAAAATTTTTCAATTTCATTCGCGATTCCTTACAACGTTAAAGTAAATTTTGAAGAAATATTAACGTTAACTCTTTGCGTACTGATGAATGAGTTCCTTATTTATGTGATAGGATTTTATTTGCATTTGCTTATAATGTCGGTAGCATATCGCGGCTCTGTCTCGTAAATTAGTGTTTTCAGACAGAACGAGAGTTGGTTCATTAAGAAGCTTCTCAATATATGATTTCAAAACGGGAAATCTGATTGCTGCGACCGTGTCTTTCCGTCGCCCGTCCAGTACGCAATGAATATCCCTCCGTCAACCCGAAAGGCCCTGCTTCGAATCCTGCTATGTCGCTGCTACACCAGCGCCATCTTGTCCAAACGGCTGCCGACGGTACTACTCACTCTGCAGAGGCGACACTATCACTTGGACAGGTGCGTAAATATCATGGATTAATGTATTTATTACTAAAATTAATATGAGAAGACTGGACTTCGTGGAGCGCCATGACTACTGGATAAGGAACCTATACTTCGTCTGCTCCACAAGGTACGGGTTCGGCCGTCGTCGGCCGGTCTAAATTAATTATCTTGTGGAACAACAAAGTCTAGTTTCCTTAACCAGTAGTAATTACTATAAATATATATACCCACATGAGTAAAAGTAGCTTGAATACTGCAGGCACTTGTTTAAAGTACTTTATTTTGCAAAAATCTATTTGCATTGAAAATTTTGGATATAGGAACCCGAATTTCTCTATCTAAAAATCGATTCCACATCCACGTGTCCTGGTGTCGAACTCAGGACGTTTTAAAGATGACATTGCATTGAACTATTTACTTTGGGATAATATGACCGTTTCTTAAATTCCAAGTTGATAATCGGGAATGTCTTGAAACGAAACTCCGTATTTGGGTTTAATTGAATGGTAGAATGCAAATTGTGCCCTAGTGTCGAACCAATGATCATGATATAAATGATTAACTGTGTTTATGAAACATTCATTACTTCTGTTCATGGACATAGATGCCAGAGCACATTAAAATTTCTCTCAAAAGGAATATATGGGAAAAATAGGACGTCGTTTGAGACAGTTGTAGGAAATATTTCTGCTTGAATTTTCACACATAGTTAGAGATGGTGAACTGCTGTTGTGCTGCATAGGAAGTATCACTAGAAAGACCCGGGTTCGATGCCGGGTGGTAAATATATCTGCCATATAAAATACGTTGGGGTAGTTTTTCATTATTTTTTTAAGCTTTAATCGAAATGATAGGAAGTTCCTCGTTAGCTAGAAGATATATATTAATACTTGTTTAAAAAAAATAGATTAGACCATACTGTTCCTGGGTTCGATGCCGGAGCACATTAAAATTTCACACATAAGGAATATAAGGGAAAAGTAGGACGTCGTTTGAGGCAGTTGCAACCATTATTTCTGCTTAAATTTTCACGCATAATTAATGATGGTGATCTTCTGTTGTGCTGCATAGTAAGCTCACCAGGAAGACCCGGGTTCGATGCCAGACGGTAAACATATCTCCCATTTAAAACATATTGGTTGAATTTTCATAATTGTTTCGGAGTCTTTACCTTGAAGACAGATCGTTGACACTTTGCATGTTTATGTATATTTATGTTATGCTATAAGCCATTTGCTTGCAGCATGCAAGTAGCATTTTACTCGTTCCTATATATATATACACATTCATTCACTCACTCACTCATTCATAGGGGATCAAAATTCTAACTATGTGCCACTGACTTCAAATTTTTACGACATACTGGCCATAACGTGTAATCGCCAGAAAAAAGCGACTTTGAACCTCAGTGTCATGGGTTCGATTCCAGAAGGCCACAATGTCAAGATTTTTTCCATAAAGATACATTGCGGGGATTTTCGAATACTTTTTTGAGGCACTTCCCGGCAAAGCAGAGAGTTTAAATTCGAGGGATTGCTAGAAGCCGTTCATACCCGACGGAAACTCTAATGATATCTTCTATGATTATCCTTGGTTCGACGCTAGGTCAGGGCAAATATCTCCCGTTTAAATTACATTGCGACGATTTTTATGATAAAAAAAAAAATCATTTCCCAATAAGATGGAAACTTGAAACTCGGCATTTAGATAGACATCATAAATATATTCTCTGTACGCGTTTTACCGTTTCGCTGATGGTCCTTGGTTCGATCCCAGTGAGTTATTTACATTCCTCAATCCATTTCAGGTGGGGATAACGGAGTCTTAATTTTGGATTAAGGCTTAAGATTTTTTTTAACCCTTTCCCGATAACATGGAAACTCGAAATCCGTTATGTGAATGGAGATCGTAAATACATTTAATATACCGTGTTTAAGGTTTCCCTGACGATCCTTGGTTTGATTCCAGAGAACCATTTACATCCCTTTATGCATTTCAAATTTGGGATAACGAAGTCTTATCTAAGGATCTTCCCGGTATGAAATCGAATTCTAAATTTGAATTAAATAGTTTTTATTTCTGCTTTATTGTATTCACATCTTCCAATACATCCTGGGTTCGACGCCAGGCGTCTCTACTATTTGAAAGGCGTGATGGGAAATTCAAGTTACTTATGATTTGAATATATTTTCAGCTAATCCCGTAGGAATTAAAAACCATAGAGTTCCCTGAAAACGCTCTCTTCTTTATATATATATATATCTATAAAACTGTTACTATATGTGCGTGAGTTTGACACCAGTTTGGTGCAAATTTCTCATTTAAAAAAAATAAATTGCGGCGATTTTTAAGAATATTTTCAATTCCCTTTTTTTTTTGAGATCCTTTTCGATATGATATCGACTTGAAATTTGTGTCAATAATATGCTTGCAGAATGGAAGCAACGTTTACACGTAATACATATATAGGTATATCCGAAAAAACGTCTATATATAATAGATATTTAATTAAAATTCTGAACTGGATATCATACCAGAAAGATCCTAAAATAAGTATTCCTTGTCCACTTTGAAATCCATAGAGGAATTTAAATGTCTCTCGGCCAATTGGATCGAACCAAGGGAAACAATAAACATCGTATATAAAATATATTTATGATGTCTATGCATATGCCGTGTTTTTAGTTTCTATGTTACTGGGAAACGGTTAAAAAAATATTAACAATCGTAGCAATTTCTAATTTTAGAGACCTGGTGTCATAGTATAGCGCAGGGGTACTCAACCTGGTGCCCGAAGCGACCTCGTACAGTGCCCGCCAAGCTTCGGTAAAAAGATTTTTTTTGCAACAACATTATTTCTTGGGATCGGGGATTGAGTGGAGGTTTGGCGGGGGAAGGGTCAGAAACTTGGTTGTCCTGGTCTTGGGTTTCGTAAAGAATTTATACCTCTCATCGCCTATGTCCAGATTAACAAGACGCGTATCTGTGTCATACTTAGTTCATTATACGAATGCGAAGATTCAGCTTATCAAATGTATCAAACTCCTCGTAATCAAGGACTGCTGCTTTTCGGAACGCAGCGGTGCACTTGCAGCGGAAACCTTCATACCGGATGTATTCCCCGTTATCACATCTTCTTCGGAGATTGAGATGTGAGGTTGTGATGAAATTATATACGTTGTAATATTTTGGATCTTATTTACCATGGAACGTTTTTATAAATGGCCAAGGATAAACTGGTACAGTGATAATATTGCCAAGGGATGGCCTGAATGTCACCATGGACGGAAATGTTATTTGGTGCCCGCTTCGCTTTCGAATACAAACTCATAGGGGTCACCGGAAACACGCTCTTCTTTATTATATCTATGAAATTGACACCAAATATGTGTGAGTTTTTCTCCAGGTGGATGCAAATTTCTCCTATCTATAATAAATTGCGTTGATTTTTAAGAATATTTTCAACCCCTTTTATTTTCTTTTGAGGAACTTCTCGAATTGAGTCGACTTGAAATTTGTATTATTTGCAGAATGCTTACTATGTAACTAACTTACTCGTACTATATATGAACCTTTATTCCACTCTTATTTTCTTGGGAGAATACACACTTCCACATTCAACAGAGTTCACTATGGCGCAATCCGTAAGAATCAATTTTCATGGCCTTTTGAGAATGAATACGAACTTAATCAAGCAATGCTAATATATCAAACTCTTCCTTAAGAGTACGTCATAGCTTTTATGGAAATAATTATAGCGCTGTTGTATAACGTTGTGGATCACGACTGCAGTCACGACTCGCGATTTTACTTCCCAGAATCTGTCAAACCGCGAATGGAACGATTTTTATTTAGTTCGAGAGTTCAGAAGGCCACCGAAAAGCGAAATGTTAAAATGCCGGTGACGAAGAGACAGGAAGAAGAGGTTATTTCGAGAAAGGCCCTGAGGGGTCGTCGGGCATTAGCATTAGTGTATTAAGGCGAAGGCGGCGAGTGCTCGAGAGCAATGATGGAGCAGTCGTGGGAGATGGAGCTGGAGGAGCAGAGAAAGCACGGCCCTAGACATCTCAGGATATTCGTTCTGAAGCGGTGAGTCCCACGCATAGGCTGTTACTAGGAAGGCGCGAGGAAGTGAAGCTCTTTTGAAAACATTTCAAAGCGAAGGCAGATCGAAGGGGATATTGCTATCGGATAGAACAGTGGTTCCCAACGGGGGCACTGAGAAGTCTGAGGGGGGGCGTTCTGTGCCCAAGTCTTATTGAGGGGGCGTTGAGGTGCAGCCTCCGTCCCCTTGAGCAGTTGGCGTATTTAATGGCCACTGCCAAATTACTGCTTCAACAATCCGCTAAAATTAATCGAAAATAAGTCAAAATCCGCTAGAATGATCTTAAGAGAAGTCAAAAATTCCGCCGAAGGAAAAAAGGGTACAAATATCAACAAAACTTAATTTTTGCATTTTTATCTGTTTTTAATTTAATTTCCTATCAAAATAATACACTGAAAATAGTACAATTTCGAAAAAACATTATTTTACAATTTTCTCAACAAAAAATATATAACGTTTACAATGTGCAAATATTAAAAGGTATTATAAAACTAACTAAAGACTAAATACTGCAAAATACTTATATATTTATGAGCTCATCCAAATCTTCCTCCTCTCCCTCGTAACTGTATGCTTGCGTTGTGCCCACTTTGGATAGAGCATCCTCTGAAATTTCGTGATTGTAACAATTACTCCCACAGCGCTTCAGACCAGATCCAACTGTCAATATGGAATTCAACATTTTTGTTTTCATTGCGTTTCTCATTTTTCCTTTAATACTGTTCGAATGTTCATTGCAATAATTAATAATTGCACAAAAAATCGAAAGTTCATTGAATATAAACAAGAAATTTGGTATCAGAAAGCTCCGGTCCAGCGATTACTTTGTTACTTTTGCTCGGCTCCTTCAGCTGTGACCCCCGATTCAAACAGCAAGTTCGTTATTTCTTGGGAAACTTGGTTGTGGAAATCATCAAAATGAACGATGGCAAAAGACTACGTTCATTCAGTGTTCGCGAAAAACTGAATATTAGCATATTGCTCCATTGTAATAAGAAAATGCTTTTATTTTTCCATTTAATCATACACATTTTTCGAATTTTTTACCAAAATTCATTGCCCGAAAACGAGGTGCGCATCTTACACGGGGGCGCGTGGTACATGAGAATATACGGTAATTCCTAAAAACTCCCCAATATTTGTCTACTTGTAGGTTACTCCTCGATCTGGAAGCTATTTATCGCATTGCCGAAAATTTGTGTCTGCCAGTGTATTGAGATTAGAGATGGGCGACGCGCTGATTACGCCAGCCGCCGACAATATCGAGCACGCCGCCGCCGCCGGAAATTTTATCGGCGGCGGCGCGGCGTGGCTTAGATTAAAAATAAAATCCCACAGTCGAAAATATAATGACAAGTAGTTCGAAGAGATACGCTTTGAACTGATAGAACACATCTCGGGCTTTCCACGAGGGCGTTGAGTTAGGGGGCGTCCATTAAATACGTGAGGCGTTTAGGGGGGTGGGGGTGTTAAGCCGAATCTCACTTACTTTCACGTGGGGGAGAGGGGGGTTCTCGCAAATATTACGTAATTTTTCATCCGCAAAAAACAGTGTAGAATTTTGGGATAACTGGGTTAAATTGAGTAAAACGTGTTTCTCTACTAAAATTTGACTAAATTTTACACAGTAATATGGTTATGCGAGCGCCACAAAGTAGCAAAGTAGCATAGTCGATTGTTTAACCACCGGCTAGCCGAACACGCGATTCGACGAGCGCTGCGACGTACGAGTTTTTTTTGGATAAATCCAATACAATGAAACATAGATTGACATATTTACACTGAAAGAACGCATTTTGAACAATCTCACGTGAGATTAGAGGAGGGGGTCGAGCCAAATCTCACGATATCTCACTAGGGGGGGCCAAAAAATCGCAAAAATCACCTCACTTAATGAATGGATGCCCCCTTACACGTGATATCGATACGTGTTACGATTAGGCCGTTTGCACACGTGCCGGCAAAATCGGTGCCGGTGTAGGAGTCGAGGAGCACTTAACGGGCAGGAGTCACTGTACAGTGATTCCCACCAGAAGGTGGCGTTCACTTGACAAGTGTGCCTTGCCCGGGCGGGGTACACTTTACTCAAGCGGCTATCACTTAACGCATAGTTTTCTTCACATATTTGCAGTTTTTCGCCTTAGAATTTGCGGAAACTTGTTTCTAATTATCAGTCATAAGTTTTAAAGGAGTTATAAATTATTATATCATATCTTATTGGTAAACAAAGTTATTAATTTTAAATAAATGAAAAAGCTATTTATTGTCGGTCTTTCCATTATAGTTACTTGAGTTTTGAGTTGAATAAAACTTAAACAAGAAAGTCCACAGATAAACAAGTTCCATCAAATTTTAGCTTGATATATTGCATGTGTAACTATGCAATAGAAATTTTTTAAAAATCTTTTTGGTATTTTATCGCAGTCAGAAATAAATAAGTTCCCGTTATTTCGCGCTCTCAAACAGAGCGCCCAATTTGAAAAATGATATCTCATAATATATTAATTTAATTAACACAAAATTTTATATCAATACTACGGCATATATTTTTAATCAAAATTAAAAATTGAAAAATATTTCCTTGCCACCAGAAAAAATTGTTACCGATTATGTAAAACAATTTTTTCTCAGTAATGAAAGTAGATACGATTGCAAACTTGGTTTCGTTAGCAAGCTCTTGGTAGAATATTTCATAATACGTATATATAATATTATATTTCGTACGTTATATAATTCATACAATACATTGCGGAAGATGTAACTTCCGCAATGTATGTTCGCTTTCGAATGTTTATAATAGAAAATAGGGATTTAAATAACACAAATAAAATTCAGTCTTTTCTCATAATTCTATCTCGGTGGATGTTTTGAATGAATGAAGTATAGCGAAAAGTAGTAGGCAACTACTTTTTTGAACGCATTTTTCTTAAACCTCTCGACATTCCCTTCAAATCTTTCAGGATGTATTTTCCCAGAATATTTACCCCAGGAAATGTAAAAGTATCGAAAAAAGATCATAAAAGGAAGCAAATTATTAAGAATAAGAACTTCTTCGTTTCTGAAATGAGAGTGAGTATTTAAAGAACAAGTACAATCAAATTCGCTATGAATTTCCAAATTTTTCATTTTAAATATTTTTCATTTCTTATTTTTCCTTGTAAATATGATAATAATTAACTATAATTAAATTACACTGAACAGCTTTCAATTACTATACCTCCATGTGGTATAATATCAAAATTAGTTTAGGCTAACATTCTCTTTCAACGCGTATATTTCTACTACTTGCATCAATCTCTCTTATGAACATGTGGCCGTTTGAGATGAGTTGGGCTTTAGTAATGGAAAGTAATGTGTATTCATTACGTATCATAATTTATGTGAATACTTTGATAAAAACCATCTTGAACATACATGTAAACCAAAATGTTAACTCCAATTAGAGAATTTTTTCAAATGGTACAACAGTATTATCCTGGATCACCTTCAATTCCTAATAATTGAAGCATCTTTTGATTTATAAAATAACGTCTAATCCAGAGTTCTAAAATATTATAATCTATTTGTATATCTTTATTAGAACATGTGAAAAATCAGGTGAGGTTCTGCCCGTTATTTGACGATTTGTATATTTGATCTGACGACATATAATGGGTGCGTGCAGAATCGAAAAATGCTGGCCAAGAATAAGGCGAGTGTGAACTTTGAAACTTCGCATTGACACACCTCAATAAGTTCTGCATATAATATTCCCAGACAGCGTCTTATGTGAGCTCGTTTTCCTTAAATCGGAGGGTCCGAGAGAGGATAAGAGAAAGAAATATAACTTAAAAGACATGTTGCATGAAGTGAGTATTTCACCAACAGAAGCTAATTCAGAGATCTGATGGTAGTTATGCAATACTTCAAATATTCAACTGTGATAACTTAAAAAATCATAATTAAGCTTAAGGGTTGATTATTTAACACTGTATTGATTTTTTCCCGATGATTCTGCTCATTTGGGTTTGGTTTGAGGCTAAAGAATTTTGCAAAAATCTAAACCTGGCATTATTCGTGAATTTTGGTCAATTTTGACCACCTGTAGAATTTTAATAGGTAGGAATCAGCGTAGATAATTTGATAGTAATAGGCAGGATTTATTCGAGAATTGCCAGTACTAAAGTCCGCACTCAAGAAAAGGATTTCTTTTTCCAGGCTTTTTCGATTCCAGCCCATTGTTCTGCGTATTCAAGATAGCTCTACATTGTCTTTATTGGTATGATATAATTATAATAATATACTCTTAGGTATTCGAGTTATTCGCCTTTTTTCTGCCGTATACGAACGAAATTTTACACGCCGCCGGTTACGCCGCGCCGCCGCCGACGATTAAGCAGTCAGCGTTCACGCCGTTACGCCGCCGCCACCGGCTTCATTTTACCCCTACGCCGCCGCTGACAAAAATCATAACGGCGCCCATGTCTAGTTGAGATCTTTCGGTCCTCTTATCCTTTTAAAGGAAAGAAAATGTCTGACGTAAACCTCTTCTAAATGAATGAGGGTTCACTCCCGTCCCTTCACCGGGCTGTGGTATTCCGGAAATTCCCTTTCGGAGTTTTCGAAGTGCGCTATGCCACTGATGCCACTTGAAACTCAAATTCCGCCAGAAAAAATTCAAAATTTGCGACTTTCCCGCCCAATTTACCGCTATCCGCTAAATGATATTTTTTCCGCTAATCGACAGTAAATTCCGCCAGATCTAGCGAGAAAAAGCCAGATTGGCAGCACTGGGCCACTGACGGCATTACTGACATCTTTGTTTCGATTCTTCAACCTTTGATGCTACAGCATTTTGGTGCCAGGGGGGCTATTCTATAACTCATATCTGCTCCTATCTGATAGGAAAGGCGGCCATTTTGAGATAAAACAATGGATGAGAAAGAATGCCTCTTCATGAGAGATCGTTTCACAACATAGATGCATTCGTTAATATTTTAATTAAAGATGAGAGAATTGAGGTGAGTTTGGTAATACGTCAATGAGGGTTGATCATTGGTCGACATTTTGTAGAGTGGAGGTATTAAGAGATAATTTGATAGATATTTTATTTTAAATATTTCCTGTTTTTCTTTGACGCTTAGCTGATCATATTCAGATCGAGTTCACCCTTGAACTTATTTCAGAAGGAGAAACGTGTTTCTGAAAACATTGAATCCTAAAGGTTCAGGGGCCATATTCTGTAACTCATTTCCTGTCGGTACGGTAGCCTCTCCGTCGGTTGGGATCGCAAACCGACTCCGCGAGCTCTCGATGCTATTCTGTAAGCTCCTGCGTCGGTACGACGGCTAGCCATCGTCGGTAAATCTACCGATAATGAAAAGGAGTCGGTAGCGATAAGGGTCAGTCGGTTAGCAGACGAACTGTGGCAAGTGCGTGCATATTTAACAATATCATCAAGGCAAATGCGTTAATTGAATGCCCGTAATTAGCAGAATGTTAAATAAAGCCGCAATAAGACATGCGATCGCATAAAATGAATGAGATTCTCGCTTTTAGATCCATACTGATGTATGCCATAGCACATATGGATGCACGTATATACGACGTTTCTTGGAGCGTGCATCTGTCCAAGGACGTGGAATAAAATAAACGTTTTAATATATTTCAGCAATATATAAAAGGCCAAGACAATTTAATAATATTTGTAGAGTGTAGTTAATCCAGGCGAAACTAATTACAAGTATTAATTTCGTATAAGGAAGTACTACAGTCGAAAGTTGCTGTGCTTCGGTTCACAAGGAGACGAGAAGATTTTGCTTTTTTTGGTGAATACAAAAAAAGAAAAGATACCTATCCGTTTATAAGAATCGAGGTCTTACTAGCTGACCAATAGTAAACTGATTTGAAGACAGCAACAGTTCCAACACTAAATTTATGAAGCACCTAAGGAATTCGTGGAAATCTAACCTCCAAGAAATCAGTCAGTGAGTGTATCAAAGGTACTATGTACCTACTAATTTTGTACTACTTTCACTGATACTAAGTTCTGAAAATCACACACCGACTTCCAGTCAATAAAATTACGAAATTTAGGGATTCACTGTAGGGCTGTAGTATATTAGATATCGATATTTTATTACCATAAGTATCCTTGTGCTCGAATTTGGGCACTGGAAAATCTTCTGCTAGCAATTTTTGTTAATTTCAAACATCAACCATTTAAGACCATACAAATTAACTAATGCAATTATAAATATCTTCCCTGTAAGATTTCTTTCAAAACTTTAGTAAGAAATCCACAAAGGACAACAACAAATCTTAGTTACCTAAAATTTCATACATATCATCGATATTTACATCTGCTTTTACACGCCTTGTTTCATTCTTCATTTGTCTACTCGTTTGCCCTCTCATTGGTTGAGATGAAGCACGTGACCGTCACTTTCGGAAATGCTCGGATGTTACCCCTAAAAGTGGGTGGGGGCAGTCGGTTTAGTCGTTTTCTGCCCGACGATACTACAGAATAGGATGCCCGACGATGCTACAGAGGCCGAGTCGTGAGAGAACGGTTTCCTCTCCAGTCGGTTGGATTTGAAATCGAACCAACTGCTTCCAAACCGACAAGTTACAGAATATGGCCCCAGTTGCGTAGGTGCGGTGTGTATACGCAGTTGTCCAGTCCTCACCTCAGTCGGCGTTTCTCACTGCGACGTATTCGTACTGCCAATTGACGAAACGGAGAAAAGTAGACGGAAAGCTCAAAATACGGTAAAAGTGTTTGAATCATTTGTTGCGATGGATTCCTACAGTAAACAAGTATCAGGATCATAACCTCTTCTGTTTGACCGTTCTTCTACTCTTCCAGACCTTGTGTTCGTTGTTGTAACTGTTTCCTTTCAAAGTAATAAACGTGACTAAATAATTGTTTACATATGTAAACTGCAAGCTACTCTCGGCACGTGGTAGGGGATGCATGCACAATGATTCCCTGAATCGATTAATTTAGCATATCGTTCGTGAAAAATTAAAATTTGAAGCGGCTCGTGTCTTCCGTTTGGCGACATACTGTTAATCAGTGACCTATTTAAAGTAGCACCTGAAGATGCAAGAATAGGCGCGGTATTTCTACTTTGAGCTTCCAGTTGAACATTTGATAAAAGCATGAAAACTTATTCAAAAGTTAATGTCCTACTCAACTGACAAAAAAGTTGTGGGTGATGTAAATTTTAAAATCTTTTCTCGAAAACAGATCATTACGAGTAGCGTTTGAAGGAATCTTGATTGAATCGATTATATCTCATTGGGTATTCCACACGGAGATGTTTTAGGGTCTACTTGGTTAATAATAGACGGCTGCGGTGGCGGTTAGTATATCCCGGGTTCGAATCCCGACTAACCGGATTTCAATGGTTAGGGAATGGTCGTATGTGTTCGTCTATTGTCAATTTCCCTCCTGCATTTGTCCATAAGTGGATGTTTGTGAGGGTACCAACTAAATAAATAAAAAATGACTTTCGTCCTAGAGGATAATGATGAAATAAGGTAGTAAAATTAGTAGTAGATGATACTGTCATATGTAAAGAGTCACTGGCGCAGCCAGGATTTGCCAATGGGGGGGCTGCCGAGAAAACAAAAAAGCCTAACTTACAGGGGCTATTCATGCCCTGTGCTTACTACAAATATGTCAATTCTTTCAAATACGAAATGAATTGAAAACTATAGGTGATTATCGCTTATATGGCCAACTTATTAAACTTTCCAAGATGAAGTTTACATAAGCAAACTATTGGAAACTTATAAGTTTTGTTTGGATACGTCCAATATCTATTAAAAAGTATTTTTTTCTATGCTGAAGCTTTTTAGTGTTGTAGATATAAACTTCCCGAGTCTTTGAGAGTTCTTTCTTCCAAAAGGTTGCAAAGCTGAGAAGGAAAATATTAGTTACGGTTATTTGGCAAGCGATATAAAACGTAACATCCACTCATTAGATATTGGCGCGCCCATGTTTATTTGGATATCTTTCATTATTAGACTATATCAACAGCAGCTTTCTTAGGAGTGACTTCATCCATTTTTTCTAAATGACCTCCTCTTCTTAGAAACAAAAATCATTTATATCAGATGAAATTTTCTGGTAGGCTTACAATTAAGCCTGATTTCGCCATGTATGTATTAGCTAAATATTCAATTGAATGCGTCACAAACCGCACATTAAAAATACAGTATACTGTTGATTATAGTTGATAAATAATTGAATTTGCAGAATTAAAGTTACACACCAAGGTGAAAGAAAGGAAGACGTAATCTTACAATTATTTAGACTATGTAATAGTTACGTGGTTTGAGCAGTAGAGATCTGACGCAAACCCAGTATTTCGTACTGAGTGTTCAAAGAAAACAAAAATTTTCAATAAATTGAAATTTTAAGGGGCATTGCATGACCACGTGGTGAAATAAGTCATTCGTTGAATTCTATCTCCAGAAAGAAAATTGGCTGCATCGAAAAGGAAGCTGAAAAATTTAAGTCATAGTTTTAACATTTTATGAAATTTATTTCAAGTCATCAAGTCACAGTTCCGAAATCTGTGCGTAACTTTCGCGCACAATACCTTTTAACTGACTGTTTGCTTCCAAAATGGTATATTATTAATAATATAATCGAAAATTAATTTTTACTGATATCTTGTATTGCTCTAATACTTTTTCAAATGTCTTCGGAAATTCGGTTACCTATCGAATTATTTTCGTAAATATACTGCAAATTAACAGGTAATCATACAATAAAGATCAGTATATTTTCTATCATACCGAGTAATGAAGAGTCTACTGTACAGACTTTTGATCGTCCAGGATGCTTAAGGCCCGTTTCACATGGACGCGGACGGTTTTCGTCCGCGGCACAATGTCAGTTGTGTGCAGCTTGCCAAGGTGGAAGAATGTCATGCTTCCAAGTGCAATTCAAGCAATTGCTGTGGTTATGGAAAAACGGAAGAAAATACCCTTTCATTTAATTTCATATCCAGGCGAAGGTCTTTTCTGAGACACCCCATAAGTTCTTTCTACTTCTCCAATTCACAGCTCAGTGTCAATATCCATGGCGAAAAGACGCACTCGCACTGTTCTCTCCAACCAACTGCTCTGATTCTACTGACAAATCTGCTTGGTCCGCATCAGCCGTCCGCGTTCTTTAGTATTATCTGATTTTACAGAGTGATCTAGGCCATTGCCCGTGTCACCCGAAATGACCCATTTTCTTACACTTTAGTGACTCTTTTAGGTAATTGACTCATTGGTTTAAAATAGAAAAGGGCCCAAGCAGTGACTAAAACTAAGTATAATTATATATTAAAAGAAAAGATGCATGGATGAGAAAAGAAAAATAAACTAAGAAATATTGAGTAACTTAAATATGGAGTCTGGAACTTGGACATTTTTACAACGACGGAAAATATTTATTTTGGGAGACCAGATATGGGACAATAGCGAGTTGTTCAAAGAAGGGGTTTTGCACAAGAGGGAGGACAAAAGCATGAACAAGACGGATTTTTACGTTATTGAAAAGGGGACTTGAGGGCGAAAGGAAAAACTAACGAACACCCGTCCGCGTTCATGTGCAAGCACAAACCTGTCTCTGTGGCCCGTACGCGCGCGGACGATCCGCGGGGCCACGCGGATGGCTCCTCCGCGTGCGGACTGTCCGCACTCATGTTTAAGCTTCCATTAACGTCAATGGAACCTTATCCGCGCGCGTAGCGTGGACAGTCCGCGTCCATGTGAAACTGGCCTAAGATGTGCACGCGTTGAACATTGAGTGCGAAACTCTCGTATAGCAGTGTTCCATTGATATCGATGTCGGATCTAGGCCTGCTTTGCTACCGAAAACATCACCTTAGTTGAAATTTGAGCCATATTTACGGGTATGCGAAGCTTTCGCTGAAATTATCAAGCAAACACATGACTAGAAGTGTTTCTCTAAAACTTGCGTGATGGTTGGGGTTTTGTACTCTTCGGCAGAAAAAAAGCACAGAGCTAGTCATAGGACTTGACTCTTGGGGGGTTTGAACCCCTATACCCCCCCTCCCCTCGCTGCGCCACTGTAAAGGGTACATGTCACAAGATGAGACTGTAATTCTACAGAACGATCCATACATACAGAACATCACAAAGGTATTATAACGCACTTATTGGTCTAATTCCACTTCATTGAGGAAAGGACTACCTCAATCCTCGCCCATCATCCGACCATCGAACTGAATGTTATAGTTTTGGACTTTTTCATCCAGAACAGAGGAGCGCTCAAGTGTATATTAGGCTGACCAATGTAAATATTAGGTATCAAAAATGAACACATTATTATGAGTAACAAAATATGGTAAGAGTTTCAATACTTGTTCAGCATCATAAGCTCTAGTATAATTAACGTCTTGTTTAGCTGCGAGACAATTCTGATAGATTGGAGTAAACCAAAATCGCTTTCAGAGGCCGCTTTTATTCCGGCTTTTGGGAAGGAGTTCTCAATCTTCATCTCATGCATCGTCCCTGTTTCATATTGAAAATAATTCAAATTACACAAATGTTTCGTCATTTTTGTCTGAATTCTATCAATTACGACTGGAATGTGATATTTACGACCATAATAAGATTCTTTAATCGATGTACTTTCTTTTGGTGCTTATCTCGAATTCGTACAAACATTATTCTAATTGAATTCTGCAAAATAAAAAATGTCTGCAATGCAATTCAAACGATCAAAATGAACTTAACGTGCATTTATAATGAGAGACGATTCGAGTGTTCCAGAATCGAACCAAGGATATTTTTGGCAAAACATATCAATATGTAATGCTCCAATGGACCTTTAAAGACTCCCAAAAATGTATAGACCTATCTCGTCGGCAAGCATATGAATTTCCCCCATGTATTTCTTACGGGAGTTTCTGACATTGGATAAATGAGTACATAAATATTTACACCTAGGTGATTATTATATGAGATTATAATAACTATAGCTATAATTGCTGTTGAAGGGGCTCATTTTCTTACCTCACTTTATTCCTACTCTCAACATTCTCATTAATAATTTTTGCGAGAGGTCCGCAGTTGTGCAAATGGGCATCAAGGCCCCCAATGTTAAGGGGCCTCAGAGGGCAATTTCCTGATTTTGCGCAAGGTAAGCTAGACGGGATAGGCATTTTTTTCCTGAAAGATCCTGAAATCATCAGTCTTTGTCGCAAGTTACATATCTCTATCCAAAAAATATTCGTCTGAACCGAATTAGAATTTTTGGCAATTTTAGCATGTCTTGCCGTAATTTCGAAACTACGAGGTAAATATTCTCACAAAAGATAGTATTTGATTTGGAAAGAAAATTATATCAGTAATGCGGGTGTGCCATTATTGCCGGACATTATATTTCTATCATAAAAAAGACAAAGCGACCCACCCTACTGTCTAACCAACATCCGTAACATTTCTGTATATTTTGCGTATTTTGACGAATTTTGGCGAACTAAGAAACCATTTTCATTGATTCAAACGTACTAAATCTTTAATGTTAAGCAACAACCAAGCAATATGTGTGCTTCTTTGCCATTAAATCACCTCGAAAACTTTGGAAACCATCAGGAATAAATGCAAAAATATTACTATTTTCACAAAAATTTAAAATTTTGACTAAAATTCGCAGCCTCAGGACATAATCCGATCGAGTTGAAATTTTTATATGTTGTAATGACCACCAACCACAAATTTTAAGCACTAGCCATGGACCGATTTCGAAAAATAGGTTTTTTCGATCCACCTTAATGTACGGGATTTACGGATTGCTTTTGTTTCTTCGTTCAGCTGTCGTCCATTCAATATGGCTCTTATAACCACGAAGGCCAAAGTCTCCATCTATTACACTCATCATCGAAAATTATCTGGATTTTAGTATGGTATTGTGACATTTCACTGTCGAAGGATTACACCATAGATTATTTTCCTTTTAATTGTCTCTATAAGAAATGAAAGAGTGCGGGTGATCGTTGAATTAGGAATAAAAATGCTAATGATCAAATGCGAAGTTTTTGTGTTTAGTGGATGTGGTAAACTTAGGAAATTCAGTTCATCGACGAATTTTTAGATGGTGTATTTCAAATGTTATGATTATCAGAAATGAGTAAAAGGTTTTCATTGATTGCCTTGATAAATAATTTAAAGATTCTAACGAGCGTTTGATAGCTATCTACTTACATAAATAGAAGGTGGTTGTGACGATATACTGGGAGTTCTAGAAAACAAAATTGATCTGCGACTTGCAGCATGACTTACTAAATGAAGCACAGGCCAGTTGGGGACAATCGATGGCCGTTGAAGCTCGTTTCAGTGTGTTACAGTGAGTTATGACAGTTTTTCTGATCAGCATTATTTGAGATTTATAAAACGTTGTTGGCTCATTCACTCAAAAGCGTAAAAGTGCTCTAGCGTAAATTTTACCGTCTCCTATGGTCCATGATATTTCTTTCCTTCTTAAATTCATCATTCTAATGGCTTGGTGGTTAGACTCTAAAATTATTTCTTGCTTGACAGTTCACTGCAGGCTATCCCTAGATATAATTGTCTGTGAGTTATTTGTATATTATCAACCATCATACGGCATGGAAATGTCCTTATAATCATCGTGAATATCTTTTCTAGATTTATATTAACATCATTAGATTTTACTTACTAAACAATTTAAGTACACATTTTTATTGTAATTGCATAAAATTACGAATAAATCTTAGGTAAAATTCTATATTTTTAACATATATATATATGCCGCACTCCTTTCCCTTCAACGTGTAGTAAGAATCACATCTTTATCTCGTAGTATTGGAGATATTCAATATCTCCCAGACGGCCTTCATCTAGAATTCAATCAATTTTTTTATTGATTTTATTTTATGTAATTGTAAATTGTATATCCAACTCAGTCACCCGACTTTGGCCTGCTATTATGATTTCCCGTATGACTGGATCTTTGCAATGGTAGCCTTGAAAGATTTACAGGAATGTTTTAGATTACTTTAAGAAGTGAAAGGGTTAAATCAAATACAAAATTATTTGATCGTTAGAATCAAAGTAGCAGAAAAACAGAACCCGTTAGCCTTCCCATTTACATTTCTGAAAGTACTGAACCCGTGACACTTTTGATTCGTAGAATGGGCAGCTTCACATCTGCACCAAAAGTGGCAAATGAAGATGCTGAGGACCCAGACGTCTCCCTTCCATCGCAGATGACTCGAGAAGCTCTGATAGAACGCTGCCACTGGGAGCATTCACACCTTCCCCCTCTCATCCAGAGGAATTTCAGACGCATCACACAAACGCAGTCTTCCAACAGTGACTATTGGACAACCTTCCCTTCTGCATTGCGTTGCGTCCCATTATCTAGAGGTAAGTACTATAAGGAAACATAGGAGATGCAAGAAATAAAAGAAGTAGCTTAAGCAACCACAATCTGATTGTTATAGTGAGACCAAATAGCCCAGTTGGAATGTCCCTGCTCATTGTATGATTTTCTTTGTTGCTAAAATATGTTGTGGTTGAAATTTGACAGTTATCGCGTATAAGTATGTTGTTTAAGTTCTAATTTTCACCTTTTATTTTTCTTTTGGTATTAACCACCCCACGATATAATCCCAATTATACATGAATATGTTTTAAATATAGAATTTCAAGTCGAAGGTAATTTTGATAAGCGATAGAATTTTGGGATATTCGTTAATCTCTGCTATTAAGGTCTAAATTCGTCTTGTACTGTCTGATTCATTTAATCTTATTCATGGCACAGGCGAATGATTTTCTTTCTTGAAACAAGGTCTTTGATAAATAACATTCATGTGATGGCAAAATGGAAGAACATTTTAAGAGACATCCTTTTTGTTCTGTCTTTGCTGCAGATATTTTTTTCTTGTGAAGTGCAATGCTATCCGACCATCTTTCTCCTAAATTAGCTTCACTCTTTATTTTTATACTCAAACATAGTTCCTCTCTTTTAAATACTTTCCATGTAAGGATTTCTCTTTGTTCTTTTGACTTCCTCTGTCGAGGATTTGCAAGAGTCACATTTCTTTGCCCATACGGTAAACAGTTCTCTTACATTGGGCTTTTTATATTTGTGATAAATACAATTTCTAACATAAATAAATGATATTTTTGTGGAAAATGATAGATTTTTGGATTTATGAAAAAAGTAAAATGAGTGTAATAAATGATCAGTCTTCAAGCTGTATGACATTTAAAATCCCCCTGGAAAACAAATGAATGCTGCACTACCTTGAAATTTCGATTAATTTGCAGTTTGCAGCAGTTTGCCCAATCACATTCGAGTGCTCCAGTGGAATGTCCTCTCTCAAGGTGAGCATTACAATTTAGAGCCTCTTCTTATTGTTAATCTCTTCATAATTGTAAATTTAACAATATTTGATGATAGCTTTATCAACAATTACACTATGTAACACACTTTTTACTTTAGTAAAGTATTTTGTGAACCCTAAGAGTAATTAAAACGTTTCAGATGGATTTGAAAAATATTCGGCATAATCTTAAAAATAACAACGAAAACTTGTTTTGGAAATTGATTGTTTTCAGTTGGTATGCGTGATATGGTGTTTATTATTTTTGTGGTACCCATCAATGAAGTAGTTTATGTATAGGGGCTTTATAAATTATTGAAATATTGTTTAGATAATTATTTAAATTTATTTTTGTAAATTTGGTAACACAGTTAAAATAGCATATTCTTTATTACTCGAAATTAACGAAACTCTCAGATGATCATAAAATAGCCAACATCTTCAGAAAACAAAATTTGGTTGAAATATCGTGATTAGTGTCTGTTTTACCAAAGGAAATACACCGCCTGGGCTCATATTGACCCCACAGGACTAATTAAGGGTTAATCAACTTTCTTCTCCAATCCTTCTAAACACCTCCTCATTTCTCACTCTGTCTTTCCACTTATTTTTTAGATTCTTCTTCACAACTTAAAAGTTTCTCTCTTCTTTATTTTTGACAGCTCAAGTCTCAGTCCTGTATAAAACTCCAAACAAAGCATTTTGCAAATCTGATCCTTGGTTAGTATTTTCCTTATACTGAGCAGCCCTTCTTAAATTTAAAATAATATAACCCTCATAAAACCGGGTTCTTATTTCTTCAACATCCATTGGAGTTGATTATACTTCCCCCTAAAGGATGTCACTTGTTGCAACTTCCTTCCTTCTATGAGAAATTCTCCGGGCTCTTTCTTCATTTTCATAACTTATGTTTTGCCTGCATTTATACTCATTCCATATTCACGGCCTATTGATACTATTCTTTCCTTCATCGCTCCTCCTCTGTCTCTGCTGTAACTGCCTGGTCATCTGCAGATTTAATTGTGCGAATATTCTCTCCACTAATTATCACACCCCTTGTCTTTTCCAATGCTTCTTCAGTGAGTTTCTCTTGTGTATATATATTAAAAAGCATCGGTGACAAGCAACATCCCTGTCTTACACCTCTTCCAATATTCACCTCCTCCGTATCCTCGCCTTCCACTCTTATTATCACTTTTTGTCCCCTGTACAATTCTTTTTATTTATCTCCGATCTTTCCAATCAATTCATATTTTCTTTAATATCAATAGGAGATTTTTCCATATAACTCTATCGAATGCTTTTCCCAGTCAATAAAGCATACTTCTCTTTTAACTTCCAGCATTCTTTCTTGTATTATCTTTAAGTAAGCAATCTCATCTCTACCTCTTCTAAATCCCAATTGTTCATCACCCATATTTTCTTCTATTTTCCACTCTTTTCATGACAAGTCACAGCCTTAGTCAAATGACAAATGCAACTTATGGTTCTTTACTCTCTTTGCCATTTTTCTTTTTTGGTATTGGGATTAGAATAGTTTTCATGAGATCATCAGATTCTTTCATCATATATCCTGTTTATGAGTCTGGTCAGACTTGTTATTGCACCATCCCACAGGTTCTTTAGCGCCTCTGATGGTATACTATCATATCCTACTGTCTTTTTTTCTTTGAGTTCTTTAATAGCTCTGTCTACTTCCCATTTAGTTATTCCTGGTCCTTTATTATCATCCATACATTCCGTTTCATTCTCCAGCATTAAACCATCTTCATGATCTCCTTTAGAGTCGTAAAGTTCCTCTATATATTCTATCCATATATTTTTGTTTTCATGTATGCTTGAGGAAGTTTGTCCTTTTTTGTTTAGCAAATCTCTTTTACCTATATTTTTGGCTGCCTTACTGTTAAGCTCTTTGCTGTCTTACACATTCCTTCTAACTTCGCCTGCTTTTCTAGTTCCTCAATTTCTTCACACCTTTTTGTCATCCATTCCTCTCTTCCTTTATCAGTTACTCTTCTGAATTCACTGTTAAGTCTCCTGTAATTCGTTCTACCTTCATCTGTGTTCATATTTTTCCATTTCTTTCTTTCATACATCTTATTCGGCATTTATTGAATGATCCATTTCTTTTCATTACATTTTTCTCCTTTTCCTGCATTGAGAGCCTCTACTATGATTTCTCTAATATCCTTCCATTCTTCATGAACATTCATGGTGTCCATCATATTTTCAATCCTACTTTCCACAGCCTGACGCTATTTTTCTGCTACATCTGACTTGATTTTTAATGAAATCAATCAAATAAGGTTTAACTTTATGGAATTCCATCCTAGTAAATGGGTAAGAATAACTTTGCAAAATTCCTCTTGTTTAAACGTTTTTTAATATAGCGACCGGTTTCGGACGTTAGTCAATATCAAGCATAAGAGTTTTTCAGCAGATGTTAAAAACATTATTGCAAGTTTATCGCAAGGACCGATGACCTTTATTGGTATCATTTTACGTATAGTATAAAGTGCACTAATATGTAAATTATTTAAATCAAAATTCACTGCTAATGTAAATGGCGCCAAAACAGCATAGCCACTTTCGCAAATTTGTTTTCAATGAAAACAATCATCTTATATCATCTTTGAGTTCCACTATCATCCATTGTTATTTGAAATAGAGGTATTATTCTATTATTACTCCATTTTTATTCTTATTACGTTTTTTCTAATTTCCCCTTCTTCCGTTGACCTAATTTACAGTAGAAATGAGGAAGGCTTGTACTTTTTCCACAGGTTTATTTTAAAAACACGACCAGGTTTCAACGAGTAATCGCCATCATCAGGTGAAAAGCAATAACCGTAACCATATATATATACAAAGGGAAGACTAGCGGAAAAACCATGAAATAGGAAAGGTGAACAAAGGAAGGGGAAGGGAGGTGGAGACATTAAGGGTAAGAACTTGGAAGTGCAGGTAGAGGAACCGTATCTGTGGGTGGTAGGATGCATTGAATCAGTGGGGAGTGGGAAGGGAACAGGTGCTCATTGACAACAGAAAATTTCGCGGAATTGATATGAGAAAGTATTTCGAATTGTTCCAGGAAATTGAGTCTCTGGCCTCTGTTGGAGAAATGTAGGATTTGGGGTTTAAAGTCCGAAGAATGGTTGTTCTCCAGAAGGTGCTTGGCAAAATGCGAATAAGTTGCTTGATTGCTAAAACATCTTTTGTGTTCGTTGGCTCTGATGGAGAAATTGCGCCTAGTTTGCCCGATATATACCCCTTCACAATCGTTACATTCGAGCCGATAAATACCTGATTTTTTTAACCGGTCAAATTTGTCTTTGCCATTGCAAAGTATTTTCTGAAGGTTGAAACGTGTTTTAAATGATGGCCTCATGTTTTCTTTTGGAAGGAGGTTACCGATCTTTTCGGACAAACTATTTAAAAAGGTTAATTTTACCCATTTCTGATTAACATCTTCGTCGACTTTTTTGAAAATTTTATTTAAGGCTAGTTTCCTATGTTTCCGTACTAAAAGTTTGTTAATTAAATTCTGGTGAAAACCATTTTTCTCGGCAATATATTTAATGGTAGACAACTCAATATTAAAACTGTCCTTCGAAAGGGGAATAGAGACCAAACGATTAATGAGGGAGTGGAAGGCGGAGAGCTTATGGGAGTAATGGTGGTTGGATTGGAAAGGAATAACCTGATCTGTGTAGGTAGGTTTACAGTAAATAGAGAAATGGAGATTAGGGCTGCGAAAGGATATGGTAAGGTCCAAAAAGTTAAGGGAATGGTTCATTTCCAGTTCTTGGGTAAAACATATGCAGGGATGGAGGGAATTAAGGAGGGAAAGGAATTGGTTAAGTTGCCTGAGGGTGCCGCACCAAATACAAAAAACATCATCTACATATCTGTACCAACATTTGACAAATTTAAGTAAATCGGAAGAGCAATTAAATAACTCACATTCTAAATTTTGCATAAAAATATCTGCTAAAATGGGTGACAGAGCAGATCCCATAAAAAGTCCATCTGTCTGTTTATAGAAGTCACCATTTAATAAAAAGAAATTTTGTTCACAGCAAAGTCTGACGAGCGACAAGATATCAGTTTTTATCACTTGGTCCATATTGATGTTACTAAACAAATTCTCCAAAATTTTTAGTGTTTCTTTGACAGGTACACTGGTGACAAGGCTCTTTACATCGAAAGATACTAGTTTTGCGTTGGGTGGTAGGGTGATATTGCTGAGTTTCTGGCATAATTCAATGGAATTTTTGACTGTATAATTAGGGGTGAGCACTAGATGGTTCTGGAGGATCCGGTTCAATCTAGCAGCTAGCTTGTGGCATGGGGAGTTGACACTGGACGCTACCGGACGAATGGGAATATCATCTTTATGTAATTTTGGAAGACCATAAAACCTTGGGGGTAAAGGGTTGGGCTCAATAAGACGGCGGGACTCACATTTAGAGAACACTATTGACTTGGAGAGAGCACTTCTCACACGTTTTTGAAGGGAATCTGTTGGATCACTTGGTAGTTTTTGGATAGAGTTTTCCACAATGAAGTCATTACATTTTGATATGTAATCACTACGATTCATAATCACTAAACAGTTACCTTTGTCCGCTTTTGAGCAAACTAAATTTTGCGTTTCAATTATTTGTCTGATACCTTTCAATATCTTCATCTCCTTAAAACTATGGGTGGGAAGCGTTTCACTCATGTGGGCAGCAATAATTTTAGCACTATCGTATTTCAGGGAAACATTTTCCTTTTTTAGGGCTATATCACAATCATTGGAAAACTCTAGATAATCACTGCGGGTTGGTGGGACTTTAGGAGAATATTTTAGGCCTAATTCAAGAAATTGGGTTTCCGTATTAGTAAAAACATGATCTGAAATATTAAGCACTCTCTGGTGGAACTTGTGGAGGGGGGGAGCACAGATAAGTGAGGTATCCACTGCACTTTCTTTCTCCTTCTGTAAAGATTTGATTTTGGAATTGAGGGAGGATAACTTCCTATCGGCGATGTCCGAAGCAAGCTGTCGAATCTGCTCGTTGATTAGGCACCATTCACACTCATGGAGGGTAGAGGCCAGTTCGACAGTTCGACATGCAGTAAAGTTCATATTCTCTTAATTATCGTATCATAATTAATCATAATGTTTATGAAAACGTTCATCCTGTGGGCATGTGGAGCATTAGCCAAAATAACCAAATGCATTCTGCATTGATGGAAAATTTCATGTTAGTAGGAAATATGAGCAGCCAAAGTAAATCATGTCCAATATTTTATGAAGAAGAGCGAATTACGCATGAGATTCGAGCTGATTTAACAAAATAAGAATTTAATTCTTTCATAATACAATACTGTATTTGTAATATAAAAAGCAATGACTTTTAGCGAGTATTTATAGAATTTATAATATCACAAAAGCCTTCAAAATGTGCCAGGCATTAAGAGGAAGATGAAAGGCGCGCTTCAAACAAAGAATCTCAAAGACTCGCTCTTGTCGAGTTATACTGGTTGGATTGTAGGAGGTAACTTTTTTCCCCCTTGGTGTGCATTCATAAGGAAATGACTCAATAAAAAAACTCATTGAAAATGGACAATAATGTTGTGTGTATGTATGTCATGCTGAGCAAAACTTGTTCTTCTGTCCTCATCAATGAAACAATGATTATTGTTAGAAACCATGTATCTCTACCCTTCAGTATATTTAAACAATTACAGTAAAATATATTTTTGAGTCTTTGACCTTTTGATCTTTTGACCAATGAGACCTTTCTCGCATTTTTAGAGCTTCCTTAAATTGAGAACATCTTAGGTTTAAGTTTATCCTAGATTTGAAGTCTAAACTGCATTATCATGAAGCAAGAATTGTGGAAAATAATTATATGGCATTTAAACCTATGACTGAGTTTTCCCCTTTTTCTCATTTTAGTAGGTAATGATTTAGCCTGTCTGTGCATTTTTGAGGAGGCTTAAATAGTAAACATCAAAGAGCATATTTCGGTTTGTTCCCCTGTGATTGCCTCCATATCCTTTTTCTTCAATTCAAGAATATTATTTACTCTTTTTTAGAGCTGCTGGAAAATAATAACATGTACCTATGAATCAAACAATACACTCTTCTTCATCAATCATAGATTGGATTTTTCCTTCTCAACTCCAATTTATGTCTCGTAAGTTATGCCATTCCAAATTCTTATTTGTCCTCTATTTGAACTTGGTTTCAAATAAAGATAATTTTCTTAAATAATCACCAGACAGCTGATTCTCTTATTCGTCTTCTTTTTTAAAATTGCAAAATTGTGTACTGTTCTATAGTTAATGTTATTATTCCTTCGTAGCTTTAGGTCAGGTGAATGATAATTTTGTTTGCTGTCCAGAAGAGGCCCTAGAATGGCAAACGAGAAGGTTTCAGATGTTGGAAGAGATTTTGCATTGCAATCCGGACATTATCTGCCTTCAGGTAATATTTTACTTCATAAAGGTCAACAATTAATTACTTCATTTTGCTAATCCATTTCCTATCATTTTCATTATTTAAATAACAAATAATATTGCACAAACACATATAAATCTATTATATATAGATGCTTCTCCGGATTCATTCATATATATACATAGGGATATAGATAGATAGGATACTAATTCACAGGCTAAACCACAAGCGTCATTGACTTCAAATTTTTACAACATATTGTCCATAACGTGTACACCCAAAGTACCGATTTTTCCCATTTAAATGTATTGCTTTGATTTTCTGGAATATTTAAAAAAATACTTCCTGGATAGGTAGAGAATTAAAACTCAAGGAGCCTTTAGATATGGTGATGATCTATCTAAAACATTAATTATTTTTACAGAAAATATCTGGGTTCGATGCTAGGACGATACAAAAATATCTTAATTAAATACATTGAGGTAGGTTTTCATTATTTTTTTTGATACACTTATCAAAATGATTAGAAGTTCTCGTTCTCCTAGAAGATGTATCTTAAGAATCCGTTTAAGAAACAAAATTAGATAAGACCATGCTGATCCTGGGTTCGATGCCAGACCACATTACAATTTCTCACATAAGGAATATAAGGGAAAAGTAGGATGTCGTTTGAGGCAGTTGTAGCCAATATTTCCGCTTGAATTTTCACACATAGTTAAAAATGGTGATCTTCTGTTGTGCTGCATAGAAAGTATTACCAGAAAGACACAGGTTCGAAGCCAGGCGGTAAATATATCCCCCTTTTAAAATACATTGAGGTAGTTTTCATTATTTATTTTGATGCACTTATTGAAATAATAGGAAGTTTTTGCTTAGATAAAAGATGTATATTAAGACTCGGTTTAAGAAAAAAAATTAGATGAGACCATACTGTTACTGGGTTCGATGCCAGAGTGCATTAACATTTCTCACGTGAGGAATATATGTGAGAAGTATGATATCGTTTGAGGAAGTTGCAGCCAAATTTTAATTTGAGTTTTCACACATGGTTATAGATGGTGATCTTCTGTTGTGCTGCATAGTAATTTTAATCAATAAGACCCGGGTTCGATACCAGATGATTAAATTGCAGCGAATTTTAAGGATATTTTCAATCTTTTTTTTTTTCTTTTGAGGACCGTCCCGATATGATGCCAAAATGTAATTAGTGTCGTGGATCTGTTTGCAGTGTGCAAGCTACATTTTACACTTAAAATAATAGTGAGGACCTATCCCAATGTATTTAAAAGACAGATTTTTGCATCGTTCTGGCATCGAACCCAGGACATTTTATGTAAAAGTCACTAATGTTTTCGATAGATCATGTCCATTTCTGTAAGCTCCTTGTGTTTTTATTCTCTACCTCTCCGGAAAGTATTTTTTAGAAATTCCCAAAAATCAAAGTAATACGATTAAATGGGAAAATCAGGATTTTCGGGCCTTCTGGCATCGAACCCATGACACTGAGGTTCAAAGTCGCCTTTATCCTGGGGGATTCATGTTAGGGCCTCTATGGTATAAAAATTTCAAGTCAATGACGCTTGTTGTTCCATCCGTATAAGCTTGCAGTATGTCAACAACTGAATCCTGGTGATTTCAGACAGCGTTTAGCATTTTGCCAGCGAATAATGGCAATCTTGGGTGAAAGCGAAAATGCAGTTTTACTCATGAGCGGCTCATTCTCATTTGGTTTTGTAAACAAGCACAACTTTAGATTTAGGTGTTCAGAAATTCACAAATATTGAGGCCTTTACACAATGCTGGAGTGACGGTGTGGTATTTGAAGTGGGGCTCATTGGGCCGTATATTTTTGAGAACAATAAGGGTCAGGAAGTTACTGTAACCGCAGATCGCTACTTGGAAATGTTGAATAATTCTTGTTGCCTGCACTTCGTTGTCGTCGCATAGCAATGTGAAACATATGGTTCCAACAAGATGGCCCACAGAGCTCGATGGAACGTGTCTGACAAGCTTTTCCTGGAAAAGTAGTCTCTTGTTTCAGAGATGTTCCTCGTCCCTCCGATCTGGCGATCCCGGACTTCTTTCTTTGGGATTTCTTGAATTCATGTGTTTATGTTGAAAAACCATGCACATTACTGGATTTGAAGGATGCCATATGAAGAGAAATCCAAGCCATTCCACGAGAAATGTTACAAAATTCAATGCGTAACTTCAGGGAAAGTCTGGAAACGTGTTCAATCGGAAGGGCGCCATCTAGGAGTTTTTTTTTTGTAACTTGTTTTTCTATAAGATTTTCTTAAAATTCCAAGTTTTTATAACGCAGTATTTAAAAAATAAAGTTTGGGTTCAAAATTTAAAAACATTTGTGGCTTTTTTGAAAACCATGCGATTCTCGGTAAAAACCCTGTACTACTATTCAAACCATTTTGAGTAGCGTTGGATTATTTATAATTTTAGGTTTACAATGGAATTGAAATGAAGCTTACTTGGTGAATTATATAATGATGCCAAATCTCAAGTGGAATCAGAAAAGGATGTTAAACAGGAATCGAATTGAGGGATTGCAACTTGAGCATAATTGTTGAAAATTTTGGTATTGTTGTTACTTATTGTGATTTATTTTTTTAAACTCTTGATTGTTTAAAATATTCCTGTAGAACTTACGCTTAGAGTAAGATATGGATTTACGTTACAATTTAATTTGGTTAAGCCAAAAAAGAAAAACATTGGCACGGCTTTGTTGACCTGAATTTGTTTTCATATTTGAATACGCTCTTTTGATCAGGAGCTATAAAAAACTTCTGAAAAGTAATTTCTAACTTAATCCATTATTTCACTACTGTCTATAAAAATATTTCTTTTCGATCCATGTGTTTTCCCTTTTTGAATGTTAAATATTTTTTAAACGTTTAAAACCATTAATGACTCAAATTTTCCAAAATATATTCTCTTTCCCCATCTTCATGCTATTTAACAATTTAATTACCTCTTTTTATTTTATTTTTTGTTGTTTAATACATTTTATCTTTTTCTATTAGTGGTAATTTTCTTTTTAGTCAAATAATCTCTACACAATAATACTCAGGATCTGCATTTTTTTCTTCGTGAATTTGAAACCTTTCTATCCCAAAATTAAAAATCCACTTTAAATTTCCACATATTTTTCTCTTACGTTTGTACCATTACCTACCCAGTTCTCAAATTTGTTCATGTATTGGGAACAGTAAGCTGCAACATTAACTGTATGAAAACTATACACTATTAAATTTTTTTATTTCAAAAGGGTTTTTTATGCGGTAGTTGTATGATTCATATGTTTGTTATGATTTATTTAGAGCCGCAAGGCACTCACATTTATTTAGATGATGATTGCTATATTTATTGCAAATGACTTGTGTATTATTTGTACATGCATTCTCTTTAATTTCAATTGCAGGAAGTTGACCATTTTGGCTTCTTATACAAGGCATTGTCTTCTGTTGGCTACGCAGGGACGTTCTTCCCCAAACCAGATTCTCCTTGTTTATATGTGCCTGGAAATAATGGACCTGATGGATGTGCTATATTTTTCAAAACTGAAAAATTCCAGCTCATGTCAATTGACACAAGGATATTGGAAGTTTGGAGAGTGCAAAGCAATCAGGCTAGTATTCTTCTTTCGACATGTCCTAATTATATGGCTTTATTGTGCATCTAGATTTAAATTTAAACCCTGCAATCCGCCAGTGGTGCGTGGCAGGGGGTGTAAGACACCAAAATACCTATCTAATCTGGAGAGCTATTTGCTTCTCTAATACTTCGCGGAAAAAATGACCAAAAGTAGCTATCTGTCCTGGCAACTACTTCCCTGTATCACTTTTTTGTTTTCTCTCGAAGGTCGCGTAGGAATATAACTGGGATGATAATATCTGTTATCTCCTCCCTGAAATGAGTAGTGATAAATTTATCAAAAAGCTTCCGTCGATATTCACGTCTTCTATCACTAAGAGAGTTCCAACCGAGGGATTCTATCATAGCCGAAACACTGCTGTCCAATCTGAAATCTCCCTTGACGAACCTTGCTGTTCTACGTTAAATCATCTCAAGATCGGAAATTAATCCTACTTCATGAGGATCCCAAACCGCACAGCAATACTCAAGTAGTGGTCAAATTAGGGAAAAATACGCAATTTCTTTTACTCTCGACGAACACCCCCTAAGAATTCTACTGGCTAACCTTTGCATTCTATTCACCTTTCCTACTACGCCTCGAATATGCTCTTTGAAGGTTAATTGCTCTTTGAGCGTTAGTGGACCGCGTGAAAGTCATGGCAACGCACTTCTTTACATTCAGCTCGAGCTGCCAATCACTACACCAACCCGAAATCATATTCAGATCGTTCTGCAAACAACCAAGGTCATCTTCAGTTACAATCTCCCTATACCCAACAGTATCATCAACGAATAACCTAACCTTGCATTTAACATTATCCACAACATCGTTAATATATATCAGGACCAAAATTGGTCCTAATACACTTCCCTGTGGAACACCGGATGTGACGCGAACCTCATCAGATAAAATTCCGTCCAACGCAACTCGCTGCGATCTTTCCCCGAGAAATTACTTTATCTACTCAACAACTTTCCCGTTAATCCCGTAAGCCGTCAACTTATGAATTAATTTTACATGCAATACTCGATCGAAAGCTTTTCTGAAATCTAGAAATATGGCGTCTGTTCTTATATCCTTATCAGGTGTTCTAACTACATCGTAGAGAAAAAGGGCTAACTGGGTATCACATGACCTACCTTTACGGAAACCGTGTTGACATTGACTAATTGCCCCCTTGTCACTTTGGAAACGCATTATTGAACTCGCTATAATTTGCTCGATAGTCTTACAAAATATTGACGTTAAAGATATCGGACAGTAATCTTCAGGTTTCGAGGAACGTCCTTTCTTAGGAATTAGAGTGATATGCACTCTTCTCCACGACATTGGTACAATTCCTTCGTCCAAGGTTTTCCTATAGAATACGAAAAGAAGGGGAGCAAGCTCATTCGCCAGTGTTTGAATGACGAACGATGGTATACCTTCTGGTCCTGGTGCTTTTTTCTTGTCGACCTGCCGCAACAACTTTCTTATTCCATCCACCGATAACTCGATTGGTTCCATTTCTGAATCAACACACATAGAAAATTCGTTCTCGCGTCCATTGTCTAAACTAAAGCTTTCCTGGTAGTGTCGATTAATTAGATTTGCTTTATCTAACGTATCAGTAACCATTAACACGTAATTAACAAGGCTGGGTACTGAAGGCTGACCTCCTCCAGATTCTCGGACATATGACCAAAATTCCTTCTGGTCACCTCCTAAAGACTCTAAAAGGGTTTTAGATCTATATTCCTGAAACTCATTCTGTGATTCATCCTTAACCTTCGCACCTCCGCATATTTTTGTCGCTCAAGATCAAAGTCTACTCCGATTTTCTCTAGCTTCTTCATCTGTGCGTGTGAAATCCTTTGCTTCCTATGCAACGCTCGCAACTTAGGTTTCATCCAACGCGGATCCTTACGCTCCCTAACGGTTTTAATTGGGACAAACCTAGCTAAGCCTTCCCTTAATATTCGTAGGAATTCCATCCAGCTATCGTCAATAGTATTACCAATCTCTCTTCGCATTAATATAATCCCTGAATTCTGTAAATCTCGTATTGCGAAACATATGAACCTGCTGGTGGCTTGAGAGATTTTACTATTTCCGCTTTCATAACTGCAGTTATGACATCGTGGTCTGAAATTCCAGCAATAATATTAAGATCATCGATCAAGTGAGAATACAAAGTTGCTAATAAATCAATTACACTACCTTGACCTTCGTGAATTGTCCTCCTAACCTTCTTATTAAGTTGATCTAAGGCGTGAAGCAAAAAAGTATCTATCGATGTTTAGGATAGTCTTCTCTCTACCGGAGTGCGAGCTCGATGAATTCTCCCAATCAATATGGGGAAGGTTAAAATCCCCTCCTACAACAATGATGGAATCCTTCACTTTCTTCCGAATATTCTCTAACGAATCAGCTAGTTGCTCTATACATCCGATGTCTATATCCAGAGGCCGATAAAAGGAATAAAAGAATACCTTCTTTCCATTCCGTCCAATAACCGAGCACCATACCATTTCGCATGTACCGTTCTCCAAGAAGTCAACGCACTGACTCTTTAAAGAATCCTTTACAGCGATAAACACCCCTCCACCTATTCTACAGAGTCGATCCTTACGATAAACAACATAATCTGGAGGAAATATCTCACCTGATGAAACATCTTCGCTTAACCAACTCTTTGGTCCCTATCACGATATCGGCATTATTGCTTCTTGTAAGATTAAGGAATTCTATCTGCTTTATACCTATACTTCTGCAATTCACTTCTAAGATTTTTAAAGCTCTCGCATTGTTCTTTAAGATTTAATTACTAGAGGCAAGTTCCTGTTTCCTTACGCAATTATTAGCTCGTTTCTTTGTTCTAACCTCGCACCTATCCCTTTGCCCATTACTGTTGGTGTTAATCTCACAATTAAAACCCGAAACCTCATTTATCGTTAACCTAGTGTTGCAGTCTAACCTAAAAAAACACCCACATCCCTGAAAACCCGACCCACTACCTTCTCCGCAGCCTCGGAAGTATAATGTACCATATGCAAGCAACATTTTTCTCGTATATATATTTAGGTATAAAAATTTACAGCTGAGCACAAGACCTTCAAAATAATACAAGTAGGAGTGATTTAGTGCCAGAAATATTTTTTCGAAAAGTTAGGAAATGAAAGGGTTGATTAAAATGCGAAAACAAATACTGAATTATTCAAATCGCTACCTTCTATCAATGAAAACTTGACCCTAAATTGCCCTGAGTTTGAAATCGTTTGTGTTTCAATATGTAATCGTTATTTATATTTAAAAAATAGCCAATTCAAAAAGAACTAAAACTTGTCATAGCAAATGAAATACGAAGCAAATAATAGCCTGAAAAATATGAACGTACGTCAAACATTTATACGGTATATTTATAAAGCGAACAGCATGCAATACAGGCTTCCTCAGACTTGCTTCTCAGATTCATGGACCGAATGTTTTGGACGCATACCTAAGGCTTATCTAATCTACTTGATTAATTCAAATAAAGTCGAAAATATCTCTAAGAGTTTTTTATTCAGCTTAGCAGATTTTAAAATAGTTGAAATTCAACGGCGTTGGAAGAATCTGCCGAGGATACCCAATACATAGTTCGATGCAGAGAAGAAATTGTAACTATTAAAAAGCATCATTGCGCTTAGAAAAAAATATGATGTGGCCAACACATGACTTTCTCCGTATTTATTGAAAACAGAAGCCTATGCCGGTAATATATAAATAACTCCAAAACAATGAGTGTTACAGGAAAATGTTTGTTACAACATTTGCAGTAAAGAACATTATCTATAACTTTTGTATGTAAATGTATATACCTTTATTGCATTCTGACAGAGATATGTATGAAAAACTTCCATTTCTGGATAAACAACAACTTCCGATTAACCATTATTGAAAAATAACTCCTAAACAATCAGTATAACGAAAAAATGTTTCATACAACATTTGTAGTAAAGTACATTATCTATAACTTTTGTATGTAAATGTATGTACCTTTATTGCATTCTGACAGAGATATGTATGAAAAACTTCCATTTCTGGATAAACAACAACTTCCGGTTAACCATTATTCAAGAATAACTACTAAACAATCAGTGTTACAAAAAAATGTTTAATACAAAAGTTGTAGTATAGTGCATTATCTACAACTTTTGTTACCAATTGTATATACCTATATTGCATTCTAGCAGAGATATTTAAGAAACTATATTTAGTTCTGGATAAACCGCAACTTCTGGTTATGCGATGTTCACCAAAAACTAATAAACTCTTGGCATTGTTAGGAAAATACTAAATATAAATTTTGAAAATGATCAGATGATTACTTTTTAAGATAGAGCGCCCACAAACGTTTTTACCACAGACATGTTCGGGAAAATAGTGAAAATGTGCTCTATGGGCACCAAAACATTTATTCCGTTGAAATCTGGAGGTTGAATTTTTTTGCGAATACAATACTTTCTCTATACTATGTATAGGGAGAAAGTAAAACATTTAAAATTGATGAATATGAAATCATCCAAATTATTTCAACAAAGATGGTATTCAAATAAATTACACGATACATCTTCTATCTAAGCAAGAACTTCCTATCATTTCGATAAGTGCAAGAAAAAAATAATGAAAAACTACCTCAATATGTTTTATATTGGAGATAAATTTTCCGTACGGCATTGAACCCAGGTCTTTCTAGCAATAATTTCTATGTATCACAGCAGAAGATCACCATCTTTAACTATGTGTGAAAATTCAAGCAGAAATATTTGCTGCAACTGCCTCAAACGACGTCCTACTTTTCCCTTATATTCCTTGTGAGAATTTTTTAATGTGCTCTGGCATTGAACCCAGGAACAGTATGTTCTTACAAGTAACATGTTGCTTGCATACTGCAAGCAGATCGACAACACAAATTTAATGTCAGCATAATATCGGGATGGTCCTCAAAAGAAAAAACGGATTGAAAATATTCTAAAAATTCGCTGCAATTTAATCGTCTGGCATCGAACCCAGGTCTTCTAGGTCATACTTACAGCACAACAGAAGATCTCCATATCTAACAATGTGTGAAAATTCAAGTAGAAGCATTGGCTGCAACTTCCTCAAACGACGTCCTACTTTTCACATACATTCCTTATGTGAGAATATGTAATGTGCTCTGGCTTCGAACCTAAGAACAGCATGGTCTTATCTAATTTTTCTCTTGAACCGAGTCTTAATATACATCTTACTTCTAAGCAAGAACTTCATGTCAATTCCATAAGTGCATGAAAAAAATTATGAAAGCTACCTCAATGTGTTTTAAAAGGGAGATATATTTATCGCCTGGCTTCAAACCCGGGTTTTCACGGCAATACTTTCTATTCATCAAAACAGAAGATCATTATTTCTAACTATGTGTGAAAATTCAAGCAGAAATATTGGCTTCAACTGCCTCAACTGACGTCCCACTTTTCCCATATATTCCTAATGAGAGAAATTTTAATGAGCTCTGGCATCGAACCCAGGAACAGCATGGTCATATCTAATTTTTTTTCTTGAACCGAGTCATAATATACATCTTCTATCTAAGTAAGAACTCCCTATTATTTTGATAAATGCATAAAAGAAATAATTAAAAACCATCCCAATGTGTTTTATATGGCAGATATACTTACCACCCGGCATCGAACCCGGGTCTTCTGGTGATACTTCCTATGCAGCACAAAAGTAGATCACCACCTCTAATAATGTGTGAAAATTCATGCAGAATTATTAGCTTCAACTGCCTCAAACGACGTCCTACTTCTCCCATATATTCCTTATGAGAGAAATTTTAATGTGCCCTGGCAACAAACCCAGGAACAGTACGGTCTAATCTAAATATTTTTCAAAAACCTATGATTAATTCCTATCGTTTTGATAAGTGCATAAAAACAAATAATGAAAAACTACCTCAATGTATTTTAAACAGACATTGTTTGCACCGTCCTAGCATTGAAATCAGGATATTTTCCATTAATTTCATTAATGTTTTCGATAGATCATGGCCATATATATAGGCTCCTTGAGTTTTGATTCTCTACCTATCTGGAAAGTATTTTTTTAAAATTCCCCGAAAATCAAAGTAATGCATTTAAACAGGAAAAATCGGGACTTTGGGGCCCTCTGGAATCATACCCATCACTCTGAGGTTCAAAATCGCAATTTTTCTGGCGGTTACACGTTATGGCCAATATGTCGAAAAATTTCAAATCATTGACTCTTGTGGTTTAGGCTGTGAATTAGTATCCTATCTATCTATCTATCTACATACATGAATGAATCCGGAGAAGCATCTATATATAACAGATATAATTTTTTTTCTTAAACTGATTCTTAATATACAATTTCTAGCGGAGCAAGAACTTCCTATCATTTCGAAAAGTGCATCAAAAAATATAATGAAAAACTTTCTCAATGTGTTTTAAACGGCCGATTTTTGCCTCGACCTAGCATCAAACCCAGGATATTTTTCGTTAAAGTTATTTCTGTTTTCGATAGATCATAAGCATATATATAGTCTCCTAGAATTTTGATTCTCTACCTATCCAGGAAGTATTTTTTTTTATTCCCGAAAATCTAAGCAATGCTTTTAAATGGGAAAAATCGGGACTTTGGGGTCCTCTGGAATCGAACCCATGACACTGCTACTCAAAATCGCAATTTTTCTGTCGTTTGCATGTGATGGCCAATACGTCGTGAAAATTTCAAGTCAATGTCACTTTTGGTTTAGCCTGTGAATTAGTATCCTATCTGGGTGTATATATAAATGAATCTGGAGAAGGAATTATACAGGTAACAAATCGTCTGTCGATACATCGAATTTTTATCTTATGAAGATTTTTATTCAAACTTTACTGCGTTTGACGTATTTCCTTAATTTAATTATATGAATTTGTATTCATTAAGGACTCCCGTACCAAATAAACATCTAAGGCTTTTGAAATAATTATTATATTATTTGATGAATCTCGATCTCACATTTGAAAATTATGTATACGAAAGACAATGGCATAATTAAAAAGAAACATATATATATAACATGTAAACCCATAACTCAGGGTAGTATCCCTTAATACTTTTTCTTTGCTTGCAGTTTGCAAGCACCCATTTAGGAGTTTTGATGTATACACTGATTCATTCATTCATAGGGGATCAAAATTTTAACCTTGTTCCACATTTGTCAGCGATTTGAAATTTTTACGACGTACTGTCCATAGCATGTAATTTCCAGAAAAAAGGCGACTTGGAACCTCAGTGACATGGGTTCGATTCCAGACGCCCCTAAAGTCCCGATTTTTCCCATAAAGATACATGGCGGTGATTTTCGAAAATTATTTTGAGGAACTTCCTGGTAAAGTACGGAGTTGACATTCTAGGGATTGCTAGAATCCGTGCATATCTGACGAAAAACATAGACATCTTTGCGGATTATCCTTAGTTCGACACTAGGTCAGAGCAAATATTCCCCATTTAAATTGCATAGCGGCGATATTTTAGATTTTAGAAAGATTTAGCACTTTTCTGCTGGATACATTGTTGGCTCTCATTGGCTGGTCCGCCGACGTTTCGACGACCCACTCGGTTGATGAATTTAAGATTTTTTAAAAATCACTTCCCTATAAGATGGAGACTTGAAACTCGGCTTGTGGATAGAGATCATAGATATACTTTATGTATTTGATGCAATGAAGTAGAAGTAATCAAATTACTTGTAGGGATTACATTTTTGATAATTTTTACTTGTAATCGTTACATTTTTAAACCCAGTATACTTTAAACACTACCATCTTGCATTTGATTGGAACTTATTTTCTCTAAAGAAGGCTTTGTATGCTTTGATAGAATCCATTGGCTTCCCTTATTCTGTGTCCAATCTCCACGCTTATTTTTCCATCTCCTACAACTCACTTTCCAAGTACTCGAAGTTTCTAACAACCTCCAGCAGATTGATCTCTTTCCACCACCAAATATCTTACTTTTTTCTATATTTATCTTCATCCCATACTTTTGATTGCTCTATTCCAAAGGTTGACTCTTCTCTGAAACTCCCCCTTATCATGGCCCCAATTTCCATCATTTAAACAATGTATAATTGTTCCATTATTTTCATTGCTAGCACCGCTGTCTTTCGAGACTAAAATCCTCTAGTGCAGGCTCTACATCATCATATTTTGAGAGCATTAAAACATGATGATAAAGGGGCCTTTTACCAATAAGATATAAAAAAGAATCAATTGTTCTAATGTTATGGACCAGATATTTCTTCAATCTCCTGCCTATGTATCTCCCAAATTGCAGGAGCCATAATAAAGTACATCCTCTGCTGCCATTGCAAGAATCAAGCTCTTCATGAGTTTACTTTTTATTTTACGTAGTTTTTTACCTTTTCTTTAAATAAGAAAAATAAAAGATCATCATGCAATTATTTCTTTGTATTTTTGTAGAAATTCATGCATCTGCACACAAAAAGATTAGATACATAATTATTTATGTTCATAAATTACTATATTTATGTTAATGAGTGATATTACTTAAATCTCTAGTTTTAGTTTATGGAAAAATATTATCTCATTCACTGTTGGTAAAACCTTTTGTTGTTGAGATTCTGTATAACTCTGCTGTATTTCAATTTACTGTAGTCTTTCTATTACTATTATTAAGGAATGGTAAAAGTTTTGTAGGTTATTTTTAAAAGAAAAGTTTTTGCAAAAGGAGGTAAAAAAGCAACAAAATAAAAGTTTTTAGTTTTAGAGAATCCTGTTTTAAATCCTAATATCATAAGCATGATTAATGAGCAAAATCACCTTCAGAAGTTGAGATGGAATTTTAAAAATACTTTTTCTGCAGTTTTCTCTCCTTACCTGACCTATTATGGCTGCTTTCTTCAAATTTGACAGTGGCCATTATATCTCCATTTGAAGCTCTGCTGTTGAAACAGATCGTTGACATTACATGACTGAACACTTACTTTTCTTGCCTCATACAAATGGAATTTTGAGGGTAATCATTGCAGTTGCCAAGGCCTGCAGCATTGAAGGGCAAAGAAAATTATTTACAATTGTAATTCCAGGTTGCAATCCTAGTATGGCTGACAATGCGTGAGACGGGTGAACAGCTGTTGGTTTGCACAACGCATCTGAAAGCGCGCAAGGGTGCATTGTTGTCAACGCTGCGTAATGAGCAAGGGAGAGACCTCCTGGAATTCGTGGCAAAGCAGGCATTGCTGGTTGAAGGAGAAACAGGAAAGCAGCCTCCTATCATCCTGTGTGGAGATTTTAATGCTGAACCGAGCGAACCAGTGTATTCAACAATTCTCAGTGACAAGAGATTGTGCTTATCCAGTGCTTATGCTCAATATCCACTGGATTCTGAAAAAGGTGACATGGTGAGATATTTTCCATTTATATCCATTCTTGAACAGTTAGGCTGAGGCAGCCTCCTGGATAGACGAAGATCCTGGGTTCGATTCCCGGTCCAGTCAGACTTTTTTCAAGTCCATTTTCCATGAATAATTCTATTAATTAAGCTTAAGTTGTTCAATAACATCACTGCAGAGACTTTTGTCATTCTGAGCAGACAGGGTGTTATATCCCAGAAAATGTGTTATATTCATGGGCAGAAATGGTATTCCTCTAAATAGAGAAGTTTCTGTCGCCCAAGAATTATTCACTGCAGCATGAGATAGAAATTTTGAAAGTATATAGGAGAGAAAATGGTTTTCATATAAATTACATGAAAACTATACTATATACATAGTGATTCAAACTATATAGACATAGTAATTTCATTATAACTAATGAAGTAAATAAATATCTTTAAGCCCTCGTTATGGCTGCAAAACATAAGAGTGGTGACTATTTGCATTAATAAGAAAAAGAATGCAATAATATTAGAAAATAAAGTGTGAATTATACATTTCAATGTAATTAAATTAAAATTACTGGAATAATAATCACTGGAATAAAAAAGAACATTTATTTAGACAATTCACCTATAAGAATCTCTATACTGTAAGAATCTCTGTCCTCGAGTAAATCCCCATCGATCTCCTCTAGTTGCACAGAAGATGTGCACCGGGAATTTTAGCAAACGCATTTTCGAATCAGAGCCTGAGCTTAAGCTGAAAATGTTTACTGATGATTTTAGAACTCGCTAAAACATTTTACCTTTTCAGTGATGATTGTTACAGACCTTTATAATGTAATGTGTTATTTTCATAAGCTCTCACACAAATAGCTTTAATTACACAGCTAATCACAAAATATCATAATAGCAGATGGAATTAATGATAAGGCTCTATTAGTGGACGTAGAAAACAAATTTACTTTTGTTTTTGTTGTTCTTTGTTTTTGTGAGTTGCTTAAAATTACATTAAAACTATCTGGCAATTGTATGTTGTTGTTTCAGGCAAATGGGAATTGTATGGAGCCTCCGTACACAACTTGGAAGGTGCGTGAGAATGAAGGTGAAGTGTGCCACACCATAGACTATGTCTTCCACTCCCAAGCATCTCTCTTAGTGGAATCTGTGCTGGAGTTCCCATCGGGAGAGGATATTGGACCCGGAAGAGTGCCCTCTCTTCGCTATCCTTCCGATCACTTCTCCCTCGTCTGTGACTTACACTTGCTTGGTGCTGATGCAAAGAGGTGTACAGTTACGGAGAAAATGTGAATGTGTGATTAAAGTTGTGTCAAAGAGTCTACCTCCATTTGTAATATTTGATGACTTTGAAAATAAAGAAGAGCAGTAGTAAGTTGGGAATGTGGACAGATATGAGATTCGCAAGTATTTTACTTGAAAGTGATTGGTGTACAGTTCTGAACTTCTTTTGATCGAAATGTTGACTTTATTGTCAGTAAGGTTCGAGTCTCTGTTGGTAGTGCAGTTGAATGTGCTTTGACAACTTCCAGTTGCTGAAGAGAAATGATTAGAGGTGGTTGTTGTAGTGTTTGGTTGATAAATTATATTCTTTCACAATTCTGAGAGAACATTTTAGTGCCGTACAGCATTACGGATGAATAAAACAAGGTAATGCATTATAATTGTTAATTTTTAAAAGTGATTTTTCTTGGTTATTTATTAATACAAATATATTTAATCATTTTATAAAAAATTGTCTTCTGTGAGTCTTCTTTCTTTTACGATAATCACTAAATTGCACGATGATTTTTGATCTATTTAAGATAACAGTGATTTTATCCTGACTAGTGCCTCTGGAGAAATTTTTTGTTTTTTCTCTTGCTTGAGGCTAAAGAGAATTCCTATAGTTAAGGATTCTTACTACTTATCTAAGCCTTTTTTGTTTTGCATTCACTTTTCTCATTGTTATTATAATTTTTTTTTGAAATTCCATTTATTCATCGTAAAATTACCATCTACTTTAAAAAACTCACATTAGTGGTGAAGGAATGACAATCCTGTCAGACTTTCTTAGCTAGATGAAATTACAAAGACTATATTCTATTGTCGAGTGGAATATTTGGTTAGGAATTTTTCATCTTTTATATTTGCATTGAATTAGCATGATATGTCAATTCTTAAGGAAGAAGGAAGTTCTTTCCCGGTGATTATAATGTGGAAAGAGTTCTCTGGTTTCTAACCGGGTTGTCTCTTGCCAAAGGGTTGATGTTTAGGGTGCATACTCTGCACCCATCTTCAAGATGCTGATCAGCATCTCAGCAGTATCTTGAAGATGGGCACAGAGTACGCGCCCAAAACATCAACCCTTTGTCGAGAGGCAACCCGGTTGGAAACTAGAGAACGTTTCCTATGTGTCAATTCTTACTTCTCACATTTTAATTTTGATTTCCTCAATTTTTCTTTTATTTTCTGTTTAGCTTTGGAGCATATTAGCTGCAGAAACAGTAACGACAATAAAAGAGTAGTATAATCAATAAATGAAGCCTCAACTATGTTGAATTCCATGCCTGGATAGAAATAAAATCACTGAATCAATACCCCACTTGATCTTTAATGGGACGACTGCAATTCAGGCTTCCGAAAGTCACCTGATGATAAACAAACAAATAATCACCTGATGATTGTCCTAAACCGGTAGACTGCCAGTCAGGTGCTCTGTCCGTTGAGCTATTTTGCCAGAACCAGCCAGAACGTTCTCTCAAGCTGAATACCGAATTTAATTTTTTGGTTATATGGGTTACATCCATTCATGTAATCGGTTAGGTTGTCAGAGTAGTAAAACGGAAAGAAGTGGAGTGAATGAAAAACAGGGAGTTATTACTTGAGGTTGATTTTTGGTTTGAAGAATTGAAAGGAAGCACAGTTTACTTGGTTTCCTTCTTTTCCAGCGAAGTGATTACTGCATGTCGAAATAGCCGTACTGACTGTCTCTGAAAAACTACTTAGTTCTACCTTTCTACTTGCTGCATCAGGTATATTGTAGATAATTTATTAAATTAAAACATCGTTAATTGAAATTATATATCTCTTTATTAGGTTAAGGGTATTGAAATAAATTTCAGACCATGAATTCTCGTGTGAAGATTTCAGATCTAACACGTTTCATCGCTTGTTCAAGGTGAATGTTCCACTGTCCTTGCAAGGCGAACTTCCAGATCCTACATAGTGCAGTATGGCCTCCTAACGTCATTGATATGTTCTGCATATATATTAAATTTGTTCGGGATATGTCTCAATCTTGAGGTCTTACTTGAAGATCTCGGTCCCAATGATCTGCTTCGCTCTTCTATTAAACTGATTCATACTATCTGTTGCTGCATACACAGAAGCAAAATGTGAATATCGAATCACAATTATACAATTCAATAATACTTTAAAATCTGCATGCAGTATAGTCAAACATAACTCCAAAACTATCTTTCAAGTGCGAAGTCAAAATGAGATTAATGTCAATGACCATCCTATCCATCAATACTCAGTTCTGCCAATCCTCCAAGTATAGCTCACCGTCTCAATTTATTTCTTGCTTCCCACTGATGCCTCTTCTGGTCAGCAATGCAATTAGATCTTTAAAAAACATCCTGGTCCTGTGGAATTGACGATATCTCCAAGGCCATAAATAAATCTGCCGTAATGTTTATTGCTTATTATCAATCTATCCTTCAGTAAAGGGATTTTCCCCTCATTCCTAAAGTTTTCCATTGTCAGACCAGTACTAAAAAGCGGTTCTCCTCTGATCTACTACAGCCCTATCTTAGTACTTTGTCTTCTCCAAAATTTTGGAGAGAAGTTATACTGATGGTGAAAAATAGTGACTTGGCTGGGACTCGAACCCAGGTCTCCCATTTTCCTGGCAGGTATTTTGGAGAGAGTTTTATACAATAAGCTGGTTAAATTTGTAAATTATCATAATCTTATGTCTGACTCACAATTGGCTTTAGGAAAGGTAGATCAACTTCATCTACAGTTTTCCATTGTCTGAACAACATCTAAAGAGCTTAGAATTATCACCATGTCACTGGAATTTTCTGTGACTTATGAAATCCTTTTAGTAGTATTAACCATAAACTTTTCTTTTCTAAACTCAAATATTTGGACAACATGAAAACCCCTTGAACTGGATTATTTATTTTCTTTATAATTGGCATCAAATAGTTAAATACTGTCATAAATTTCACAATGCTGGTGAATTTAACACCACTGCCCATTGTCAGTGGTATTCCTCAGGGATCCATCCTTGGATTTTTTTCTCCCTGGCGAGAAAGGTAACCAACTCTGTGCAACACAGTCATCTGTCAAATTACGTAACAGTCCAGGGAATTCCGCAATGGCAGCACTAGTGAGTGAGTTGAGTTATGTTATGTTGGCAGTAGTTCTATTTAGTAACGGCTAGAGAATCTCGGCAATGTTTTGAAGTTGACGAGAACTGTTTCAAAAATATTCAATGAATTATATTGAGTTAAATGCTCTATCAGAACAGAAGCAGTGAGTTAATGCCACCTTTTCGCTCTCTGAATAAGTAGAATAGTAAGTAAATGCTGTAAGATTTGCTTTACTGTATTGTACGTTCCAAACATCTCAACCAATGAGAGGGCAAACGAGTAGACAAATGAAGAATGAAACAAGGCGTGTAAAAGCAGATGTAAATATCGATGATATGTATGAAATTTTAGGTAACTAAGATTTGTTGTTGTCCTTTGTTGATTTCTTACTACAGTTTTGAAAGAAATCTTACAGGGAAGATATTTATAATATTTTCAGAACTTAGTATCAGTGAAAGAACTAGGAAATTAGTAAGTACATAGTACCTTCGATACACTCACTGACTGATTTCTTGGAGGTTAGATTTCCACGAATTCCTTAGGTGCTTCATAAATTTAGTGTTGGAACTGTTGCTGTCTTCAAATCAGTTTACTATTGGTCAGCTAGTAAGACCTCGATTCGTATAAACGGATAGGTATATTTTCTTTTTTATATTTGCTACAAAAGCAAAATCCTCTCGTCTCCTTTTGAACCAAAGTACTGCAACTTTCGACTGTAGCACTTCCTTGTACGTATAATTAATACTTGTAATTAGTTTCGCCTGGATTAACTATACACTCTACAAATATTATTCAATTATCTTGGCCTTTCATATATTGCTGAAATATATGATTTTAATGGAATCTAATGGTAAAATTGTGGGTAATTTTCTAGTTTCACGGTGTTTGGGAGAAATTGTATATCTCCTTTACTACTGAAGATACACATACCATTCTTACACCATATTATAGAAGGAGGATTGCAATTTATATATATGATATGTAATCTCTTCTAAGTGCTGCCATTTCGGAGAAATTCTATCCGAAAACCTTAACCTTAGCATCATCAATTGATTGCAACATAGAAAATTTTTAATATTGCCCTGGAGTAACTGAAATCCGTAAAATGACTCTTTTGATGAAAATTTAATTGAAAAAGTTCAATTTCAACAGTGGATATCGGTGGCTTGACCAAGTAATCTGAAGACTTTGGAAAAAACTTTTTATATAAAAGAGTTTATTGATTTATTCTGTAGTAAGATGTACGCTTTGGTTAGGCATGACTTTATTGCCAAGCAACGAGGAGTATTCCTTAACAACACTAAAGAAAATCTTCATTATTCAGAATTTGTTGTTACTTTTGATTTTTCCGAAAATTATAGTATAGTTCTTCAGGATGAAGCCCAGAGTTATCACTGGACAAGCCAACAGATTACAATACATTCTTTTGTTATATATTACAAACAAGAAGACAAAATTGAACATTTGAGCTTTGTCGTTATTTCAGACTGCCTACAGAACAACACAGTAGCTGTTTATGTATTTCAAAAGAAGCTCATTTCTTATTTAACAAACAAATTTCAAAAGTTTCAAAAAAAGATTTTTTTATTTTTCTGACAGTTCGGCCTCTCAGTATAAAAATAAGAAAAATTTCCTGAGCCTTTACCTTCATGAGGAAAATTTCAACATAAAAGCTGAGTGGCACTTTTCAGCAACAGCACATGGGAAAGGGCCATGCGATGGAGTTGGCGGTTCTGTTAAAAAACTGGCAGCTTGCGCTAGTTTGAAATGGCCATATGACAACCAAATCCAAACCACACAAGATATCTTTGAGTGGGCAGTAGAAAACATACCAATGGTAGATTTTGCCTTTTCCACTCAAGAGGATTATGCGGTTTCAGAAATATTCCTGGAATGCCGTTTTGAACAAGCGCTGATCATTAAAGGGACCCAACAGTTCCATGTTCTTTCCCAAAATTTAATCAAAGCTACAAGTGAAACACTTTTTTGATGACATACAAGGTTGGGAGAGGAATGTGGCTAAACCAGTTGACACACTGAAGTTAGAAGACGTTTTAGGCAATGTCACCACTGTATATGACGAAAACTGGTGGCTTGGCTATGTTTTAGAAGGAATCTTGGAGGGCTCTTGGAGGAATTGATCTGAAGCAAACTTAAATTGCATTCTCAAAATTTAATCAGTGAAAAGGACAATTTTCAGGGATGTAGTTTTTTTCAAATCAATACTCAAATTTTCCTCAGGTTAGTTAGTCAGTTAATTTATACTTAACTAGTACCTATGATTTAATTGTTAAAAATTATTGCAAGTACCTACTGGGGTCCATGTTTGGCTATACACTGGGTAACAAATACGATATGTAAAAACAAGCTTATCATAATTAGTTGTTTTAATGAACCCATCATACTGCCACGTTTAAAAATTTCCAATTTTTTACTACAGTACTAACATTTTTTAGGAATATTTACAATGTAATATATTATGTACCTTTTGGAAAAACATAATAAAAATTACCTGATTGTTTTGTCAAATATTGTTAAAATTGGGAAAATGTGAAAAAACAGCAACAGAAATATTTTTTTAAGAGTGAAGAGTCTTCTTTCCATCTGGTTTTGTAACTGTTACACAGTCCTTCATACCTGGCATTGCCCATCCACAACCATAAATCCAAACAACACTCATGATAAGTTTCCAATTGTTCGCTTATGTAAACTACTATCTTGGAAAGTGTAATAAGTTGGCCACATATGCGTTAAAGTGCATTAATTTTTTTGGAAGAATTGACATTTATTGTAGTAAGTACACTCACGCGGACTTGAATATACTAGCCCATGTAAGATAGGCATTTCTTTGTTTTCTCGGCAGCCATTGGACCCCCCATTGGCAAATCCTGGCTGCGCCACAGGCTGGAGTATTTTTTTAACAATGAACCCATTATGACCCCACTGTCATATTTTACTGTACGATTTAAAACAGTACTAAGTATTTATACTAATATTTTGAGAATTTTAAATTATGTACTTTTTGAAAAAAAAATTAAACAAATTGTTTATATGGATAAAAAAAAACTTTTTTAATTAATACCCTTGTCATGTTGCATATCATTGGAAAGAGTATTTTAAATGCTGTAAAATGACACCTCTTTCAGCTCTCTGGATGAACTAAAACAGCTTTTAGAGGGATTTAAGAAATGAACGTTCATGTAGACATGAACAGACAGACCTGTTTGGCGAGTTTTTGACAACTTTACATAGCCATATCTCGGAAACGGTTTGAGATAAAACTTTAAAATTTGGCATTTTAATTAGTATTGGAAAGTAGTATAAGTATGCAAAATTTTAAGAAAATCTGAGATGGTGAGGTTAAATGGGTGTGTTGATTTGACATGGAATGACCCTTCTTAATACTTCCAATCATTCCAAAAAGAACTAATTGAGGGAATAGCCTGTCATCATTCTTGTCAATATTCTGGATCTGCCATAATTAAAGTTCATATAAAAAGAGAGAGGATGCTACACTAGCCTTGTGTATGAGTTAAGATTCTTTCAATCAGAAATATTTCTACTCAGAAAGTGAAAGGTGAAGGAAGACTTTCTTCTTGATTGCAAGATGCTTTGTTTACAAATGCTAAATTGAAAATGACTGGTATTTCAGTTATAAAGCAAATTAAAATTGTGCTGATTTTTCCAATAGTCTTGTGCCGAACATGCAATGAGTACCGTAAGTGGCTCTGATTTTTCCTCCCTATTCCTTCCTCCCCATACAAAAGGTGCAGGAATACTAAGATTTGCGGAGCTGTTTGCAATCACAGAGTTAAATGCCACTTTCTCCCACCGTTGATTGGCTCAACGGCCAGCCATCACGCTCCCAGCGCCACCTCTTCGACATTCTCTCCCGCAGTGACTGCTATCTAGAGTGCGAGTCTAGACAATCATGTGAATGGGCTCAGATGCACCTCGAGATGGCTTGGAGACAAACTCATGGTTTATGGTGATTACAAAGTCATGAGACTGTACATATTTAAAGACTTTTTGAACAGACTTCTGTAATCATTTTAGTTGTGCCAACATTTTTTGAGCAGTTCATTATTCATTTGGTGATGTATCTGTTGTATAATCCTTTGTCTAAACTGAATAATATTAGATATTATGCTGATATTTGAGAGTTCTTTTTACTTCACTGTCGATATCCTGAGCTAATTGCAGTACAGAGCGGTTTTAAAGTCGGCGAACAGTTTCCAGTATTTGTTCAACTTTCTGGTGACTGGGTCAGTTCAAAATACAGGAAGATACTGGGGAGTACAATGATTTTTAACCCGCAGCAAAGTTTGGCAGTATACTTAAATGAAATTTCCATTGATGAACATTCTGCTTCCCCCTAGATTAGGCTTAAGGAGGAAATGGCATCCTATATTTGTCCTTAAAAACAGCAGGAAAAAAGTTCTGACTGGAAGAAGGTTGTCAGGGAAAGAGCCATTGTATGGTATTGTATCAAGTACAAGAAAATAGCTAATATAATTTGTACCAATGAACATCGAATGATTCGATAAAGCATTTTTACAAACCATCATTCATCATACTTTTAGCAAGGCTCTCCGTCATCGAAGTTCATTTGGTTGAAATAAGGTTATTCTATCAGATATCGGGTGAAATAATGGAAATGTCGCCCTTATGCCTATCAGTGAATAACAAGGAAACTATTTATCAAAAGAAATGAAAATAATATTTGAGAATTACTTGAAAACAGCGGGTTATTCCTTACAGATTTGGTCAAGCGCAGGTGTGTAATGCAAGGTTGCCTATACTCAGATTGTAAATTTTCAATTAATTATTGCAACAAAACTAAGGCCCATTTAGACAAACACCAATACCGTTTTTCATTACTCCACTTCCTGCATCACCACAAAAATTTTCATCAAAATCCCCGGACAAAAGTGAGAGTCTCCCCTTGCGAGTTGTAATTTCAGCAATGTTCCCTCCCATGCTGCTGCCCCTATTGAAGCTTCATAAACGCATTTTGCCCCCATCTTTATGTGAGATTCTCTATACTTAGTATGATGTGTCTATCTCCAGTAGAGGTCTGCATGGGCCGGGCCTAGGCCCACTATTAATCTGGTTTCTTGGAAATAACAATACTACAGACATTCTTTCATCACAAAAATCTTCACTGGACCACTAAATTCACTCCATCATGAAAAGATGAAATCCCACAGAGAGGTATCAAACCACAACAGGTATCATAGCTCAAATTAACTTGATGTTTTAACTAAGCAGCAAAATATGATAAAAATACACATAAAACCAGAAAACACAAGCTCTAAATGTAACTAACAATCCTAAATATTTGGTTTTGATCATGAACCACTAAAGAATGATTTATTGCCTCCCTTGGATGTTAAAAGGAGTCTCCTGTGGATTTTGGATAACCTGTCTCTTAGGATGCTATTGCACTAATCCGGTGGCACAGCGAGGGGGGGTTTTAGGGGTTCAATCCCCCCCCCCCAAGAGTCAAATCCTATGACTAGCTTTGTACTTTTATTTCTGCTGAAGAGTACAAAACCCCCCCCTCGCTGAGGGGGGTTATCATGCAAGTCTTACAGATACACTGTTTGTCATGTGTTTGCTTGATAAATTCAGTGAAAGCTTCGCGTACCCGTAAATATGGCTCCGATTTCAGTTAAGGTGATGTTTTAGGTAGCAGAGAAGGCCTAGAGCCGACATCGATATCAATGGGGCGCTATGATACGAGTGTTTTGCAGGATTTGCACACAATTTTCAACGTGTGCACTTCTTAAGCCTATCCTTTAGTTAGATAACTCACGCCATAAGATAAGATTCCCATGAGAAAAATTCGAAAGTGCTGATTTGTTTACTCCTCGAAAAATTTCAAGGGAACAACCGAGAAGTAATTCGAAACTTGCACCCTGAAAACAGAGATTAAGATTACGTTTGAGAAACAAACAGATAGATAAAACGCTCATTAAGATCTTTTGTATGTGACTCTTGTAAATGCAAAGCTAGGCTCGTGAGTAGTGCTTTTGAGAAATTCACAGGGAACAGTTCGAAGGAGAGTTAAGCTTGGATTTCACAAGGTACTACATGCAGATGGACATCCGAAAATTGTATTCACAGTCCACTAACAGCTCGAGGCCGCTATCAGAAAAAAATATGAGTAAATGTCTATGTGTTTTTCGTGAAATAATCATTATTAGATGCATAAATAAGGATTTTATTATTTTAGGGCTGTTATCAGAGGGGGCATCTCAAGACGAGTTTAGCGACAATTGCAAACCTACTTGTTCCTTTATTGAGCATTCTGGAATTTTTAAAGTCTGATGAGTAGACTCTTCATTACTCGGGATGATAGAAAATATACTGATCTTTATTTTATGATTGCCTGTTAATTTGATGCATATTTACGAAAACTTTTCGCTAACCGAATTTCCGTAGAAATTTGAAAACGTATTGGAGCAATAAAAGATATCAGTAAGAAATTTATTTGCGATGATATTATTAATAATATGAGTAAAATGTAGCTTGCATACTGAAAGCATCTCAACAACACATAATTTCATATTGGCAATATATCAGGACGGTCCTCAAAAGACAACAAAAGGATTGAAAAAATTCTTAAAATTCGCTGCAATCTAATAGTCTGGTATCAAACCCCGTTCTTCCCAGTGATACTTCCTATGCAGCACAACAGAAGATCGCCATCTTTAACTATGTGTGAAAATTCATGCAGAAATATCGGCTGCAACTGCCTCAAACGACGTCCTACTTTACCCTTATATTGCTTATGTGAGAAATTGTAATGTGCTCTGGCATCAAACCCAGGAGCATGGTCTTATCTATTTTTTTTCTGTAACCAAGTCTTAATATACATCTTTTATCTAAGCAAAAACTTCCTATTATTTCGATAAGTGCATCCAAATAAATAATGAAAACTACCTCAATGTATATTAAATGGGGGATGTATTTACCGCCTGGCTTGGAACCCGGGACTTTCTGGTAATAGTTTCTATGCAGCACAAAAGAAGATTGCCAATTTTAACTATAAGGGAAAATTCAAGCAGAAATATTGGCTGAAACTACCTCAAACGACGTCCTACTTTTCACGAATGTTAATGGCCCTCTGGATTCAAACCAAGGACGATCCTGGAAATCTAAATCATGTTTTTGAAATGTAACTATGATCTCTATCTATATGCCGAAAATCATTGTTTAATATTAATGGGAAGAGGTTAGAAATAATTCTTAAAAATCGGATCAGTTACTGATTGTAGAGACGCCTGGTGTCAAACCCAGAAATATTGGCAGCTGTCAATACATATTATGACTTCTTATGACATCATCATATTTAATCCATAGTTTCAATTCGATATCATGCCGGGAAATACCTAAATTTTGTTTCTGTTATCTCCATAAGAAATGCATTGAGGAATGTAAATGGCCCTCTGGGATCGAACCAAGGACCATCAGCGAATATGTAAAATTCGATTATGAAATGTATTTATAATCCCTAACCCCATGCCGAATTTCAAGTTTACATGCCATCGGGAAAAGATCCAAAACAATTCTTAAAAATACCTACAATGCATTTTAAACGGCCGATATTTGCCCCGACCTAGCATCGAACCATGGACAATATTTGAAGATGACTTTTTGTTTTTCCTTGGATATGCTTGGCTTCTAGCGATCCCTTAATTCCAACTCTCTACTTTTCCGGGAAGTGCCACAAAAACATTTTCAAAAATAACGACCATGTATTCCTAAGGTGAAAATCGTGATTTTGGGGCCTTCTGGAATCGAACCCATGACACCAAGATTCGAAGTCGGCTTTTTTCTGGAGGTTACACGTCATGGCCATAACGTCGTAAAAATTTCAAGTCAGTGGCACTTGTGGAACATGGTTAGAATTTTGATCCCCTATGAATGTGTATATATATGAATCTATTATATATAGATGCTTCTCCGGATTCATTCATATATCATACGAGTAAAATGTAGCTTGCATACTGCAAGCAGATCGGCAATACTAATTTCATATCGGCACCATATCGGGACGGTCCTCAAAAGAAAAAAAAAGATTGAAATTTTTCTTAAAATTCGCTGAAATTTCATTGTCGGGCATCGAACCCCGGTTTTTCTGGTAAATTTACTATTCAGCACAATAGAAGATCACTATCTCTAACTAGGTGTGAAAATTCAAGCAGAAATATTGGCTACAACTGCCTCAAAAGTCGTTTGAATTTTCACGAATGTAAATGGCTCTCTGGATTCGCACCAAGGACGATCATGGTAATCATAAGATGTTTCTGAAAGTTATTTATGATCCCTATCTACATGCCAAATTTCAAGTTTCTATATTATTGGGGAAAGGTTTCAAAATAATTCCTAAAAATCGGATCAACTTCTGATTGCAGAGACACCTGGTGTCGAACCCAGGACATATTGTGAGCTGTGAATGCACAGTTTTATTTGTATAAATTTGCTCTTGTGTCATGCAAAGTTTGAAGTCGATAGCATGTCGGGAAGTACCTAAATTTTGTTTCCGTTATCTCCGTAAGAAATGCATTGAGAAGTGCAAATGGCCCTCTGGGATCGAACCAAGGACCATCAGCGAACATGTAAAGTTTGATTATGAAATATATGCATGATATCTATCGACATGCCGAGTTTCAATTATCCATGTTATCGGGAAAGGATCCAAAAAAAATCATCAAAATCGCCACTATTCTATATATCCACTAAAATTCGCTGCAAATTAATCGTTTGGCATCGAACCAAGGCCTTCCTGGTGAACCTACTATGCAGCACAACAGAAAATCACCATCTCTTACTATGTGTGAAAATTCAAGTAGAAATATTGGCTCCAACTGCCTCAAACGACGTCCTTCTTTTCAATAATGTAAATGGCTCTCTGGATTCGAACCAAGGACCATCTAGGAAATCTAAAACATGTTTTTAAAATGTCTCCATGTTCTCTATCTATATGCCTAATTACATGTTTTAATATTATTGGGAAGGGGTTTAAATTAATTCTTAAATATCAGATATTTTACTGATTGTAGAGACGCCTGGTGTCGAACCCAGGACATATTGGTAGCTGTGAATGAGCATTATGATTTATTAGGACTTCATCTTATTTCATAGAAAGTTTGAAGTCGATATCATGCTGGGAAGTACCTAAAACTTTTTTCTTTTATCTCCGTAAGAAATGCATTGAGGAATGTAAATGGCTCTCTGGGATCGAAGCAAGTAACATCAGCGAATATGTAAAATTTGATTATTAAATATATTTGTGATATCTATACCCATGCCGAATTTCAAGTTTCCATGCCATCGGGAAAGGGTCCAAAATAAATCTTAAAAATCGCCACAATGCATTTTAAACGGCCGATTTTTGCCTCGACCTAGCATCGAACCCAGGATATTTTCAGTAAAACTCATTTATGTTTTCGATAGATCATGACCATATATATCGGCTCCTTGAGTTTTAAGTCCCTACCTATCCGGCAAGTATTTTTTAAAAATTCTCGAAAATCAAAGCAATGCATTTAAACGGGAAAAATCGGGACTTTGGGGCCCTCTGGAATCGAACCCATGACACTGAAGTTCAAAATCGCAATTTTTCTGACCGTTACACGTTATGGCCAATATGTCGTAAAAATTTCAAGTTAATGACGCTTGTGGTTAAGCCTGTGAATTTGTATCCTCTCTATCTATTATATATAGATGCTTCTCCGGATTCATTCATATATCATACGAGTAAAATGTAGCTTGCATACTGCAAGCAGATCGACAAAACTATTATCATAACGGCATTATATCAGGACCGTCCCGGAAAGGAAAAAAAGGATTGAAAATATTCTTAAATTTCGCTGCAATTTAATCGTCTGGCATCGAACCCGGGTCTTTTTGGTGAAATTTCTATGCAGCACATTAGAAGATCATCTTCTCTAAATACGTGTGAAAATTCAAGCAGAAATATTGGCTGCAACTGCCTCAAACGAAGACCTACTTTTCACGAATGTTAATAGCTCTCTGGATTCGAACCAAGGACGATCTAGGAAATATAAAATATGTTTCCGAAATGTATCTTTAAGTTCTATATATATGCCGAATTCCAAGTTTTAATATTATTGAGAAGGGGTTCAAAATAATTCTTAAAAATCGGATCAGTGACTGATTGTAGAGACGCCTGGTGTCAAACCCTGGACGTATTGGAAGCTGTAAATGAACAAAATGACTTGCTAGGACTTGATCAAAATTCATACAAAGTTTGAATTCGATATCATACCGGGAAGTACCTAAAATGTGTTTCCGTTATTCCCATAAGAAATGCATTGTGGAGTGCAAATGGCCCTCTGGGATCGAACCAAGGACCATCAGCGAATAGGTAAAATTTGATTATGAAATATATTTATGATTTCTAACCCCATGCCAAATTTCAAGTTTCCATGCATTCGGAAAGGGGTCCAAAATAAATCTTAAAAATCGCCACAATGCATTTTAAACGGCCGATTTTTGCCTCGACCTAGCATCGAACCCAGCATATTTTCAGTAAAACTCATTTATTTTTTCGATAGATCATAACCATATATATCGGCTCCTTGAGTTTTAATTCTCTGCCTATCCGGCAAGTATTTTTTAAAAATTCCCGAAAATCAAAGCAATGCATTTAAACGGGAAAAATCGGGATTTTGGGGCCCTCTGGAATCGAACCCATGACACTGAGGTTCAAAATCGCAATTTTTCTGGTGGTTACACGTTATGGCCAATATGTCGTAAAAATTTCAAGTCAATGACGCTTGTGGTTTAGCCTGTGAATTTGTATCCTATCTATATAGCTATATATATGAATGAATCCGGAGAAGCATCTATATATAATAGATATATATTCATACGAGTAAAATGTAGCTTGCATACTGCAAGCAGATCGACAAAACTTATTTCATTTGGGCATCATATCGGGACGGTCCTAAAAAGAAAAAAAAATGGTTGAAAATATTCTTAAAATTCGCTGCAACTTTACCGTCTGGCATCGAACCCGGTTCGTTCAGGTCATACTCTACTATGCAGCACAACAGAACAACACCATTTCTAACTATGTGTGAAAATTCAAGCATAAATATTGGCTGCAACTGCCTCAAACGAGGTCCTAATTTTCACATATATTCCAAATGTGAGAAATTGTAATATGCTCTGGCATCGAACCCAGGAATAGCATGGTCTTATATTAATTTTTTTCTTAAACCGAGTCTTAATATACATCTTCTAGGTAAGCAAGAACTTCCTATTATTTCGATAAATAATGAAAACTAACGCAATGTATTTTAAACGGGGGATATGATTACCCCCTGGCTTCGAACCCGGGTCTTTCTGGTAATACTTTCTATGCAGCACAATAGAAGATCACCACCTTTAACTGTATGTGAAAATTCAGGCAGAAGTAGTTGCTACAACTGCCTCAAATGACGTCCTACTTTTCCCATGTATTCTCTACCTATACGGGAAGTAGTTTTTAAAAATTCTGGAAAATCAAAGCAATGCATTTAAACGGGGAAAATCGGGACTTTGGGGCCCTCTGGAATCGAACCCATGACACTGAGGATCAAAATCACAATTTTTTTGGCGGTTAATTATTATGGCCAATACGCAGTAAAAATTTGAACTCAATCACGCTTGTGGTTTAGGCTGTGAATTTGTATCCTATCTATCTATATACCTATCTATATATATGAATGAATCCGGAGAAGCATCTATATATAATAGATATTCATATTTAATGTGCTCTGGCATCGAACCCAGAAACAGCATGATCTTATCTAATTTTTTTTCTTAAACTGAGTTTTTATATACATCTTCTAACTAAGCAAGAACTTCCTATTATTTCTATAAGTGCATCAAAAGATAATGAAAAACTAATCCAATGTATTTTATATAGGAGACATATACCGCCTAGCATCGAACCGGGGTCTTTTTGGTGATACTTTCTATGCAACACAATAGAAGATTACCATCTCTAACTATGAGTGAAAATTCAAGCAGAAGTATTGGCTGCAACTGCCTCAAATGACTTCCTACTTTTCCCTTATATTCCTTATGAGAGAAATTTTATTGTGCTCTGGGATCGAACCCAGGAGTAGTACAGTCTTACGAAAATGTGTTTCTTAAATCAATTCTTACCATACATCTTCCATCCAAACACGAACTTCCTATCATTTCCATAAGTGCATCAAAAAAAATAATGAAAAACTACCTCAATTGTATTTTAAAGGGCGGATTTTAGCATCGTCCTAGCATCGAACCCAGGATATTTTTTGTAAATGTCATTAATGTTATCGATAGATCCTAACTATATATATAGTTAGAGTTTTGATTCTCTACCAATCCGGGAAGTATTTTTTTTTAATTCCCGAAAATCAAAGCAATGTATTTAAATGGAAAAAATCTGGACTTTGGTGCCCTCTGGAATCGAGCCCATGACATTGAGGTTCAAAATCGCAATTTTTTTGGCGGTTACACTTTATGGCCAATCTGTCGTAAAAATTTCAAGTTAATGACGCTCGTGGTTTAGCCAGTGAATTAGTATCCTATCTATCTATCTATTTATATACATATCTATTTTGATATATTTTTTTTTGGTAAATTTGCAGTTTGGCACCGTCAGCCATTATTTTTTTTACCCCACTTGATTTAGCCCGATTTCGATGATATTTTCAGGGATTATACATCAAAGATGGCGGCTTATAGTTATATTTAATGCAAGTTAGTACCTACTATGGTGACTGAGATATCTCGATTTAAGTGACGGACGGACAGGAAAGGCCTCCGGAGACTATGTTTGAAGTCTTAGATATGGCGTTTTGACGCCAGATGTCGCGGTGATCGTCGAGTTTCATGTCTCGGATATTCTAAAATTCGTAAATAATAACTAGCATACGGGCGCACTGAGTAAACAAGGGTGTTGGGTGGGAAGGTACTGAAGTATGAAAACGTCGAAAAAAACACCAAATACCACCCAACTACCACCCAACATTATAACACCCACCCAACACCCATATTCAATTTTTGCTCAAGAAAGCCCGTAACCGAGTAGGAAATGCGAGCCTGTTAGAGTTGAAATAAGTTACAATCGCCCTAGCGGATTCCCGAGGAAGCATAAAAAATAGCGGAAAAGCAGACGAAAAGCTTCGAGAATTGGTCATTTTTGGATGCAATTACCTACAGAACCGCGTCATTTAGGAATAAATGCTTATCATATAATTAAGCCGCACTCCTATATCTTTAAAATGGTGTATGAATGGTTTCTGTAACTCTAATATTAACTGAGATATAGAATTTCTCCCTGACGGTGCCATAACTTCAAATTTACCTTTTTTTTTAGCATTGTCATTTTGGCTTAAATATCTTTCTATTATGAAAAATAAGAACATTTCAACCGAAAAATTGAAAGTTTTATATGGCAGCTCTGCTCACTAGATCCAATAAATCAATAATACTATAAACAATGTGCAAAATAAAACCTTTGTAAATATTCAAACGTCATGGGCAAACGCTTTACCTTCACAGTTGTTATCTCTCCTTCTTGCATAAATTAATTCACATGTAATTTACTAGCTTCTGAATTAATAATACATAACTAATAATTATCATAATTCAGAGATTCCAACATCGGATTGAAAATGGCTGATCATGATGATGATGTACATCTATAGGGGATCAAAATTCTAACAATGTTCTACAAATGTCACTGACTTGACATTTTTACGAAGTACTGGCCTAGTGTAACCACCAGATAAAATATGACTTTGAACCTCAGTATCATGGGTTCGATGCCAGAAGGCCCTTATGTCCCGATTTTTTCCATAAGGATGCATTGAGGGGAATTTCGGAAACGAGGCTCTTCCTGCAAATGTAGAGAGTTGAAATTCGAGAGATCGCTGGAAGTTGTTCATTTACAACGAAAACTACAAAAAATCATCGCAGATTATTCTTGGGTCGACGCTAAGCCAGGAAAACTATTCTTATATTTAAAATGCATTGCGGCGATTTTTCAGTTTTTTTTTTAAATGTCTTCCTGATAACATGGAAACTTAAAACCCAGCATGTGAATAAGGATCACAAATACATTTCATATACGCTCTTTTACGTTTCCCTGATGGTCCTCAGTTCGATACCAGAGAGCCATATACATTCAGGATCAGGATTAAAACATGTTTGTTGGGATGATGGATTTACTGGCTTTAATTGTCGTATTCTTTTGTCGTATTATTTGATAATTTATGAAATTTATGTATATTTTTGGACTATTTCGATTGAATAGACCACGACATGTTCGATGGAATTCGGTTACGAGAAGAGGAATTGATCACGAAAGGTGTGATGAGTCAACTGATTGATTTTGGTCGACTATTCAACTAGGAGGTTTTAGATGCATGAAAGTAATATCGTGTTTTGTTACAGTGAAGTGATAATTTGTTAGTGCAGTGACGTGTATGAGATATCAAGCAAATTTTGTTGGAGGTGACAATCACTGCGTTTACCAAGCGATCTCAGATCGGTGCTGCCAAGTCAGTTCGAGTTGGTAAACAGAAACGCGCTGAGCAGCGCGGGCTAGAGTGGCTAAAAGTGAGCTGAACTCAACCCGGCAAAAAAAGTGGACCAAGTTCAGCACGACATCGGTCGCCTCGGTGCACGGGAGCGACTCTCCATAAGGTGGGGGTGGGACGGATTCTTTTTGCCGAAGTTTAACAGATGGCCTGTATATTGTACTAGGCGAATATACTATTATATACTGAATATTGTATTTGGCATATTTTAATTACTCTATTACAGTTTAAACCGTTTAAACAAACTCTTCGTGGTTTTTTTGTAAAATGAATTTAAAAATCAGCGTCTATTTATAATTTCAATTAATTGCAAAACATCTCCTCAGCTCAACACTGACATCATGGAGTAATGGGTATCACAGTTAGCCACAAATGAGTAGTTAGTTGGTTCGATGCCATGGTAATTTAATTTTTTTCGCATCTCTTTTTCGGTCACAAAATTACTGTTTTTAGTAAATAGTTTATCAATTTCAATGCAACAGTCAGGAATCTGCTGGTTTTACTTTTCATTTTATTTTGCTGAATAATACATATAATCTTTCGGGTATAAAAATTATTCGTCGACGGGAATATTTTCAACGCAATCTCACAAATGAACGCTGCTATTTGAAATCACTTAACTACGTTCTAACGACCGTAGACGAACATCATGCACAGTGGAAATACAAAATTGGCTGTTTTTCGAGAGGCCTAAGTAAAAAGCTTCATTGCTACTATTGGCTCCAGTGGCGTCCTTCCCTCGGTGCGGGAAAATGCAGCGGAGGACAGAACTATGACAAATGAACGTTTGTCATGGCCCTGCCTCGGTGTTCTTGCGGACTCCGCTTCTCTTTTGTTAGCGGACGGAAACAAATACAATCGCAATAACTCCTAGCGCTATCATCAAAAGAAGGGAAATAGAAAAAAGATTCTTATTTTGGTCGGTGAATATCGCTTGCGATTCGAAATTGCGAGAATATTGATAAAATATACCAAAATTTTGTCTAAATTACCAAGTGTAAACAAACTCATTCCCTTGCAAAAATTGATTTATTCGTTGTTTTTAAGTGCTTCCACTCCATATTCATTTACTATCCTTCTATTATTGGTGTTGAATCTTTGTTTCTATTTTGATTGCTTTTGTGGTTCGCGTTTATGTTACATATTTTAAGATTGAGATACCATGGTATCTGCAGTCAGCTCCAAAATACATTTACTTTCCGTATAGAATATTCATCTTTGTTTATTTGAGTGAGCACATCTCTAAGTAATTGTGAATTGAAAAGAGAAATGTACTTGTAGATGAGATACGATCTATTTATCTTTTTTTCTAAATCGTTTCAATATCAACTAAACATTTTACTTCTAATTTTTTCAATGCTGTTGCGTCATCGGCTTGTCTCTCATATTAGTGTACCAACGTTTAAGAATTCCATGAAAGTTTCTGTTCAGCAAATTGCTCACCAACAGTTTCTCACCTTTCCCCACATCCCCTTTATTAACGGTACTTTAAGCTGCATTGCTAGCGATCTTTGTGAAACATTTCGAAATCTTTCTCCTGAGTTTTATCAGCTACTGACTCAAATTATTAAGAGACTTTATTGTGTTAAAGATATTAAACTTCTGTATTCAACTCTATCAAATTGTTATCTCCTTTATAATCCATTTTATGTAACAGTAAGCTATTTCTTGGTAAATATTTCTTCTTGCTGCAGTTTATTGACCCTTGCAACTATATTTTGGTACTCAAATATTTTTATAGTATCCTTCTAGTGATATACTTCTCAGTATTCTTTACTATACTCTTTCACTCTTACTATCTAACTTTGACCTGGAACTTAGCCTTTTATATCGTCATTAATTAATCTTAAAGCTAGAATACATTTACCATATTTTGGTCCTAAAAGTGGTGTTTCTCAAATCTTCTGTAGTATTTTTATAATCTTCTAATGGTTTGTATCCTATTGAAGAGTAGAGAATTTCTTAGAGCTAATCTTAGTATCCTTTACTGATGTTATTCTCTCATTTTTATTATTTATCTTTGAGTTGGAAACTTCACTTTCCTTTCTTTATATCGTTATTAGTGAATCTTAAAAGCAGAATCTATGTATACTATATATTACTTCTAAAAGTGGCATCTCTCAATCATTGAGTATTTTATAGTCTTCTTATAGTTTATATAATCTTCATAGTATTCATAAGTAATATTTACAGCTATTAATTGTTCATTTTTATCAATTTTCTTTGTGCTGTAAACTACTTTTGTGTTTTGTATCATTGAATGTTAATGGTAGAATTTGATTAATTTGTCTCTTTTATGCCATCATCTTGTAATAATTGAGCCATTCATTATATTTAATCTCAATGTAGCCCATGTTAAATTCCAATACCATTATGATTTGCTTTTAGAGATGTGTTCTTTATTTAACGAAGCAGTGTTTTAATTTTATTTTTCAGGAAGTGACAATTTCTAAACCCATAGAATAATGGAATCCTATTAGTGTTTTCTCAAACTTTTTCAGAATACATAAATATTTTTAGAATAAATACCTATTTTAGCAGATTATGTAGATGTCTCTTTCATATAAAGTTTTCATTCATTTAAATTGAATCGGTTCAATTATTATTATATCAGGTTTGCTTTTTGGGAAACTAGCTCATGCTCTTCCAGTTTAGGACAGTACTCTGTTCACTTTACGTTTTGTTTTAATTCTTTAATTTAATAACATATTTTAGCATTAGAGCAGTGATTGCCTTTTTCAACATTGAATCAATTACTCATTGTTATTTTTTTAGTAGGACTTTTAGAGAAACAGGCACAGATATTTACAACTTAAAATAATTGTGCACCTTTGGCTATTGTCAGTGGGCCTGTTATTAACCTTAATTTATAGCATATCAAAACTAACTTAATCTCTTTGATGTCCAGTGATACCAATGTGGTGTTTTAAGTAATGAACTTAAAATTTTAGTAAAAGCCAAAGTTTTTACTAATACTATTCTGTAGAAACATTTAATATGACTGTTTGTTTTCCAACACCTGGAATTAATTTAAATTCTTTTAGATTAGAGTGGGATTCAATGAAGGACATTGTTTATCTACTCTTCAATAGAGATAGTAAATCATTTTATCATTTGATTATATTTATTTGGAAATTATGTGGATACTATCAAAAATTTTATTTAAAATCATTTCTATTTCTAATTTTATTTCATATGATATGCCTAAAGCAGGATCGGATCTAGAAAAAATTTTCGGGGGGGGGGTCCGATCGAAAAATTTAAAAATAAAAGATATTTCGGCTTTCACAAAACGTGACGTTAGAATTGTGTTAGACATACTCGAATTTTTTTGCTAGTGATTGCTTATTAAATGGTGTGTTTATTTGCGTTATTTGAGTTTCATTTTCGAAAAATAAGCACAAGTGATATTTCGGGGGGGTCCGGACCCCCAGGACCGCCCCCCTGGATCCGTCCCTGGCCTAAAGACACATTAGCCTTAATTTTCAATAATTTTGACCAAATACTTTCCAATGTGATACTTCCCACAGAGAAAATTTTCATATGAGAGTCCTTGTACGTTCAGAGGATGTTTTAAATAGTTAAAGATTTGTAGTTGGGGTGTCAATCAGTCCTTATTTTGATTATTTTAACTTGCAAATACTTACATCAGCTTCAGTGCTAGTGTTAGCTGGTACATAATAGTAGCGGGTATATGCAGTATTGTCCAGAAATACTGTGGTTGTATATGAGATCAGATTTTTATGAAGATTTTTCAGCAAAATTTTAACCAGTATTAGCCACAGATATATATTACTAGATAGGCAGCGCCTATGCTTTCCTGTAGTTAGCGGTGAAGCCAGCAAAAGAGAAATTTTGCTCGTAACAGCCATCTTATCGTCACCCTCTTGAACCCATTGTGGCTTTGAAAGCATAGGTTTTAGTGGCGACTTTTTCTGCTGTTTTCTCTACAAATACGAAGAATGGTAAACCATTGTGTTGTGTGGGGATGCACCTTTAAGTATACTTCGAGGAAGAAATCTCCTGGTGCTGAAAATGTGTCCTTGCACAGGTAAGTAAATAAATTACTTATAAACTTTTGTTGGGTTCTCAACCGGGTCACTGTGTTGGATAGCTCCGACGTTTCGACAGCAACCACTGCTGCCATTTTCAAGGATGTCGATGAAAGTTGAAGTCCGGGTATATATATGAGATTCGGGAGGGAGCCCCCTCGTCTCGGATTGGTCCTTGCAATCTGCGTTCGGATTGGTCGTTTCAGTCAGCAGTCTGCATTCGGATTGGTCGTTTCAATCTGCAATCAGAATCAGATTGCAGATTGAAACCCCTATTATGGTTTTTAAACTGTTATTGTTAAAAACTGTTAAGTTCAATCGTAATAACCATTACGTTCTGGTTTGAGGTAGGGTATGAGCTTCATTCCCTTCCCTCAACATTGTTGGAGCAATGAAGTTATATTTTGCCTCTGACTAATACAGTAAAATTCGGTTACAACGCGGGTCTAGGGGGACGAAATTTACACCTGCATTATTACGGGAAACTGCGCGGGAAACAAAAAATAACCCGTAAAGCTAAATTTCATAAGTAATTTATTTGCGAATGATGTTTTAATGATTTAACAGCACGCCCCTACGATCTTGATTGATTTATTCTTTAGTGTTAACGATTAAATGCATGGCGTGATGCTAAATGAAACGATTAGTATTTAGATCGGAAAATAAGAATGAAAAAGTTATCAACTTACCAAGCTAAGAAGATATAATTACTTTATATGAGAAAAGAAAATTCATTCAATACGACGATGAATCTTAATTTCACGTAAAGAATCAACAAACACTGGTGTTGCTATAAACAAAGCTTGGTTGTTGATGACGTGCTAATGCTAACGAATTTGAATTTAAATATATAGAGATTGGCCTTGACGACGTGTTGTTTACAATGTTAGATTTTCATAAAAGTTTCGTATTGTACTTCAAATTCTCACAACTTCGAAGTGAAAGCAATATTCTACGACCAAAATAAGAAACTTCATTCCATTTCCTTTGTTTTGGTGTTAGTTTTAGTTTCAAAGGACCATTATTTCTAATTTAATTTTATTAAAGAAAAGCACCGTGCAAATGATAAAAATTTCTTCCCATGTATTTCTTATGGAAACTCTTTGACTATCTGGAGTCCAACCGAGTACAGTTGGGTCAACAAAAAGTAGCCTATCATTTGCGCGGGGGAGACTTTTAATATTGTACGAATTTTGAAATTTTGAAAATATTTAGCTTTAGAGTTATAGCGTGAAATAGATTTTTGACCCTGACTGGGGATGAACTGGAGACAGCTGGGAGGATAAAAGGTAGCCTATGTCACTCCCCGGATGACAAATGACCATCATACCAAATTTCATCAAAATCGGTCGGATAGTTTTTGAGTGATGCTCGGACATCCAGACAGACATGAAAATTTCTAAAAGGTGTTTCGGACTCGGGAACAACCCCAGTATCCAGCAATACAACTTTTTTTTGAAATCGGATCAATGTACAGACACGACCCCCTCTACAGATTTATTATATATATACAGATATAGATTTCAACAGATAAATGCAACTTAGTTAAAAGGTAAAAAATACATACGAAGAAATATGAGGCGATTATCAACCCTTAAGCTGCAGGAGTCTTTCAAGAATTCCTTGGAAATGGCAACAGGGACCGCTGCCGAAACGTTGGAGCCATCCAGTTATCTCACCCGGTTGGAAACCAGTGAAACCTTCCTCAGCATAATTCAGCAGGAAATTATCCGATCTTTCTACTTATAAAGCTGTATTTTCACTTGAGAAATGCCGTGAGGACATATTAATTGTGGATTTTTATAGCCACTTTATTACCAAATATAGATTAAAGAAACTCTAGCTTGGTGTTCATGAAATTCTTGAGATTGTGAATTATCAGATACTTTTTCTAGCCAAATACAAAAAAATATCTCCCATGTATGTATCTCTTATGTAAGTAAATAGTCTTAACATATTATAGAATCAAAAATTTTCGTTTTAATTTGTTCTTAAAGAGATATAACAGTAGAGGAGAAGCAAATCAACACCTTTGTGTAAATATTCATTGTTAAATTGAAATTAATTTTGTACGGCACAAATAGAAACTAAGCTCATAAGTTTATTTAGCACATTGTTTCAGTCATACCAAATAGCCCTCCTAGTCAAGTCAAGGAAGATTTGTAATATCAAAAGAAACCATCATCAGGAATTTTTGAAGAAGCCAATATTTGAAAAGTCAAAGGTATTTTTTATACCATAAGTAGAAGGCAATTTCATTAAATTAAGGATAACAGTATTCAGCCAGAAAACTTCTTCATAGCAAGGGGAAGACACTGCTCATAGCACTGGCTGGATATCTTCTACATGAAGCTTAGATGAACCATATAATTTCAGTTATTGGTGGTTAAGGAAAGTCAATTTACTTATTTCACTTGGGGTGATACCTGTTTAAATTTTGTTCACCTCATTCTAGAAAGTGGCGGTTGGGCCTTTTCCTAATGTCATTATCTTTTGCAATTGTTTAGCTTTCAACATAAGTCCTTTATATCTAACTATCTATAATTACTCATTATATTTGCTTTCAAAGCCAACAATATTATCACTCAATTACTGGCCTTGCTGGCGGAGTGGATAGCATTCCATCTACGCTATCACTCCAAACCTCAAGATCCGGGTTTGAATCCTGGCTGATCGGATTTTTCTGATCAGGGAATGGTTGTGTGTTTTCGCTGTTGCCTCCGTGAAGAACCCCTTGAGAAGTTCATGAGAGCTTAGGGGGACTTCAACAATAAAGGGCAACAGTGGCTAAGCGTGAAAAATAAATAATACGGAAGCTACGGGGGCTTGTGGGAGGAGAACCACTCCCCAACACAGAGGATAATTGCTTAAATAAGAGAAAAATCTCAGTCTACTGTTGCCATTCTAGCAAATTTGTAAGTATACCACGTATATTTGCATCAGAAAGTAAATGGTTCCTTTTTGTTTTCAGGGAATTACCGTATTTGACGGCATATAAGACGCACCTTTTCTCCTAAATTATGTCTTGAAAAATTTCCCTGCATCTTATATGCGAAGGTTCAACCTCCACAGGTTAACTTTCAATACTGAATTCTGTTTGATGGTCTATACTACCTATTTCATAATTGCATTCAATGATTGTGTTAATATTTGGCTTTTACGAAACGTGACAACTAAAAGAAACTACATTTTAAGTTATTGTGGTACCGCGCTTTCGCATGGACTATTAAAACTTTTTTCCTTGTGAGAGGCCAAGTGAGGGTGCGTCTTGTATGCCGTCAAATACGGTATGTGAAATTTGATCTTTTTATTTTCAATTGAAGATAAATCATTGGCTGTAGTAACAAAATTGATAGTGGTTGTTAGTAGTAAGATGGTCTTGTTATCTTATCCTGATGAATCAAATACTTTTCATTTGTCTTTTGAACAGGATAAAGTTCATTCAAAGTTTCACTGTGTATGATTGAAGCAAAATCTTTCCATTTGTGCAGTACTCTGATTCATTGAGAAAATCACTGACAAACTTCCTCATATTAACCATAATAGCTCATCCCCTCTGAAGTTGCTGAGGAGGATCTGAGCAGACCTCCGTCTTAATAATACAAGTAGTAGTGAAGTAATAGCATAAGGGTAGTGATTGGTATAAGATACAGTGAAACCTCTATTCAGCAGCCACCAATAGGGACAAAAAATAATGGCCGCTTAAGGAGGTGGCCGTTGAACAGAGGTGAAGTTATTTTGCTGAAGGAATCCATGGAATGGATGGATTTGAGAGTGTATGCTTAGGATAAATAATTATATGATTTTTAAACTTTTTTATTTGTATTAATGTTTTAAATTAACAAAATAGTCTTTCATTGTTGATGGTTTAGAATTAAAACACTTTTGCTTGGCGGCACAAAGTTCAATAGAGTCTATTAATATTTCTAAGTGTTTTTGCGTGTTCTCCCCAAACTGCCAATCTAACCCTTGCAGAGAGACTGCATGCGTCGTAGATTTTGCACTCCTTCAGCTATTGAACACGATGGTTCATTGTCATCATCATCTTTGCTTTCTACGAAAATATTGTCTGTGGATTCGTCTTTTTTAGATGTGCTCACTCCTGTAAAAATATATACTATTATTAGTGATACATCATACTATTATTATGTATTACTTAGCAACATATTTGTCTTACTCTAAGTATAAATGTAAATTTAAATCAATTAGAAACATTGAAGTAGCTCTCTTAAATAGCTTCAAATATAATAATGATATATGAATTTAGGTAATATATGTGATTTATCAAAAAATATAAATTAATTCTACTTTGCGAAGGAATACTGTCATAGATATCGGTCTTTGTTTTCTCTTTTTCATTTCAAATACTCACGAATAAAATATTATTTAGTCATTACCTTGATGGTCTTCCATCAGTCTAGCCTCCCAGTCTCCACTCAGATCATCGTAGCAGTCAATATTTTCCAATTCTTCATCCACATCGTATGATGTCCCAAGAATTCTCACTAGTGACTACAATTCCTCACTCTCTCTCTCAGTTATTCTTGCGATGCTTCTTCGTCAATCCTGTCGGTGATTATACCACATATCCCGAAGCACTTTTTGACGGTACTTCCACTAACTGCATTCCATGATGAAATTGACCAAGAGCATCACTAACATTTACGAGCTTTTATAAATCGGAGACGCAGTTGGCTTTGTCCATCCTGGAAACAAGGGATCGCAGAACTCACTTCGAATATTTGAGCTTAAATGACTGTATAATCCCTTGGTCTAGTTGCTGTAAGTTGGCAGTTGTGTTTGGAGGCAGAAATAATAACTTAACATTTGTAAGGGAAACATTTGGATGGCATTGGACATTGTCAAGCAACAGAATCACCTTCTGCTGTTCATAGACCATCTTAGCATTGAAGTCCTTCAGCCAAACTTTCGAAAATTGCCAATTTCACCCATGCCCTTCTATTCGCATGCCATGCCACTGTTGGGCATCAACTCTTTTAAAATAACGAGGTCTCAGAGATTTCCCTATTATCAAGAGTTTCTCTCTCTCTCCCACCGCATTACAGCACAGCAGCACTGTTAATCTTTCTCAAGACATCTTTCCTCCATTTCACATCTCATTGCTGAGGGTAAGGGATTTAGGTATTGATCGATAAAAAAGGCCACTCTCGTCAACATTAAATGTCACGAGGGGCATAACCATCTAAAAGGGATGGTAATCTTTTCTTCCAATCATCAACATCCTTGGATTTACATCTCCCCTTTCTCCACACACTGAACGATATGCAATATTGTGGTGTTTTCTGAAACACTCTAACCAACCATTGCTGGCAACAAAATTATCCACCTCCAATTCGTTCGCTATTTTTTGAGCTTTCTCTTGGATCATCGGTCCACTCACAGGTAAGCTCTTTGCTCGCGCACTCGTAAACCACTTGTACACAACCTCATTCATTCTTGGCACTCATTGATCTCTTTCTTTTTGTTGCGTGATTCTTATTGTCCTCCCAGTCCTTCAAAATGAAGCTTTTGTTTTTCAAAATGTAATTTATTTACATATCTCCTTCCACAATCAATAGTAATAGCCAATTTTCTTGCCGAAGTTCCATTCTTACTCTCCAAAATAACTTTCCTTCTCTCTTCCAGAATTGGGAGGAGTTTGTTCTTGCCTCTGCTCCTTTTACCGATTTCACTGACTACTGCTGTATATTACTGAAACAATTAGGTTGAACGATAGAGAGTGTATGAAGTAAGAAACTGAGAGTATCCGAATTAATCACTCGGTATCTTCCCTATTTACGCCCATTCAAGTGGAGACGATCTGGAGTTCTATAGCGTAGCATGGTTCTGCACAGGGACAAAAAGCGCTACCCGCAGTACAAAAAAAATTACGTATGCTCATATCATCACCTTACCGCTCATCCCAAACATGCCTATATTTTGGAGGTAAAGTGGATTGGAAAACACTGACAAAATAAAAGCATGGTGTGCTTCTGCACATGAGGGGCATTTTTCATAGCAATTTCTTTGGTCGAAAGACCTGGGGTCGCATCCTTCTTCCTCATCCATTACAGTGGATGAGGAATCACTTGCTCTCTGACTCTGTGAATGGGATGGTGAACCGTCACGGGAATAAATATTCTCTATTTTACTCTTGGTTTATTAATTGTTGTCAGCAGTGGGTCGTCACAACATTAATGGTGTCAGGCGTGGCTTCTTTGCGACAGCATCATCCAACTCAAGAGAGCCTCACGTTAGCCTAAAATGCTGATGAAGATTTCTATGATTTCTAACACCAAGAACTGTAATACAACATAGTGGCATCTCAGTAAATAAATTTGTTTAAAGAAAAATCGGAAATCTTCGAAAGCAAGAATGGTTTCCGGTCGCGGAAATAGCGGCCACAGGCCTAACATAGAGTGACCGCAGGCCGCTGAAGGAGGGGAAATATACATTGTTTATACTGGATATTCGTTCAGTACCCAAAAAAATGGCTGCTTGAGGAGGTGACTGCTTGAGGCAGGTTTCACTGAATTGATTTTAATCACGCAAAACCTTACAAACTTAATAAAATATATTAATTTGATGGTAATTTCATAAACCCATGTATAATCTCTTAAAAATCTCATATTGGGTCCTGATTGTGAATTAGTTCAGTCCATGCACCTCACCTCCCTTGCGGTAGTCAACATTAGCGTAGAGATGTGTTCCTTGCTTTGATATGGCATTCACTATGGACCCTCTTTCCCTGTACCTTGATACTCTATGACCAAGAATCTTCAATCCTTTTAGAACCTGCTGTTATGAGAACATATTTAAACATTAACATATACCTTAGCCAGAGTGTTGAAGAATTAATACTTTTTCAAGGAAACAGACTAAAAAAAAGTTTGATAGGGGCCGGGAATCGAACCCATATCATCCTCTATCCAGGAGGCTTCTTTAACCATCTTAAGCTTCAGTGCCAGAATACTTTCAAAGGCCATTTTGGGGACTTGTGTGCACACAAAGTTAATGAGATAATTCATAAATTCTTGGCAAAAAAGGAATTATTTCTCGGTCAAATCTCCAAAGTTATGTGTAGCCCTCAAATAATCATCTACTGTGAACATTTGAAGAAAGAAGTTGCTTATAGAGGAGGTTCCAACCCATGGACAAAACATTTCCTATGGAAACTGCTTCATGTTTCTTCTTTCTATTAAGATGTCTGAAAATCCATCAAGTGACCTTTGATCATATTCTTTTTATTTACTTTGAGACCTATGGAAATATCAGTTGATCTGTTTTGTAACATGATTCCTTTGCATCAAGATTTGTCATTTTTCTTACCTTAAGAATGCCATATTCGTATGAAATTTCCATAGGGAAGAGTTGATGGTGAAATCTACTTTCATCAACTGCCTTTTTAACACTTTCATTCAACCACAGATGTCTCCAAGCTACCTGAAAAATTGGACTTAATTCGCATAAATTACTTTTGAGTAAAATAACTGTAAGAGAAATGAGACATTAACAAGATGAGTGTGTATTTGCTTTTGCACCATAGTGCCAAGGTGTAGTGAGATGAATGTATGATTCATGTGTCAACAAGGTTAAAAATAACTAGGTGTAGGGTTGGTAAAATGTAAAAAAAACCCTTAAAAACCTAGTACCAAGTGAAAAAAAAACAAATGCAGTGCTGGCCATCTGTGCTTTGTAACTCAACTGAAAACCATGTAAAATTTGAAAAATAAAATCAAGCCATAAGGATTGTAGGTGAAAATAAAAAAAATGTTTGAAGCAATTACGAGTTAGCTTTACTGTTAATGATCCATGATATTAACTGAATTTGTATTGAAATCTTATCAACTAAGATTAAGGCATTTTTGGGAGTGTATATAATGTCTGCTTTCTTACCAATGAAATAGCAGTGGGTATTTTGGTGCCCCCTGCTCCTCCAATCACCATCCTCACATTCCCTCTTCCTTGAACGATAATGGCTGGAGCCATGGATGACAGTGCTCTTTTATTTGCAGATATTTTGTTGGCTTCTGATGGAGGAATGCCAAAGTAGTTTTCAAATCCAGGAATGGAGAAGTCATCTATGCAGCTATTAAGGATGATCCCAGTGCTTTTAGAGGCAAAACCAGCACCAAAACTAAAAGACCGATGAGAAGTTGAGTTGCAAGTAAGAAGTTTATTTTTTTAATGCAATGAAGATGTCATTCATTGTCCAATTTTACATGATTTTTCTCTTGGACACATGCCTGAAGTCGGTTAATACTCTATTTTTGAGATATTTCAGTTTTTTTTTATAGAAAAGCCAAGGCATGTCTTGAGCCATAAATATTTTGACCACAAGAGAGTTGATGGATATTTTTCAAAATTACATTATAGAATGGTATTTGGTTCTATAAGAAGTGAAAAATATTGACCTGGATGAGACTCGAACCCAGGTCTCCCATTTCTGGGCAGTACTTCTAACCATCTAAACTACTGATGCCACGTCCTTTTCACTTCTGTAAAGGAAGGTTTTATTATCAAGGAAGTGGTGCTCCACAAAAGAGACTGATTGAAAAAGTAATTGAATTATAAAAGCCACATGGTACCCCCCCAGAATAGGAAACCCTTCTTCTATACCCTTCGCCTCCCAGGAACCACTTTCCCGACCTTTCACCACTCGTAGAGAAGAAGAAAGCGCACAGCATAGTGTGAATTGTGCTGATGAAAGTGAGATGCTAGAGGTAAGCCGATGAGGAGGGAGATGAGATACTTCTATGGAACGTATTCCTCTGCATTGCTCCATGTATTCAAAGATACCACACTAGTGCAAATATTTAAATAAATTCTGATTTTTGTGAATACGAATAATCATAAAAGATTAAAACGTGTCCATTCTTTGCCTTTTACAGCATTAATTTACTGTTTATTTTTAAATTAAGAATAATAAAAATCTAAACAAGGGTTTATTCTATTTTGTGATCATTTTAATTATTTTTCTAAGTGCAATAACATGAAAATATTTATCCAAATAAATCATTAAAGGAATTGATCTATTTGTATTTAACCCTTTCACTATGGTGGCCATATTGGCGATCTTTATGCATTTATAATGATATAGCACTTATGTATGAGAATATATTCCTTCGTGGTTAACGGCAGACTAAAGGAAAACCTTTCCGAGTATCTGGATCGTTCCCCCATTCATTTAAAAGTGATGCGCCAGAGCGTCCCTGCACGCTCTCCGTCCCTTGGTAAGGAACCAGAGAGCGTGCCAGCATGCTTGCCCTAGCGAAAGGGTTAAATGGTGCTTCCAAAACTGCAATAAAAATATGACGTTTTTTGGTCATAAATATGAAAAACAAACTCGTAAGGGAAGGGGTTAAAAAGAAATGCTTGTTTAATCATTTTTTGATTTAAGTATTCTATGAAAGCTTTCAGAGGCTTGTGATAATAGTGAAATCTGTTGACATTCACAAATTTAATAATTGTTCATCATCATCACCATGTTGTGTTCTGCCTAGAAGCAGGTCCCGCACGCCACTCCCATCTCCATTCCCCTCTGTCCATAGCCTTATCATTAGTCTCTCTATAATTCTTGATTTTCACCTCATCCACCATCTTTCTTCTTCCTTCCTTCCACTGAGCCTTCTAATGCCATTTGCAGTATGCTATTTCCTCTAATTACGTGGCCTAACCAGTTAGCTTTTCACTTTATTTGAGATCTCCTCGTTTATACAATTTAATGCTGCATCACTGAATGTTGAAGGAAGATACAAGCAGTCTATTTTGACTAATCAATAGTTTTCCTGTGATTTTATTTATGTATCTTTTATGAAAGAAATATGAAAATTTCCTTTTGGCCTATTGTTTGGATTTGAGAAAAAAGGGAAAAGGTGAAAATGAAGATATCCAGGAAAAATACTAGTTATTTAATTTCTGTAAAATAGATTCCTTTTATTATAATGCAATCATTAAAATTCTGTGATATTTATAATGAAGAAAATTTTACTTACTAAAAATCTTGCCTAATTGTCACCATAAACTTTACTTGACAAATAGAATTAAATGCTTTAGCCAATATACAATAGAAGAGTACCACTGAGACTACCAACCCTCACATTTAAATCACTCTCTTCATGAGACTTTGTGGATAAATAATAAAAAATCTAATGAGGCCAACGCATGACTTTCTCCATATTTATTGAAAACAGAAGCCTATGCCGGTAATATATAAATAACTCCAAAACAATGAGTGCTATGGAAAAATGTTTCAAAGAAAAGTTGTAGTAAAGTACATTATCTACAACTTACGTATGTAATTGTATATACCAATATTGCATTCTGACAGAGATGGAGATAATTTAAGAAACTAAATTTTGTTCCGGATAAACCTCAACTTCCAGTTAAGCGATATTTATCAAAAACTAATCAACTCTTGGCATTGTTAGAAAAATACTAAATATGAATTTTGGAAATGATCAGATAATTACTTTTTAAGATAGAGCACCTACAAACTCTTTTACCACAGACACACAGACAGACATGTTCAGGAAAATAGAGAAAACAAACTCTATGGGCCCCCAAACATCTATTTCCGTCGAAATCTGGAGGTCGAATTTTTTTGCAAATACTATACTTTCTCTATACTATGCATAGGGAGAAGGTAAAAATAGCAAACTTTTAAGGTTTTCCGTATAAAATTTCTTTTTGCAATAAAATTTCTCTGATCATGTGATTCCAATGCAGAAAAAATTACACTTTACATCTTCTTTTAACAATCAGTCATAATTTAGACATTAAAACCAGGAAACATTTTCAGTGGCATTGATTCAATGGAGCTTGGTAAGGTTGGTTCAGAGTATGGAGTAACCTTTGGAAGGAAATCTGATTTGTTACTTCATACAGTCCTTGGGGAGGTAAACTAACTGTAATAAAGTGTTACCGAGTGTTTCATGAATAAATTTTATTGCTATTACTTAGCAAGAGATATAGAGTTGAGATAATATTCGATCCTCATATTTTCATTAGTGTGTGGTTCAGATGTTAGACTTGACATCCACTGCACAAGGAACTGCCTTTAGAAAAGGTTAATTAATATATTAGTTGACAAATTTTTATTTGCTATTTTATATACATACGAGTAAAATGTTGCTTGCATTCTGCAAGCATGTTATAACACAAATTTCAATTCGGCATCATATCGAGAGGGTTCTCAAAAGAAAAATAAGGATTGAAAATATTCTTAATATTCGCTGCAATTTCTCCGTCCGGCATCGAACCTGGGTCTTCCTGGTGATAATATCTATGCAGAACAACAAAGAATTACCGTCTCTAACTATGTGTGAAAACTCAAGCAAAAATATTGGCTGCAACTGCCTCAAACGACGTCCTACTTTTCCCATATATTCCGTGTGTTAGAATTTGTAATGTGCTCTGGCGTCGAACCCAGAGACGGCATGGTCTCATCTAACATTTTTTCATAAACCACGTCCACGTTTTCATAAACCACGTCTTATCACAGAAAATCACCATCTTTAACTAAATGTGAAAATTCAAGCAGAAATATTGGCTGCAACTGCCTCAAACGACGTCCTACTTTTCCCATATATTCCGTATGTTAGAATTTGTAATGTGCTCTGAGAGACGGCATGGTCTTATCTAACATTTTTTCATAAACCACGTCCACGTTTTCATAAACCACGTCTTATCACAGAAAATCGCCATATTTAACTAAATGTGAAAATTCAAGCAGAAATATTGGCTGCAACTGCCTCAAATGACGTCTTACTTTTCCCTTATATTCCTTATGAGAGAAGAGTTATTGTGCTGTGGCATCGAACCCAGGAATAGTACAGTCTTATGAAAATTTTTTTCTGAAACCAATTCTTACCATACATCTTCTAGCCAAGCAAGAACTTCCTATCGTTTCGATAAGTCCATCAAAAAAAATAACCTCAATGTATTTTAAACAGCCGATTTTTGCATCGTCCTAGCATCGAACCCAGGATATTTTCCGTAAAAGTCATTTATGTTTTCGATAGATCATGATCATATATATAAGCTTCTTGAGTTTCGATTCTCTACCTATCTGGCAAGAATTCCTTTTTTTAATTCCCGAAAATCAAAGCAATGCATTTAAACTGGAAAAATCAGGAATTTGGGGCCCTCTGGAATCGAACCCATGACACTGAGGTTCAAAATAGCAATTTTCCTGGCAGTAACACTATGGTCAACACGTCGTAAAAATTTCAAGTCAATGATGCTTGTGGTTTAGCCTGTGAATTAGTATCCTATCTATCTATATATATATATATATATATATATATATATATATATATATATATATATATATATATATATATATTTATATTTATATATATATATATATCCACGAATGAATCCGGAGAAGCATCTATATATAATAGATATATTAATTAAGTTGCTGATTACTCCATACAATTTTTGAGTAGTTCTGAGCCAAATCAAGTGTAACAACCAAAGGAATGAGAGAAAGGTTCCACATCTTGCCTGTAGGGAAAATGTTACGGCATTACGTGTATTTGTTTATAAATGTAATATATTTTGGAATATACGTACTAAAGATTTATTGAGCTAGTAATGGATACGGCATCCCCATCTGGACCAATGACTGAGACATGCGCTGTCCCATAGTTATCCGGGGAAGCGGCAGACTCAGTTTGATAATGTCCTGGGTCATTGCTCGTAGAATCATCTTGTATTTGTTCCTTGACCCACTGGGCAAAGTCTCTCGAGGTCAGGTTTTTCATCACCTAGATGAAATTATTCAGTTATTCATTTCAAAGTAATCTTTGTGACTTCATAACATGTACACTAATCTGATTAGCAATGTCTTTTGCATCTGTAATTGATATGATTTGACCTTACTTTGTTTGAACTACCATTTCAAGATATGGATGTAACTGTGCAAAGTGGATAGAGAGACATTTTTTATCCAAGTCATGTTTGTAAATTGAAATTGCACCAAATATTAAATGTCACCAAGTAATCTGTGGAATGTTTCACTTAAGCTGAAAAAAGGCTTAAAGAGGTTGAAAACTGGCCTTATTTAGTCTTAATGCTGAAAAAGGCCAGCATTTGCTACATATAGGCATTTCTTTATTCTCCAAAGCCAAATTGAGGAGCTTTGAATTGAACGAAAAAAGCCAGGAATTGAAGAGAATTTAGAAATTATATTTCTAAATCAACAATTTATCCTTTTTAATTTTTGAGAATTATAAGACAGGTTGAAAAAAGGGTCAGGATACAAAGGAAAAATTTTAAAAAGCCATATGAAACAAATTTCGCTTGACAGGTTCCTGGAAAAACAAACTGCAGAGGACGAACAATGTTCATCAGGCAAATTGCCTACATTAGATGCGACAGTGCGAGAGAAAAGGCAAAAAAATTGCCTGACTTTTTATTGAAAGGAGATTCTCCCCCAAAACAGTAATCCTCCGCTCTCCAGCCCATATCGTCATAGTTAAAAGGTAAATAACTTATTCAAACCTTTCTATTTCTTTGCTTTATCTTTTATAATGATTTATAATTGTTATGTCGTTAATTACTGTACTAAATCGTGTTAATTAACAATAATTTTATAAATTGAGGTGGGGTGGGTGGGGGCTGGAACGGATTAATTGCATTTCAATTAAGTTAAATGGGGAAAATTGTTTCTTAAAACGAGCATTTCTTAATACGAGCTCGCTTTTGGAACGGATTAAACTCGTAGTAAGAGGTACCACTGTAATTGGTAGATATCAAATCTGACAAATGACTCAATGGACTAACTCAAGCATACATACATGTCACAGCTGATGACATTCTTTCACTTCTCGCTGAAAAGCCAAGAAAATTAAACATCATGCTGTAAATATCAATCATTAAATTTCTGGAGCTAGAAATGTTATTTTTTGCTTAAACTTATTTTTTGCTTTAACTTATTTTTACCATATATTATAGTTTTTCATTAACCCCCGTAAAACAACAATGATCTTGATAGAAACAAATGTTCAATCAATCTGAATGAAATTCCCCTGCAGAGTTTTTTCTAGCTGAGCCAATGTCTATTGTGAACCATTACTTGGGGTTTCATTGACTTCATTCTTAACTTTATAGGTTGCCTTATAAGAGAATGAAACAGTTGATGTACCTCACGGACATCAGCAAAATATGGATCACCTAATTTCCCACGATGAGCAAATGCATACTTAAACACTTCTGTGATTCTGTGATAGGTTGTTATGGTTGAAGAGTCGTTGTTTACAGAGAGCGATCCAAATGCATCAATAACTGATAAAATGAATGCGAGCAAAGGACCACTTGAGGGCAGAGGTGTTGTGTGTAGAAACAGATCTCCTTGAAGGCTCACCTCCACTGCCTTACTCCATCTCACCCTGTAAATGCGATATTATATTATGATGAAGACACTGACTTTTCATGGATTCAACTATATTGGTCTGTAAATGAGTATAAAGAAAGCAATGACAATCTTAATTTGAAATATTAACTTATTATAAAAATTATGATAATAAGAAGAAGTAGGTGTTTTCAAGTTAAATAAAATCCAAAATTCCTTTTATTTGTAAGGACCCTATTTACAAGTAGCTTTTGAAGATATTGCATTGTTTCTATATGCTTATAATGCTGATAATAGGTTTATCTTATGAATGAAAATTATATTCCTTAAATACTGTTTAGTTATTATTATGATTTATGAGATAACTGTATATTTTATATATTTTGGAATTCATTAATGGCAAAATGTGATTAATTAATCAATCATTAAAAAAATAATATGAAAGATTTTGACAAATGTAATTATTTTCTGTCCCATCTTTGAAATGTATTTTTTAACCAATAAAATTTCATACCTACAGGAAAGGTTGTGGAACAAAAATGTCTCACCTGTAGTTAGAAAGATCTTGCAGAGTCATTATTCCTCCCATATCTTGGATATCCTTGACTAGATCTTGTGCTAATTTACCATGGTAGAGTTCATCTCCACCCTTTTCTTCTATAACACGAAGGGTTTTGCAAATCTTCTCATTGCGAATAAGACTTCCCTCCTTCCAGAACTTTCCAGTTCCAGGGTCTATGAATAAATCCCTAATTTAATGAAGATGCGATACTTTAATATTGTGGAAATTTTTCAACATAAAGAGTTGAGTTTAGATAGTAGAAGTGGAATTCTAACATCAATGATATGAAGAGAAAAATACTGATTCATCCTGTATTTTGTTTAAACCCTTGGTATCATGAACCATTAATGAACTGAACATTAAGTATTTATCTTTAATCCATGTTTGGGAGCGTTTATTTCAACATAAATTGTGCATGAGGTATCAATTGGGGTTCTAAATCCTTTTTATGAACAAATGTTCGAATTGTCCTTGCGAGGTTGGGCAGTGGTGCCCTCTGTCGCCAAAATCGGGGACCCAATAATTAATTTAATTACTTTGATTGTTCTGTAAGATGTGGCAGATGACTTTGTTCCGTTACAGTATATATATATATATATATATATATGCATACAGTAAGTCCCCGAGTTACATGATTCTGCAGATACATGGTTCGTCAGACAAGTGGCATAACTTTATAAATATTAGGAAAACATGAAAAACTGTGCAGATTATGCACATACAGTGTATTTCTGCTTGAGTTTTCACACATAGTTAGAGATGGTGATCTTCTGTTGTGCTACATAGTAAGTTCACCAGGAAGACCCAGGTTCGATGCCGGACGGATAAATTGCAGCGAATTTTAAGAATACTTTCAATACTTTTTCTACTTTTGAGGACTCTTTCGATATGAAGTCAGCTTGAAATTTGTGTTATCAACATGCTTGCAGAATGCAAGCAACATTTTACTCGTATATATATATACAAATAAATTCAGATTCATTCATATATTCATATGAGTAAAATGCTGCTTGCATACTGCAAGCAAATATACATACACGTGCAAAGTGTCAACTGTCTGTCTTCATGGTAGCGACTCCAAATGAATTATGAAAATTCAACCAATATGCTTTAAATGGGAGATATATTTAAGGTCCGGCATGGAACCCTCGTCTTCCTGGGGATATTTAGTATGCAGCACAACAGAAGATCACCATCTCTGTGCTCTGGCATCGAACCCAGAAACAGCATGGTCTTATCTAATGTTTTTTCTTAAACCAAGTCTTAATATTCATCTTCTATCAACGCAAGAACTTCCTATCATTTCGATAAGTGAATTTAAAAAATAATGAAAAACTACCCCAATGTATTTTATATGGAAGATATATTTACCACCTGGCATCGAACCCAGGTCTTTCTGGCAATATATCCTATGCAGCACGATAGAAGATCACCATTTCTAACTATGTGTGAAAATTCAAGCAGGAATATTTGCTGCAATTGCCTCAAACAACATCCTACTTATCACGTATATTCCTTATGTGAGAAATTACAATGTGATCTGGCATCAAACCCAGGAACAGTATGGTCTTATATAGTTTTTTTTCTTAAACGGATTCTTAATATACATATTCTAGCAAAGCGAGAACTTCCTATCATTTCAATATGTGCATCAAAAGAAATAATGAAAAACTATTTCAATGTATTTTAAATAGCAGATTTTTGCATTGTCCTAGCATCAAACCCAGAATTTTTTCTGTGATAGTCATTTATGTTTTCGATAGATCATGACCATATATATAGGCTCCTTGAGTTTTGATTCTCTAACTATCAGGGAAGTATTTTTTAAAAATTCCCGAAAATCAAAGCAATGTATTTAAACAGGAAAAATCGGGACTTTGGGGCCCTCTGAGCTGACCTGAGTCTTGCCACACTTAAATCTCTCTTTTAGCTGCGTCACGGATAGTTTTTCTCGTTCAAAACTCTCAATTAATGCCAACTTATCTTTCAATGATAGCACGTTGCGTGGCATTATGACAAATGCAAGATTTGAAATGTTGAAACCGTTGTCTCAGACCCGAGAATGCCTCCACTCTAAATGGACTTCTCTGAAAGAACTCGGCTCTTCCCGCAGCCACTCATTTCATTCCGCCACCTAGCAAAACATTTTGGTTAGTTTGTATGTATTGAAGAAGTCGTCTCTGCAAGGCGCCTGATGTTATCCGCTCATCGCAACGGACGAATCCTCAGGAAAACCCGCCTTAACGTGGGAATAGTCAACCCTTTTTTTAATTAAAGAGACAAGCAGCAGACGCCCGACGAATCTACACTTTGTACTTTCAATTTTTCATGTCTTCCATATGCCCTCTCCGGGCAAGACCTATTGGCTCCGCTTTTCCCATCTTCCCGCTTTCTGCCTAGGTATTCTGCTTAACAAAGGTTCAAACATACGAAAATCTATTCCGTTTCCACGTTAGACAGTTTCCGTTTATAATGAGGTTAGAATAAAACTCCATAGCGTATGTCGAGACCAAATTTATTTTCCGCATAAGAGTTTTCCCTGTATATATAATAAATATATATTATTTATTTGATAGTTTGCAATGAATGTCATGATTCTATGAATCTGTAGATCATTTGAAGATTTTTATCCTGGAGGACAAACATTCTGAGCCCATTCCAAGTGCTGATCACACTTGATGATCAGGACTTTCATTTTCCTTGTTTCCACCATCCTTTACAGTTAATAGTAATACCTATAATTTTCACTTTAGTATTTCTTTCATTCTTTTAAATATGGAATGTATTGACTAGTCAGTCTTAATGCTTTAATTTACAAAGAATATCCTTTCATAACTTATTTATCTTATTTGGGTATTTATGATCTTTTTATGCATAATGTGAATATGTAGAACTAAATAGGTTATATATTGTCGCAATAACATTTGAAAAAATCGGACCTCTTAAAGTATAGATGTTGACATTTAGCCTCAAAATCTGTTAATAAACTATTAGAAAAATTTATTTTAATAATTTGATAATGCATATACAAAACATTTTAAAAATATACCATTTCTAATTTTGCTTTTAGGATGTTTTCTTTAACTTACTTAAGGGTAGAATCTTGTTTGATGTTGTCTTCATCAACTATGAGGGAGTCAGCTAGATGTTTTGAAATTCTGTAGCCTCTTTCACACATTTCCACAACAGGATGCACCACTTGAGCCCAAGATAAGCGGCCAAAGCGTTTGTGGGCTTCCCAATATCCTTTGAGCTCTCCCGGAACACCCACGGCTAAAGGTCCTTCAAAAACAGTTTCATTTGCCAATATTATTATCATAATATTTATTAAAAACATTCAGAAGTAATGAAAGAGTTGATGAATGAAGAAAATGTTTTATATGTCCTGCTTAGTTAAGGTTATTTTAAAATCAATGTTAGAGTACTATCTCTATATTCTATAAAAATCAGATTCTATATGCTGCTATTAAAAGTATGTTCATCATGTTCCAGAAAGATGCAATTTGGATTCCATGGAAAGTGAAAAGATTTCTTAAGTTCTTGAGAGGAGTTTGTGCACCTCTGGAATATAGGCCAAAATACCTCAATTGCTATCCATTAGACCACAGCACAGCAGGTTATTACTTTGTTTATTTCCATGTGATTTCTCTTAGTTTCATAATTGAAAGCCCAGCCCTAGTATCATCTTAGTATTCCTATTCACTTTCTAAAGTGTTATTTTTTCGATACATTTTTCAAATCATTACTTCGCTTCATCACATGCAAACCTTTACCTTCCTAATCAATCATTCTCAATACCATCACATCTCCATTATTTCCCCTCTTCCCTCACTTTTGATTCTTCTGTGTCTACTATAATTATCTCCCATCTTAAACTATCAATACACATTAATGTGTAAAATTACTCATTTGATCTTTCTTTGATGTTCACTAATTTTTCCTCTAACCACTCGAGCACTTCCCATAACACTACTATTTTTCGCAATCTACTCTTGCAGTAAATTGCTCATCCTTCTTTCTCCGCTCAATTCTCGTGAACTTTCTTAAACACAAATACTCCCACCTGAGAACATGCATCACTGCTTCTCATGTTATCAATATATTTCTTGGACATTTCTGGCATTATCTGATTGATATTGTCTTAAATTTTCCTGTGCAGATATGAAAGGAAACTTTTTTGCCATCAAATGAATATAAGAGTAATATGATTGAGAATTTTCAATGAAGGCAGAGATTGTGAAAACTCTATAATTTCGCTGCACTGAATTTGTCTGAATTTTTTTGATTGTCAATCCCTCAATCTAATTAAAAATAAAGCACATGGATTAAAGAAAAGACGCAACTGCTGGTTTTGAGCTAATTTCATGGAGTTTTGATGGTTCATAGAGTCGATGTGATTAAGAATCAATTGGGATCAAATGAAACTTTCCCATGGAAATTAAGTTTTGTGCATTTTCTTGTCTACCGTAAATTATTTGGTTCTGGGGACTCAAATCAGTCCAGAAGGCACCCTCTTACAGGGTGGCCTCAGGACCTTGAAAAAACCTTGAATTTTTGCTGACCTTGAGAAACCTTGAAAAAGCCTTGAATTTTTTTCAAAACCTTGAAAAATTCTGATCCAACTTGTTATCCTGGTTCAAAAAGATGTAAACCACTCATTCAAATTCTGGTGCCAGCACTGCCTACGCGAAAACTCCGAAACCTCATACATAAACAACCCTCGCCATTTGAAAACAAAACCACACCTCATTCAAATAGCTTCAAGATTGTTAAGGACACTGTGAATGACAAACTATTTACAGCAAAATTAGTGTTTTTCTCTTCGCTCGCGCCAGATTTAGAACCATTTTTGATGAGATTTCAGACTGTTGCACCTATGACATCATTTTTATATGAGGAATTGTATAAACTGACGCATTCTTTGATAAGCCAAGTCGTAAAACCCGATATTTTATCTAATGTCTCTTCTTTGGCAAAGATAAAACTTTCAGAAACGAAAAAGAAACTTAAGACGATGACTGACAATATTCTCAAACCTAAAATGTTTGTGCTAGACTTTACAACTAAAGATGCGTTCAAAAAAGTCTCTAAGTTACTTACTGAGGAACAAATAATTAAATTCAAAACTGAAGTACACTTATGTTTAGTTACAGTCATCGTGAAACTGCTGGAAAGATCACCTTTGAAGTATGCTTTGACTAAGAATATATCTTGCCTCAACCCCGCTCTGATTTTCAAGCCAGCTCTGGCCTATGAAAGACTTGCAGCTTGTCTAGTCTCTTGTTGAAAATGACCAAATTACAAGCATAAAAGCCGATTGGATAAACCACGAATTCTCGGATTTATATGTGGATTCTCGTGTCCAAAACAAATGGAAAAGGTTTAAATGTGATGAGACTTGATTGGACACATTTTGGTTGACCACTATTAATGATAAATATGATTTATCTTGTGATAATTTTTTAGCATATATAAAAATGATATTAATTTTAAGTCATGGAAATGCTACTATCAAGCGCGGGTTCTCTATAAACCCCTAATGTCTAGTCAAGAACCAACACGAGCAAAGCTTTGTTGCTCAAAGGAGCATATATGATGCTATAGAGCATGCGGGTGGGGTTGGAAAATTGGAAATAACTTCTGGACTCATTCACGCATATACAGATGCAATTTTTATTGGGAATCTCTTAAGAGGGCAAGGGAAGAAAATAAGAAACACAAAGATGAAGAAAATGTAAAAAAATGCAAGAAACTGGAAATTAAAGAGAAGAGAAAAAGGCTGAATATCTTTCATAATTAGCAAGACTGACTGAAGGAATTGAGAAGAAAATAAAAGAATACTTTGTATAAGCTAATATTCCACAAGTGTAAAGTAGTCCATGTAATGAATGCAAATGTTACTGTCTCTTGATATTTTATTATAGAAAAATAGTGTATTATGTTGTACCTTTTTTGACCTTGAAAAATCCTCGACCTGACCTGGAATAACCTTGATTTTTTAACATCCCATTCTGTGGCCACCCTGCTCTTAAGAATATCTATCAAGTGGTGAATCGACTTGATGAGCGATGCCTTGCTAAATTGACAGGATGAGTGTCATCACTGACCCAGTGAAGCACAATGAGATTTCTTAGCAAGGAGAGCCATAATCAATGCCTATCATACCTTTCATGTTACCCATGAACATGACTGCAACTAAAGTAGATGAAAGATGCATATTTCATTTTTCTGTATCAAAAGACAAATGAAAACTTCTATTCATCACTATTTGGTAATAATCTGCATTTGAAAACTCTTGATTATTATCCAGCCCAATATTTTTTATTCGAGAAATAATAGTTTTGGGTAGGAGATTCTTGAGATATTAACTAAATGCATACTGTATCGGCAAAACTTCCTTTCAAATAATTATTTTCACTATCATTAGTAACTTTGCTGGAAGGTTAAACAAAATTACGTTTTGCAACGGTGCGTTAGTTGTGGACTACTTCTCTTAGGCTTGGGTCCATTTCACCATATCTATTTATGCGTATTAATATATTAACCAAAATCCTTGGTTTATTTCCATAATTTATGTAAAAAATAATTCAACAAGGATGCATAAGATAAGAAACAAAAACCTTTGATCATGAACTATCAGGAGTTTCTCAGCAATTTTCAGCTGTCTAGTCTTGAATCACAAAGAACCACTTAACAGGCAGCTTTTTCTTAATTTTTGTGTAGAATGAAGCATGTTAGAGGCACCCTCTAAAATCAGCAAAGCACTATTTAGAGTTCACTCGGAGCTTCAGTTTCCCCATCTTTTCATTTTGTGTGTGCTATGATTATTTTGGTGTAATCTTCTAGTTGGTTTTCATTCAATTTTTATTTTGCACTTTTAAGTTGTTTAGTTTTGTAATGATATAGAAGGAATTTGCATAAGAAAGGGACTGAGAGGGAAATGACCCTTGCAATCTAGTGTATCCCTATATTTTGTAAGTTGTCAAAAGTTCATTTTCTTCCAATATAATACGCAAGGTACAGACATAATAGAGATTTGAATTTTTCCTCTCTTTGATTTCTTACCGGGTAAATGTATTCCTCAATTATTCTCTTAGTAATAGTTTGTTATTTTCTTCTTCTAATATCTTGCTGAGTGTATTGATGCTTTTGCAACCATCAATAGTAATTCACTAGCATCAAAGCCACAATCAATATCCTTAATGTAAATCTTTGGCTTTTCTTTATATTCCATTGAAAAAGGGTTTTGGGTATACATATTATTGTAAAATCACTAATCATATCAAATTATATAGTATGATACTGAAAATTTTTCTTCTTAGTTACGATGATTTGTTACTACTTTTCATTTGTGAGAAAAATAATCAAAATCCATTGACAACCATCCTAGCATCTTAAATTGACTTTAGTTCAGTTTCAAACCTCTAGTTGATGTCACCACCTGATAGTAAATTTCTGAATAATTTAGAGTAATAATAAATAATAAGAGTAAATGATCTCAGAAGTATTTTCATCATTAATAATCATGAATTAGTCAACACCCACAAATTGCTTGGGAATGATGTTTTGATAGTAATTACATTCATAGAATGAGTACAACTTAATCTCAATAAGATTCTCTTTCAAAGATAAATATTACTGTGTTTACCTTTGACTGTTTGCCTTTGAGTCTTTCAAAATTCAATTTTCTTTGAATTCAGAGTAAACTCTTTAAGTTGCACTGAAGTCTTTTGTGTATAAAAAGGAGAAAAACTCTAAAATATTTTAATTATCTTTGAGATTTGCTTTAAAATAAAACAACTTCTTCCACTCATTTATTCTAGAGGGAAGCGACACAGTTATGTCACTGCTTGCTAGAGACTTTCCAATTACTGATACTCTTTTTACAGTCTCACGAGTAAATCAGCCTAGCCTAGTTTGAGAATGTACTACATAATAAAAGAGAATAATTAAGTGCTGTTCAGCAAAAAAGGTTATTATTTCGTTTTTGTTGAATTTTCCACAATTGCCACCTTCGTTAACACATGCTATCATTGAATAATTCAATTAGAGATTACCAGCTAGAGATGTACATTACCATTTATAATAACCGCATTATGACTGCTAACTATCTAATTTAGAGAAAATTACCGTGGTATCTCTAATAGCCCTTTTCTCTTAATTAGATAGTTAGCAGTCATAATGCGGTTATTAAACAATCCATAGAAGTATATATCTTTAAAAATAACCAGTATTTTAATAATGAAAGTAATAGTATTTGGTTGTCGTGAGAATGGTAAAACAATAAGATTTTACATCTTAAAAGTCATTAGAACAATACTTTGACCAGGACCTACTGAGAATTAAACTCGATTGAATTCCACACGCGGAAACTAAGGAGCACTTACTTTACCACAATCTCACCTTTTCTGGAAGCGTATGGCTTTCCATCATAAAGTGCGGCTTTGGTTGCTGCAGGTGCAGTCTCCCGAGCATCTAGGCCATACGACACCTTTCTAGACTTACTGTAAGCCACCATGAAGAACCCTCCTCCAAGTCCCATACTTTGGCAGTTGACCACCCCATTGCAAAGCATAGCCGCGACAGCTGCGTCCACCGCTGATCCATTACGAGCCAATATATCCCTAGGCGGAAAATTTAACCCTAATGGAGCTGAATTAGCGATGAATTGCACTTCTTTTTTACACAATAAAATTTATCCAGAGAGACCACCTGACAAAGCAGTTTAATTCGTGAATATGAGGTAATTAAAATCATGTCTAAAGTCGACAACATTCTCAGAGGTTCTTAACTGTCATGCAATTTAGGCCTAAATAAGTTCTAGTACGGAAGATTAACCAGAGAACATGCAAGAAAAATTAATTCGAAAATTCACCCAGTAGAACTGCAACCCACCGTTGATTACAGGCATCAACGATTCACCCCTCAATTGAAATTAAATCAGGTTTTCATGATTACTCAACAAATTTTATTGTTAGTAAAAATAGGCTTTCATAACAATTTTTAACATTAAATCTCATTCAATTTAAAATGCAGGATCTGAATGACAAACCGATCCGTAAATGACAACTCTTAAGGAGGCTATTACATATAACACCAATTGGTGAATGAAAGAACATTAATAAGTGGTTAACGATGGAGGCCTTAGCTTAAAAAATAGAGTTTTGACTGCAGTTATATCCACCAGTCAGCAGATTTGTTAACCAAGAAATATATTTTAAACAACAATCTAGGCCTTCATCTCTTTATCGATAACGTAATCACAAATCCGATGTAACATATCCATAATGGCTGCTGCACAGTTTAAATCACTTTTTAATCAAGGCCATAGGTACTTCATTCTTAACTTTTCGGTTTCGGTGCTTCAGTCTTCTTATTTAGTTCGGTGTTTTGAAGCTTGGTGACTATTTTTCTGGAATGTCCACTCGGATCAAAATGGTTGGTATGTTCACTGGCTTCTTTCTTCGTTCTTTGCTTTCCACTGTGACCTGAGTAAATGTGCTTATCATACTCAAAATTATAATGCTCGTATTCGTCAAAGTGACTCTCAGACATATTGAGAAGAACTTTCAAACGCAAATAACGCTGTTTTATTGGAATACACGGGCTCTATCGCTCACTGAACTTTACACGATAATTCTCTCAGGACGAATGATAAATTTTCAAGCTGCGGTGCTTATGTCGGTGGAGGGCATATGCGCAGAAGTGCCTCACATAATATGCGCAGTCTCTGGAGATAAGCGAAGAAGCCGTGCGATCAACTAGGAAAGCCAGAAAACAAACTGGAAACATCAACAGAGCATACGAGTTAAAGTGAAATTTGCGACTTGAAAGGCCAAATGTAGCAGAAATGAAAAATTCTCAGCCCCATCTGCATTTCAACATGGCTCACCTCTGCATTGACCCACATTCTCGCATTAGGTAACCGATTACCGTAGAGGTAAAACTTAAATCCGAGGGAATATACTCAACATTCTCAAAACAAGAAAATAATTCAATCTGTTCAAAGAAAAAAAATCCGTGTGAACGATGATGATTCCTCAGTGCGAACATGAATGTTAACGTGACTATCCGTTTCAAAATATATAATTATGGAAGCTATACAGTTTTATCAGAGAAGTATATTAACAATTTTAGCGTATTTTTAATAATCCCTTATGTTACTCACGTTCGTAGTCAGAATAGGAGGCCAACTGAGTTGAGGGAAGAAGGGTTCATCGCAATTTACTCGGTTCGGTTTCATCGGTCGGTATTGTTTTTATTTAGTTATTCGGTCGGTTCATGTCGAAAAAAATCAGCAATTCTCGGAAATTAGTGGACGACGTAAACATATCAGGAAGGAAAAGAAAAGGAATTTTCAAAACATAAAATAGCCCGAATATTGATCTTCCAAACTGAAGAAATAAGGCGGTGATTTTGCGAAAACGTGCATCAAATAAATTCAGCGACAAAGAATCTCGTTCGACACGCACCACCTATATCCTTCACGAACCGCTACACTCTCAATTTTAAATCTCTATGAAGCTTTCCAACCTTCCAAATATCCTATGCACCTATCCTCATTTTGTGATAACAGCGCAAGAAGATTCAGATTATAATGAAAGGGTTTCATATACATAAAATTGTAAATAAAATTTGTTCACACAAAACCAAAAACTTCTCATAAACTATCTTTCTCCTTATATGCGGTCTTCTGTTTGATTATAAGCCTCTCCATTACGCATTTAATTTTCTCTGTCTGATGATATCCAAATTGCACTCTAAAAACGCATTCCTCCTTTTCTTTATCCTTTGAGTGCCATGGGGACCGATCTATCGGCCCCTTTTTGTTCAAGCCACTGCTCTTCCATCTCCATGAGTCACGTAACCATCGTTAACACTTTGTTGGTATATCTGATGCTTACTCATATCTGTTCGCAAAAATCGTAGTGGAATTACAATATTTAGTATTTTCTCGGCTCAAATAACATTCTCTGCAGCAACCGATTTTGCGTTTCGAGGGAAATCTGTTCTCTGACGGCCTTCGGTTTCGCGGATCCTCTAGTCTCCTTGAGTATCGCACGATTCTGATGCTTATTCATATCTTTTCACGAAAATCTTATCTCCATTCAAAACAAAATTGCAATGCTTGTATTTTGAATGCTCTGACGAAGGAAACAAATGCTTACGCATCTGCAAATTTAATCCCAAGAATCTTTACTTTTAACGTTACAGATGCACATTTGCCAAAACATCCCAATTCTTGATACGCAAATTCTCGGAAAGTATATATGTAAAATAAATATCCAGAAATTATACATGTAAATTAATTAGTGAGCGTATGAGCGTGTTATATGTAGAATCGATTACGACTTAAGTTTCTTTTTCATTTTATAAGGAACGAATTTAAATTTGGAAACAATAAGTTTCGGTTGCCTTATTCTTTTTTGCCGTGCTCTTTAGGGGAGTAATCCCAAATATTCTAAGTATTTAAGTATTGTCTAGGTTTGGTAATTCAAGCTCGAATTTACCAAGATTGGTTCTAGTTGAAAGAAGGCTCTTGCGATTGAGTAGTGGTGATCATTAAATTTGGCGAACTGAGCCTTTGAAAGTTAATGTGTGGTCAGTCCACAAAAGCTGATTATTGAGGATGACGCCTAGAAATTTAATTGAAGAAGAGGTTGTAATTGGTGAATTAAATAGCTCGACTGACGATGAATTGGGGCGTTTCTTGTTAATTGAAAAAGTGAGGTGGGAACATTTATTAGGATTTATATTTAAATGCCATAGTTTAAGCCAAGATTCTAATTTGAGGTTATATGAATTTATTCTGCGAATAGCTAAATCGGGGAAGGGGATCGTGAAGCAATAGTTAAATCGTCGGCGTAAAGAAATCTTTTGATGTGGCTGTCGTTAGGGAGATCGTTAATGAATACATTAAAGATAATGGGACTGATTATGGGGAACGCCTGCAGAAATCTTTAGGGGAGAGGAAATGCAGTTACCAAATTTGACCTGAATCAAGCGATTACTAAAATTATTTTTAAGAATTTTGCAAAACGAAGGGGGGAAGGATAAACAGAGTAGTGTGTAAATGAGGCTCTGCTGCCAGAATCTGTCAAACGCTTTGTGTATGTCATAAAATGCAACCTGGGTGGCTTGTTTTCTAAAAATATGGCCATTGGTGATAAATTTAATTAATCGGAGAACTTGATGAGTTGTAGATAATTGATTCATGAACCCCACTTGTTCCGGTATAATATTGTTTCTAGAAATGTGATTCTGTATTCTAACGTGTAAAATTTTCTCGAATACTTTTGAAAGGGAGGACAGAAGAGTAATGGGGCGATAATTGGAAATAGATGTAGGATCTATTTGAGGTTTGGGGAGAAGATGGACTTGGACTAATTTCCAGAAGTCTGGAAAGTAATGAATTTTAAGGCAGGGATTGACTAGAAAGGAGATGAATAAATTGTGGAATTTTGGAGAGAAGCTTGAGAAGCTTGTTTGGGAAGGTCTCGAAGCTTTACGAACATTAAAGCTGCTAAGAATATCAAAAATTTCATAAGAAGTAATAGGAAGGGATCAGTTGGTTGAAATTGGGAAAGAAAGTAGTAAGAATTATTGATTGGGAGGTCCAAAGTGGACGGGCTGTTCTGCATTAAGAATGCCAAGTAGTTAACAGCAAATTTCGCTTTAGTAGCAGGGTCAAAGTTGAGCTGCTTATCGATGGTCGATAGAAGGTGTTGGTTTTGATGAATGACTTGGAGATTTATATTGGAAATTTTGGGTGCTTGCAAATGCGTTCTATTTGGAGGAAAGAAATACTTTAAGTTTGTGCTTGATTATTTTTCGGAGATTATTAAGAGCAATTTGTCCTCTGGAAGTTTGTAGGCATGACATTGACGTCTGAGGCGGTTTCTGCAGCCATGAGCCGATTTCCCGGTAGAGGAGAGTGAGTGGGAGGAATAGAGCGACGACAGTAAGTGGCCGACAGTTTGGCGGCAGTGATGAGATCATTGGAACTACGACATCTGAAAATTAATTTTTCCCACAAGTGGGAATGTAAGGGTAGAAAGGAACTTTTTCAGTAATGGATTTAAAAAACTGTTGCCAATTAATGTGAGGGCTATCAGAAATAGGAATCTTAGAGATTGAACCAGAAAAAGAAGTAGAAATAGGGAAATAGTCAGAGTCCAGAATTCTGTGAACAGTAGCTAAAGAGAGAAATAAAAAGTTTTGAGTGATTACAAAATCGAGTAACTCTGAGGATCTTCCATTATCGAAAGTTTGAGTAAAGTGGGAGAACACAGTTAAGTTATAAGATTGTAAAAATTTAAATTTACTGTTGGCCATTGAATTTAGTGGTAGAGGAACCCCAAGTTGGGTGCTTGCTATTCCAATCTCCTACAAATATTGCTGGTTTAGAGGAGCTGAGAGAAAGGCTAAGTCTGCTTACTTAAGGCGACCGTATTTAGCGTAGACTGAGTGTAGCTGAACAGGAGAATTATCGATAGCAATTTCAATCCGATTGAGTCCTTAGAAGAGAGTTTAGGGAGCGAAGGAAATTTAATGGATATATGAACTAAAATGAGGAGGAACCGAAGTCTAATCTCACCAAATAATAAAGTGAATATTGCTGAGGATTAAGTTTAGTTTCCTGGAGGAAGGACATGTGATCAGAAGTCAAGAAACTCTATGAGTTTAGGTTTAATGTTGCGTGCGTTGAATGAAGCTATATTAATGAAAGAGTCCGTTGATAATAGTAAATGCCTCCGTAAAAAAGGTAAAAATCTTTTAAAGTTCCCGCTGAAACAATTTACTGAATAGAAAATAGGATGCTAGTGAAAAGTTGTTGGAAAGGAAAGAATGAGGAGTCAGGTGCAGAGGGAGGAGAGGTAGAAGGGGGAGGCGTGTTAGAAGGGGTAGCTGGGTTGGGGGCAGAAGTGCGGTTACTAGCAGCAGATGCACACAGGGAGTTCAGGGAAGGTAGCTTTGGAATTTAAATCGACACCAGCAGGGGTCTCTCCAAGAACACGATTATCTCAAGTTTTTAGAACTAAGTTGCGCTTCAATTCTTTAAATTTGGGACATCCCCTGTATATTGAAGAGTGCCCGCCTTGGCAATGCAAACACGCAGATTTTTCAATAGAGTCTGAAGCAGTGCAATTACGGATAGCATACGGACCACCGCAAAGGGAACATTTGGGCTTTTGATGACAGTAGTTGCGGGTATGGCCGAATTCAAGGCAGTTGTGACACTTTAGGGGTTCAAGTACTTTTGTGAATGGGCGCACTTCCACTGATACGTCGGCCAACACTGAAAGAGCTTAAAATTTTTGTAAATCATTGACAGGTGATAGGGTCGCTTTAAATACAGGGATCTGTCGGCGCCGGACGGACGTTATGCCTTCGGCCGTCTCAGAAGAAGAGGGCTTAATTGTGAACATCCATATAAGAGGCCCTACATCAAAACCTAGAGAAGCCAGTTCTTCTTTGACACTGTCGAGATCGACATTGGTAGGCAGATATTTCATCACAAAGTCGGAATTTCGGCTGGATGGTAACTGATAAGTAAAGAATTCGATATTTTCCTTCCTTAAAAAGTCCTAAGCAATATCGGTAACGGATGTACACTTTATGAGAAAGAAGTAACTGAGTCACTGCCAGAATCACCTACAAGGGCGGAAAAAGAATTTATAAGTAGGGATAGGAGTGTGTTGAAGAGTTACTCGGTTAGAATACCTGCGTTTTGTAGCTACCGGCTGAAAATGAAAGTCATTAGGGCGTGTAGTAGAGAGAGAAGAAGGAAGGGTGGCACCAGTGTTGCTCACCGTTGAAGTTCTAGCTGACAAGAGGGAATTCCAATTGGCGGCAATGGTCTGCAGGTAGTCAAGTGGCATCTCATCCTTGGCACGCTGTATCAGTTCAAAGGCGTCATCGTTGCGGTTGATAAGATGCGAAATGGTTATTTCGTTCGCTGGTGAATCGGTTGCCGACGGGGCGTTGTCCTCCTCGTCTACGTCTAATCACTGGGGCAAATCCCGGGTGGGAGAAGCCCTTATTCACACTTGGCACAATTCAAAATACGCTTCTGGAGTGGATTTGGAAAAAGTTAAAGAAAGTCCTTTTCAGAGCCATAAAATTTCGTCGTCACCTACGTAATTTGTGGTAAAACGCGCAGTAAACACGTGACACATCAGAAGAACGCACAGTAATCAGCGGTTGTCGATCTCTCGGCCGATAGAACCTCTCAACGAGAAAATCAGGAGTCCAAGTGCCAGTTATACTTCGGTCTGACTCTCTTTGTTGTTAAAGGCATTGGCATCTCTCTCACATCTTGCAGAGGATCGGCTGCTTCGTTTTGTTGTCCTTTTCTAAATGTATTTCAATGGACTACTTTATTTTCCGGTTCCAGATGGCCGGAGCGGAGCCCTCCACAGCACCTTCGTTTCGTCGAAGTTGATGTCGTGTCCTTCTTCTAGACTATACTCAGCGATGGCCGATTTTTCCGGCTGTTTTAGGCGAATGTGGCAGGAATACTCTGTTATCCGAGTTTCGATGGTCCTACTCGTTTCACCGAAATAAACTGCCCACATTCGCACGGGATACGATACTCTCCGGGAGTTTTCAGGCCCAGTTGCTCCTTGACTCTTGTTAGTTGACTACCCTTCCTCCTACAACTTCCTAGTAGGAGTGTGGATAGTCTTGATGTTGTGTTTCGCGAGGATTCTCACGATGGTGTTTCCTAGACCACGGACATTGTTGCCGAAACTTCGGCTTTATGCAGAATTTGTAGCCGGTTGAAGACCCGAGAATTATTCTTTCAGGACCATATTGTTGCTCCACTCCTTACCCTTGGACTTTCCTGTATCTTCTAGATCAGGAGCTAAGTTTCTCCCTCACTTGAATGAAGTGAAACAGCGGCTGACAGCCCGAAGGATGCTCAAATTTCATTCTAACTTTCCCTCGGAGGAATCGTCTGATTGACCTCGTATTAAGTCCCAGCGATTGGGTGATTAGGGTTCGAGTACCGTTGCCGTCATACTTTTTTCATGTCCGTTCCTCAGGAATTCATTGAATAGCTTTCGAGTTCCAGTTAATTCCAATTCAATAGTTTTCGTTTTTTATTAAATAAAAAGCATCGTACTAGCTCGAGGTAAGTTTCGTAAAAAAGAAATTCTATTAATTTGGTTATCTTTATTTTCGATGTTAGATTTTGACTATATATTAGACGTTTGATCAAATTAAATTCTTTTATTACCGATAACATTTCCTAATTTAAGATGCTAAAATTTATTCCTTTCAACTAGAACTAATCTATAAAACTACTACACTCCCTGTTGAGGATCAACAGTCACTTCAACTTTTCCTTTTATTAATGTGAACTTTTTAAAATTAATATTTGTCTTAAATTTGATGCCTCCCATGATATTTCAACTCTCCCGACGCTCTACAATTTATCTACATCTACATTAATACCCTTCAAGCTGCCTTTCGGCGTGTGGCAGGGGGTGTAAATACCAGTTGAATCTAAACTACTTCCTTATTCGTTTATTGTCGCGTATCGTTCGCGGAAAGAATGAATCTTTAACACGATTCGTCCTAGCATCTATTTCTCTTAACTAACGGTCATTATCGGATCGATCGAGGTAGCAGGGGGCTGCATGATACCACTTGGATCTTCCGCAAATGTAGTTAAATTAGTTCCCTAAATTTATTAAGCAATCGCAGCCTAGCTTCTTATCTCCTTTCTTTCAGGGACTCCCAACCTACGTCTGAGAGCATTTTTGTGCTTTATTATCGTAGCATTTCTTAACAAAACGAACCGCTTTACGCGGCACTTTCTCGAGTTCGCGAGTACACGTTTCATCCGCCGGATCCCATATACTTGCCGCATATTCCAGAAGGGGTCTGACCAAGGTAAAATAAAAAACAATTCTCTATTCAGAGCTCTACAATTTTATGTGTTATGAAATCGATTTTGCCCAATAAGATTTTCTACGAATAACGTAATGATCTCTCAGGAGAATTAAAATTATCTTTCTTAAGCAATCCATGCATGTCGAGATGGTTCTCGCGGTGGAACAATTACCTGCCGATTTGAGAACACGGAGCGGCATCGGAGTTGACCACTGCCCTTTGGAAAGTGTACTCGAAGGACGGCGAAGGCGGCAGTGGTATCTCTGGGTCCGAGGGAATCCTCAAGTCCTTCCTTCTCCTTATGACGACCATGTAAATGCCGAAGGAAATGGCTAGCAGCATCATCAGCCTTCCCCATCTCTTTCTGCGGATCCTTAACAGGAGGCGATCGAGAAAAACTTATGTTAAAACACATTAGCCAACTTAAGTTGCTTAAAACTAAACTACCGAAATACGCAAAAAGTGGAAATGAGCGCAAAAAGGCAAGGAATGAGACCAAATGCCGAAGGAGTGGAATATGCGAAAGGAGAATATAAGAGAGCGCTAAATGCATCAGCAATAAGTTTAGGATACGCGAATTGTAGTTATTTTTGAACCAATGCGAATCCTTCTTTTCGCAGGGTCGACACTCATTTCTCGTCGTCGCGCTATAATTATTTCATTCTAAAGAAAGCCTCATCTAGCTTCATTCCTTCTTCTGATAGCTCAATCTACACGCTGTTGATATGAGATTTAACGGTTTGCTCATTTCGAAGTGAGGATTGATGCTTCATGTCATGCTTGAATTTTCGTTCCAACCTCAGTTACTTCATTCCCTTATTCCCTTCATCCCCTACAAGGACAGTTCTCCGAAATGTCAATAAAGATGCCCATTTGAGTAATAAAAGCTGAAGAAAGTAAGGCTTACAGGAAGTCAGTTACATTTAATGCAAATTAAAATGAAACTTAAATTCTTTAAAATAGCATCCTTGTTCATCGACAGCACGTTTCCAGTGCCTCTGCCAGGCTTTCTGGAAGACGTCGGAGGGGACCTTGTTCGTCACGGCTTGTTATTCCCAAATTGGTGGAATGTAAATGTAAAGCTCCTTTTCCAGGTATCGGTGCGCATTGCCACCTTCTGCTCGTGTGTGTTGGTGCAGTGGGCAAAGATCTACTTCACTAAGATTCACAAAACCACCTTTCCCGCCAAAAATCGCCCAAATCCCATTGGGAAAAATCATTCTACTTATTTTTAGGAGAAACCTTGCATATCTATTTATGTATGCTAGTATGATCGGCTGAAACTTGAGAGGGGAAAATTTCAAAGATTTCAAAATTTGCTCATCAATACGACCTTGTCCAGGGAAATTGCCTCGAGCTCGTGTTATTCGATGATCAATGTACAGTGTACACATTTCAGAAGGGTACTCAGTAGCAACTCTTTATATACTTCATAGTCACAAGACCCCAAATCATCTGCAATTCATCCGTCTAAAAACCATCTTAAAGTTTATCTCTACTTATGTGCTTCCAAGCTAAGGAGGACCTTATTGCTTCTCTTCATTTTATGACTCTTATACTTTGATCTTTGGATTTGCTTCTTTGTTAGATAAATATAAATTCTTTTGTAACTTTTGTGCAATGAACAATTATCGACCTATTTCGTCAACGGTCGACAGAAATATATGTTCTGGAATTTACGAAGTTTTTCCTTCCTGGTTTCTACGATATACCACCAAGTTAGGATTGGCCACATTAATTTTATCTACCCATCTTGTAAAAATAAAAAAAACATCCGATTTTTAATGCTTTTCTATTTCTATTAGTAAAATATAGGTGTAAACTAGGACTACGAAATACAGATAGATTATTTGCAAAGAAATGTAAAAGATATTTTATCGCGAGATTATTATTTCAACTTAAAATCGACCAAACACGTGTCTTTAAGTAAAATAACAAGTACCATATCATATCTCAACAAAGAATAGGTTTTTATTGTGTTTGATTACCTCCGCTCTGTATATGTATTTATTTATACATTTATTTATATATGTGTTTATTTCGTGCCCTATGTAAAATGTATGCTTGTCATGCGTGCAAAAAGCGAAATGTAACACATACAGAAAGCTGAGAGGAAGAGGGGCCTCACCTCTAGAGATGGGAACCTCGAAAATAAATGAAACGTTTTAAACGTTTGAAAAAAACGTTTTTTTCATTCATTCAATTTTGAGATGGCGTTCTTCGTGGTTTATACGATAGATTTACTATCCTGATTAGTAAATTTTGCAGTTGACCTAATAGCATGTAAAGAATATATTTCTCTAGTTTTTAAAACGATTTTATAAGAAACGCAAGTGTTTATATGTTAGCAAGACTGATGCACTGTATTAAATCAACATTTTCAGGCGTAACTTTGTGGAAGTTTGGCTTCATGATAAAATTCAAATGAGTTAATAGCTTTGTAAAAGCAATCTATGATAAAGTGTAGAAAATTTCGTAAATTGGCCCCATGTGGTTCACTAGTAACCGCTAAGGTTCATGTTGCCGAACAGAAAATAGTGTTCATAGTTTTTTCTTGACACCATGTATTCACGTGTTGGAATTCATCAAATTCAGTGTTCCGCTTCAAGCTCTGAGTGGAAGACGTATCATTGCGTGGATTATTTGAGCGTGTGTATCATCGTTCGAACTTAGTTTTCAGATGTTCAGAAGAGCAAAAAAAAATTTATCACTTAAAAAACCCTGCAGTAACTCGATTCTGATCCACAGCTATTGCTCTGGAATCATTAATTACTAACAAAAGTGAGCTGCAACAGATAGCGATTGATGCGAATCCTAAGAATCCATCCCTGAGGCTTCGTCACGACACAAAAAACGTGTTCTGTCCGAAAATTAACTTTTGGATTTTTTTAAATAATCTGCAAGACGTTCTGAAATCATTTAAAGCTTACATAATCGACATCGCAAATGATAAGCCACAGCTTAGCAAAGTCTGCTGCATTTTCCTAGATCCCTTTGAAAGAGTAAAACATTTTTGTATGATCACAACTGAAATTACTGATGGTCGCAGTTGTAAAATAATAAATTCAATTAAAAAGAGAAGAGATTTGGCCGTGACGAAGGCCCATTTGCCAGCTAATTTTTTTGGACCCTTCAAGAAAAGGTTCGAGCTTAGAGCCATGAAAAATTTCTGATGTTTTTAAATTTGTTGATATTCTCGCAAAATCAGATCCCACCTTCAGTGAAGAGAATATAGCTGAAATTCATTCCGAGATGGCAACCAACGTGGCTGACGATGGTAAGTGGAAGACACCATACGTCATTTCAGTATCTAAAACACTTTCGCCCCTAATTTTTTGGAAGGGAATATGCTCCAAAACAAAAGTCTATTGAGTTGCCGTAAAGATTTTTCACTTCCACCCACATCCTCGGCATGGTTGCTAAAACTTCGGAAAGAAGTTTTAGCAAGCACGGAAATATTCACAACCTAAGAAGAAACCGCAGGACTAATGAAAGAGCTTTGAAACCTATTTTAATCAAGCACAACTTGAAATTACTGGAAACCGAAAGAGCTAAAATTTCAAGCGATAATCTCTCGATAACTGGATGGAGAGGAAGTTGTTACATTTGCGGGTGTAGATGAGAACAATTCTTCACTCATTTCCAACGAGGAATCAGATGGCGTTGTGGAGGAATTTGAAGACACAGTTACAGACTAATCCAATCCAAAACATATGGCCACTTTGGTTCTTTTGCTTTTGTATCGAGTTTTATGCATCTTTAGAGTTGTGCCCTACAAACTATAATTTATTTGCAACTAATACAGACTATAATTTAACTACAAATAATATAATTACGGCTGTAATTAATACCATGAAAGATGATATAGTCCATCAGGGACGGATCCAGGGGGGCGGTCCTGAGGGTCCGGACCCCCCCGAAACATCACTTGTGCCTATTTATTGAAAATGAAACTCAAATAACGCAAATAAACACACAATTTAATCAGCAATCACTAGCGAGCAAAGTCGAGTTTGTCTAACACAATTCTAACGTCACGTTTTGTGAAAGCCGAAATATCTTTTATTTTTAAATTTTTCGATCGGACCCCCCCCCCCCCCCCAAAAAAAATATTTTTCTAGATCCGTCCCTGTAGTCCATGATCAAAAAAAATAAGTAAAATTATATCCTTCTTATTTATTATAACCTACGAACTTTTTCACTCATTTATTTCAAGCATTCTAAGATACGAAACGGAATTGTTAAAACAAAACATGTGTCATCACAATTAGATTGGAATATCAAACAAAAATGTTGCTGCTGTTTGTTTTTAATTTTACGGTTTTTAAGCCTAAATTAATTCCCTATACTATTAGATAAAAAAAACCACTATCGATATACTGAAAAGATATAAACATTTTTCGGAGATGTTTCTGCTATTCGAGGTAAGTCGTATTAGTGTTATAAATAATATGTTTATTATTTATATCAACTCCGCCCTTACCGTGCGAAAACTGGAGGATTCCTCAGCATTTATATCCAATTGAATATTTTCCTTTAAAATTCCGAATATGTTAAAGGTGGCTGAAAGAATTTCATATCTAATACTAATTATTATACTTATCATAACTATTATATGCTTAATCCATTTGGTTCCTTTATTGGCTCTTTAATATGACAAGTAAGAAAGATTTACGTATTTGAGATCATCGAGTATTCAAATGTTATTTTCAGCACATCATTGTGCATAATATTGTAATAAACTTACGTCATAAATATAAATTTTTTGTTGAATAACTATTACTTGGAACAGATAATGAATCAGTTTATATTGTCAATGAGAAGTATACACAAATGTCTAATTTCAATCCTAATATGGGAATAAAATGTAAAAAACGTTTTTTTAGAAATAAAAACGTTTTTTATGAAAAAAAGTTTTTTATTCAACTTTTAAAACGTTCGCATGAAAAAAACGTTTTTTTTCCATCACTACTCACCTCCCACAGGTAAAATAAATAAAAATTTGTTCCCCCATTACGTGTTTCTAATTAAGGATAACACGATTTGGTATTATTACTGGAAGATATCATAACAATAAATTGCAATATAATTTAAATATATTTAGACGAGCCCTGCAAACGATGGCGGAGTTCTGTATTCCGGAGATAATAAATAAACGATCGACAAAATAAAGAATTAAACGATCGGACACATGTCCGCGACCGACAAAGATGGCGAATTTTAACGAATTCGATTTGCGATCATTTCCAGCGCATTCGTGAGAAACGCCATTGCTGGTGAAACCCAAGGAGTGATGAGTAATGAGATTGATAATCACGTTTCTCTGAGCGTGACACTCGTATTGACGTTTGTCGGAAATATTCTCTAAAACAGAACTTTGATATGAATATGCCGCATTCTGCGCACTTTGGTGTTTAGACTGAGAAAGTTTCGCTCTTTAAACGACAAAAGACGTTCCCCGATCGAAGTCAGCCGCAATTTTGCATTTCTTCCGTTTCACAAAGCGCGACATAGTTAAGCGATGTCCTACAAAATACGAGGAATCCGTAACACTCGATACATTTCGAAATAAACTTTGTGTTTCAATTGGCTGACTGAGTAGTTTTTGCATGAACAGCATCTACTCATTTTAATATTCGCATATTCATGAGGAGTGTTTTAATTACGAAAAAGACAATGTTATCGGTAATACAAGTTCCAGAATTGGCATTGACCGGTTTTCAAATCGGTCACCGTAAGTATTCCACTGAGTGATCTAATTTAGGAAAATTGAACACACTCTCTCAAAAAGCTTCTGCGAGATAACTCAACTGGTTAGAGCGGTCGACCGCCTAGCGGAAGATCCAGGTTCTGTTCTCAGTTCGTTATTCATGTCCGCTTTTCCTCCCCTCGCTATGGTATGCCCATCGAGACCAAGAGGCCATCATAACCATTCTCATTAATAATAACAATACTCAGTAATAATTAATTTTATCAAATTGTAAATTTAGAATATTCTATGAAAAGTAGAGCGTATTAGAAGAACATTAGAAAACGTTAAATTTTCGGGAAGAAAGCGATTTATCGCTAATACTAAACTAGTAAACAGAAAAATCTAAAAATTTAGATTTCTATTTATCATGGGGCAAGTTATTAATGAGCCAATTATGAATGACATCTGAAATGGTGAGGTAAAATTTTATGTTTAGTTTGGTCCAGTTGACGTGGATTTACCCATAAGCAGAAAATCTTTCCCGTAATGCATTGGGTGTCAAAAGAAGCGTTTCGTGGCGCTCAGGACAATCATTGAGAGCTTATCCATTTCTTCCTTCACGCATTTCGGATCGCCTGTTTTAGACGGATCTTCCAAAATACGAAAAAAAAGGAGACAAGTCTTTGAATATCCATTGGGAGGACATAATTATAGTGCCGCGTGGTGAAGAGCCTTTTTCGGTACCAGTGGCGAAGCATCGACAACGCGCGAGAATTTTCGCGCAGGCTCTCTACTACGCGGTACTATAATGGAAATTCATCTCATCAAGAAACGATCATGAGTAAAATTAAAACAATGCCATTTTGGTTGTCCGTTAAAATTTGTAACCAAGCGCGTTTCATTAATTGTTTAGTCGTTGTTTATTCGCCGATGATCATCTCCTGAGTTGTGGCTCCGACACTTGTATCTCCGAAATAACCGTTTTGAGAAACAAGAAAAGTAATCGAAAGAACGTTTATATCTTCTATGAAATCGCATCTTCGACCTCACGGAATCAAACGAAAAGCAGGCGTTCGAGGCGTGATCGATAACGATTACCGATTAGATCGAAAGGCATCGATTAGTCCCTCGAGTCGTATTTTCGGAGAATTCGCTGACGTTTACTCGTTCGGCTCTTCGCTATCGATGATTTTGCTCGTTATCGGAAGAGTCTGTTGCGAAACGATGTGTCGACGCAAGCACGGCGTTTCGAAAAAAGTTACGAAGATGCTCATTTTCAGCGCGGACTTGAGGAATTCGCTCTCTCGTATAAATTCTGCAAACGACTGTTTATTGGGCTTAGAGATGAATAAATCAGTCGGAACGCTGAAATGTTCTTTTTTCAACTATGGCAGTTGAATATCGAGCGGAATCACGCTTCAGCTGGTCCGAAAATGTCGGTTTTACCATATATAGCGGAAATAAGAGTAATTTATATCCCTGCAATTTCCATTTGTATAATCAGAGTAACAAAATGGCGGACACTCATTTTGAGTGGAAATTTTCCAAGAAAAACACGTGCCAGCTCTGGCGTGCAATTTCCATCTGGCACATTGTCCCGAATTTCATAGTTTATCGGGAGCTGAACGGTCTGCATATCACAGGAGTGCGGATACTGTCGAATAATTCACCGATCTCGGCCGAGGGTAATACTGGGAAATGCGGTAAGCAGTTCGCGAAATTTAGTTTGCACCTACAGTTTTAATGACTTTCCCTAGACGCGCTAGCACCGTGAACAGAGAACGAAGTCACTCCGTCCGTGAGCCTCTACTTTCGGAAGTCCTCACACAAATTGAAAAAATCTACTCTTATAATTGGTTTATTTATATCGGCGATGACAAATCGCCAAGTGAAAACTCGTCGGAGTCCGAGCTTAAATTCAAAGTGATGAGTTCGAAAGACCGTTTGCCGCGGAGAAGCGGTGCTCGGATTCGCTTCTAAATCCCGATCGACGACAGTAAACACACAATTCATATCTATCAGAAACAGAGGCGGCGCGTGACTAAAAAACAGGGGGTTTACTTTAAAATTAGTATTTTTTTTAAGTGGCCGCGATTATGGTTAAATATTCTGGCTCATACTAGAATATTGCCTCTGCTTACAAGGACGCAGTATAATTTACAACAACCGCGGATAAAAGCAGTTGAAATATGAAAATAAATATTTCGGGTTTGATCAAAATATGCCTTTGTTATATGTACAAAATCCCTATTTTTTCGAAATTTGAGTTTTTATTTACATTCTCGATTCATATTTCTCCGTATGTATTTTTAAAGACCAAAATACCTTTTAATATTCAAGTTGCATTTATTTGTTGAAATATCAAATATAAATCATAAGAAAATAAATCAATTACCTTATATTTTTTTTTAATTTACGCGATGGAATACCAGTTTTTTAGAGATTAAAGAAAGAGGAAGAAAGTTTTCAGATGCAGAAACTTATAAAATGCATGAATTTATTAAAAAGTATTTTGCCAAAGATAGTAGTACTATGTAATGATTTCTTTAAAGAAACGATTACAAATGAAAAATGTTTATAAATTCTTATTTAAAACTAGCTGAAGCGCCCGTTGATTCTCAACGGGGAATATAGAAGTAGATTAAATTCAAGTTGCCGGTCGTGCAATGCGTAAATTCCCTTTAGAATAAGGTCTAAAATCCCAAGCTATTCTTACTGTACAGGAAAATTCATGAGCTCGGCTCAACAATCGCATTGATCGTGAGGAGGATTGGCTGTTTACAACCGCAACAATTTTGGATAATTCACGCGTATTTTATCAAAATTCTCCAAATTTCGATTTGGAAACAGTATTCCACGATCAAAATTAGAACATTAATTTAATTTCCGTTCTTTTACTTCTTGTTTCGACTCCGCACGACCATTCTTCTGTTTTAATTCATCAAAAGAAATATAGCCTGCTACCGATTAAAGTGAAGATTAGATTTATTCCTTATGGAAACCCATCTGAGCGATCTTGGTTCGAAACCAGCAAAATTATCGAATAAAATTGAGACAGTACGTCCTTCCTGGTCCCAGAAAACACGTACGCAAAGTTTGACGCGAATCTGGCAAACGGTTTGTACTAAAATCGAAGACACACAATCTCCTAACTGTAATTACGTACCTGCAATTGCTGGTTACCTTCTTACAGAAAATTTCTCGTTATCCATGTAATATATCGTACTCTTCAATCATCAGCTTTATGGGCCTAAAGTCCACGAGTATTTTTACGGGATAAAGCATGAGCTCGGATTCAACAATTGGATCGGTCGTCAGGGGGATGAGTTGTTTACAGCCTCGAATTTTCACGAAAGTTTTGTATATTTTACCAATATTATAGCAAATTCTAATCGAAAGTAAGATTCCACGACCAAAATAAGAATCTTTATTCAATTTTCTTTCTTTCGGTGTTTGTCTCGACTCTGTACGTCTATTTCTTCTAATTTAATTCTTCAAAAGAAATAAAGCCTGCAACCGATAAAAGTGAAGATTACGTGTATTCCTTATGAAAATCTATCTGAGCGATCTTGGTTCGAACCCAGCAAAATTCTAGAATAAAAATGCGACAGTACTTCCTTCCTGATGTCAGAGGACACGTATGCAAAGTTTGAGACAAATCGGGCAAACGGTGTAGACTCCAATCCAAGACAAACAAACAAACCCACAAACACATAAACCCACAGAATTTCTGCTTTATATATATAGACTAGCTGAAGCACCCGTTGATTCTCAACGGGGAATATAAAAGTAGATCAAATTCAAGTTGCCGGTCGTGCAATGCGTAAATTCCCTTTACAATACAGTCTAAAATCCTATGCTAGTCTTACTATACAGGAAAATTCATGAGCTCGGCTCAACTTTCGCATTGATCGTGAGGAGGATTGGCTGTTTACAACCTCAAAAAATTTGGAAAATTCACGCTAATTTTGTCGAAATTTCGATTCGGAAACAAAATTTCACGATCAAAATTAGATTATTCATTTAATTTCCGTTCTTTTGCTTCTTGTCTCGACTCTGCACGACTATTTTTCTATTTTAATTCTTCAAAAGATATATAGCATGCTACCGATAAAAGTGAAGATTAGATTTATTCTTTATGGAAACACATTTGAGCGATCTTTGTTCAAACCCAGCAAAATTATCGAATAAAATTGAGACAGTACGTCATTCCTGGTCCCAGAAAACACGTGCGCAAAGTTTTGGCGCGAATCAAACGGTTTGTACTAAAATCGAAGATACACAACATACAAACAAACGTACAAACCCACAGAATATTTGCTTTACATCATACAAGACAACTAACTTCCCTCATCCATGAGCTCGTAATCTCCTGACTGCAATTACGTACCTGCAATTGCTGGTTACCTTCTTACAGAAAATTTCTCGTTATCCATGTAATATATCATCCTCTTCAATCATCAGCTTTATGTGCCTCAAGTCCACGAGTATTTTTACGGGATAAAACATGAGCTCGGATTCAACAATGGGATCGGTCGTCAGGGGGATGAGTTGTTTACAACCTCCAATTTTCTCATAATTTTCGTATATTTCACCGATATTCTCGCAAATTCTAATCGAAAGTAAAATTCCACGACCAATATAAAAATTTTTATTTAATTTTCTTTCTTTCGGTGTTTGTCTCGACTCTGTACGACTATTCCTTCTAAATTAATTCTTCAAAAGAAATAAAGCCTGCAACCGATAAAAGTGAAGCTTACGTGTATTCCTTATAAAAATCTATCTGAGCGATCTTGGTTCGAACCCAGCAAAATTCTTGAATAAAAATGCAACAGTACTTCCTTCCTGATGTCAGAGGACACGTATGCAAAGTTTGAGACAAATCGGGCAAACGGTGTAGACTCCAATCCAAGACAAGCAAACAAACCCACAAACACACAAACCCACAGAATTTCTGCTTTATGTATATATAGATTATTTACCCATATATACATACGAGTTAAAGCTGCTCAAACATAATTCTGTATTCCACCTTTGAAATATATGGTAGAATACAAATGGTCAAAGCAATGATCATAAGGTAAAAGATAAATAGTAAATATGAAACACTCATTACTTCTGTTCACATGCCTGGCCATAGAGGTTTGAATTTCTCGGTAAATGAATCAGAAAGAAAATTGAAATTCACACCATACATTTCAAACGGTAGGACCGCCTGGTCTCGAGTTCAGGACATTTCGGGAGTTATGAATATATATAACGACCTGGTAGTTATAAAACTTATCTAATCCAAATTTTTATGTTGATATCATACTGGGATGACCCTAAAATCAGATTCCATTATCCCCATTTGCAATGCAATGGAATGTAAATGGCGCTCTGGAATCGAACCAAGAATAATCGTGAAAACGTTAAACAGCGTATATGAAATGTATTTATGATCTCTATTCACATGCCGGGTTTTGAGTGTCATCAGAAAGACATTTTAAGATATCTGAAAAATCACCGCAATACATTTTAAATTGGAGAATATTTGCCCTGACCTAGCGTCGAATATATTCTTCGAGGGTTTCTTTATAGTTTTCGTTGAACATACACGGCTTCAAGCGATCCTTCGAATTTCAACTCCCTAATTTGCCGGGAAGTGCTTAAAAAAGTTTTCGAAAATCCTATGAAGCCATTCTCGTTGGCTATCGCTTCATCTTTGACCAGCGATCGGCCCATGTTTAAAAGCCCCTCTTTCCCCTCACCGCTCGTCACCTATAACGGGTCATCTGAAGGTGTTCACTTCGGAAAATGAACTCCCACGTGAAGTCAAGCTAGTTAGAGCCAAAAGCGGCAGAAATCGCGACTCAACGAAGGAAAAGTTAGGCCCTGTAATTGATGTTAAGGTTATTTGGGTTATGGTAAGAACATTGGTATGTATAAAAATAGTGCAGTAGTTTTCTAAGGGGGTTCAGTGAACCCAATGGACCCGCCGCCACTGATCAGAAACCTCTTTCCCGTCGTACGAAAGGGCGGCTGGAAGGGCTTCCCTCATTAGCGGCCATCGGACGGCAGACACAACGAGCGGCGCGAGAGGGTTTGCGGTCGCAACTCCTGCTAAACGGAGAGCCACCAATTGTGCCTTCTCCCGCTTATATGTCGCTGGAGGGTTGGAAATTATGTCTTCCGTTGTGTGCTTAGTCCCTAGTTGCCCGATCGCGTAATCTTAACACGTCCTTCTGGATGTTATTGATTCAGATCTCAAGCTGGAGAAACCGTAGGGCTGGTTTTTCCGGGTCGAAATCCGGGAGTTCGATGGCGGTAAATCGGTCTCTCTGTTCCTCTCGTTCACCAAAATGTAGCGGTTTTCATTGAATTTATCAAAGTAGCCTTCCAGCGTACATGTATAAAGTGGGCGAGTTGATTAAGGAGAAAGGATTTTCCACAGGTAAAATGGCTGATATTTCTCCTTTTCAACAATACTTGCTGATTCGTTGTCAAAATGTATCCGTGACAACATAAACAAACCGTTTGTGAGTTCGCCACACAGTGTGTAAGTGGTGCCCTGGCGTAGCACCATCCGGGAAACGACAAACGGAGTATATGAAATGTATTTATGACCTCTGCTCTAATGCCGGGTTTTATGTTTCCATGTTATCGCGGAATGATTAAATAAATCTTAAAAATCGCCGCTATGTACTGCAAATGGGAGAATTTTGCATCCACCTGGCGTCACGCATATTTGGTGACATTTCTATGATTATTAATATAGAATAGCGCGTTTTCCGTAACCTCCGAGATATTTAATTCTCTATCCACTGGGATGTTGCTTAAAGTATATAATAACTCCAAAATTGTCATAATTTTTTTCTGCTCTTAATGCATCACAGTTGACATCTCAGTAATTGGCGTCCTTTTCACAAATCCTGACATAAGTCCTTACCATTGAAATGGCATCCCCATTTGAGCTTCAGCTCGGATTCAACAATCGCCTCCGTCACTTGATTTACCTCGAAGAAATTTCACAAAATTTTCGTACATTTTGCCTTAGTTCTCGTAATTTCGATTTGAAAACGATATTAAAGTATGAATTATTGATATTTTAGTAAGTCTCTTCATTTAATTTCCTTTCTTTTGGTGCTTGTCTCGATTTCGTAGGAACATTATTTCCTATTTAATTTTGCAAATGAAATGGAGTCTGCAAACGGTAAAAACGAACTTTACTTGCATTTATGATAATGGTACAGGTTTTATTTACACCGCTACATGGGTGAATAGATTTACTAGTAAGAGGAAAAATTAGAGAAAGTTGTCTATCTCAGCTGTAACAGTCTCCAAATTGGCGTAAATAATAGCCACGGTGCTTCTACTGACATGACAAGTGGCGCGATATGTGAGCAATGAGCATTGCGTTTCCCTGTTCCAAACCCCTCCTTTGAACCTCACACATTCGCTACTAATGCTATTAATAACCCAGCGTAATTACCTAATAAGCGTATACACGGGTTGTGTGCGTGGATTCTTGTAGGATAGAAGAGGTGCTAATTCAGTCAATTGTGTTTGATTTCTTCTGCTATATATTTTAGTTAGAAAAGAGATGTATTTATAAGAGAAAACAGCTGTTACTCTCGACATATCGGATGAATCGATGGTGTTTGATCAACCAGTTGCCAATATTAGACTTAATTAGACCGTTTCTTAGCTTTCCCTTTTCGTCAACAAATCGAACAAAGTGCTGAAATTAGCAATGACGCCATTTCAAAGATTAATCATCGAGTCGAAGGAAATGTGTAGGTCTTCTTACGTATATTAAATTTGGTTACGCTCTAAAAATTCTGTGGCGAATTAGTAAATAGCTTGTGCAACGTAGTCATGCGCAGTTCTCCCTTGTTTGGTTTCTGTGGTAACGAGGATTCGTAGCATTCAAATCCTCAACGCAACCTCAGATTTTGAAAAATTGAACTAGAAAAGTTGGTTTATTTTTCGGCAAACTATCGTTGTTTTCAGAAGGAGTTTTTCTGAATCTCATTGTACAAAGCAGCCATTGTTGAACGAAGTGGAATTTCACTATTTTTCGATTTAGGTCAAATTTTGATTTGGAAAGTATCCGTCATTTTGCTGCATAAAGTGTGGAAATGCTGAACTGAGATCTTCAAAATTATGTATGTACCACAAAAGGTAATTAACAGGTTTTTCACACCGCGTCATGATTTATTCGATAAGTTTCCTCTTGTGCAATTAATCCCAACCTTTCAGCAACTGCGTACCACTTGCAAGTTTTTGAAATTTTGGCGTACCAACAGTCCTATATTTTTTAGAAACATATAATCATTGTCGAAAAAGTATGTACCCAATGGCTTGTTTTAATTTAAATAAATTACTGAGAAAACTTCATATTTAATTATTAATGCACTTCTATTTCGTTTTTTTAACCCTTTATCAAGACATCAATAAATATATATAGATATTTTCAATTTTTTCTTCCTAATTTTTATTCTAATCCGCGCGTACCACCTGATATGTTCCCGCTTACCACCGCACAGTGATATTTTCGTAATCTAGAGGGACAAAAGTAAATTTTCTTTATTGTCTATCAGATCAAGCGCAGTTGGAAAAATAAATTGATTTATCTAGTGTTTCTTGAGTTATTAACTGGAATTGAGTCTTGGAATGCGAGAGAAGTGTTTACATGAAGCATAAACAAAACTACACACAAAGACGGCACATATAATTATAAATAATAACAATACAACATGATTGATGTTTAATGCGCTATAAAATACAATAAACTATAAAAATGGTAAGTAATAATTTGTAGTCATAAAACAATTTGAAAGAAAAAATAAGGAATATAATATCTTCTATTCTATTATCTAATATATATAGATGCTTCTCCGTATTCATTCATATATACGAGTAAAATGTAGCTTGCATACTGCAAGCAGATTGGCAACACTAATTTCATATCGGCATCATATCGGGACGGTCTTCAAAAGAAAAAAAAGGATTGAAAATAGTTTTAAAATTCGCTGCAATTTAATCGTCTGGCATCGAACCCGGGTCTTCCTGATAAAACTTACTAGCACACATATACACTTAGGGTAGACTGGGTACGGTTGAAACAGGGGACGGTTGAAAGAAAGCGTATATCTCGACACCGTGAGTGATGAGGTGAGAGGTACAAAGGGAGAGCGAAGCGGACGACAAGTCGAAACACTAATTTTAGTGTTCCGTCGCTCTTCGTGCGCTGTGTTTATGTATAGAAGGCCTCATTGTGTTTTTTGACGGAAAAGCAAGTATTTTTTGTCCGAACATTTTTGCAACTATTATGGTTTTATTAAAGTTAGAATATTGAGAGTTTTGTATCGTTTTAATTAAAGTTTGTAGAATGTGGCTGTATGATTAGTTTTTATTCAAATTTGTTATCATTCTTACTGTGAACCGTTTTATACCTAGAAGGTGGTTGGGGACGGTTGAAAAATTTTTTGTGGATACGGTTGAAACAGTTTATTTATTTAATTTTCATGTTTCTTAGATGCCAATGGTACGCCAAAGGAAGACTTGGAGAGGTCAGGCCGACTTATCAAAGTATAAACAAGCACATGAAGATATAAAATTCCCCCCTATTAAAAGAATGCAAATTTCCCTAATCTCTCTCCTAAATGTCTGCGTGCTAACGGTGGTTGGCTTGTCTCATGACGCATGCAATTGTGGATTTTGTGGTAACTGGTTTTTTGATCTTGGTGTGGTACCTTTGATGTGTTTGGTGGCACATAACCAGATTTTAGGGAAATAGTTAGTTCAGAGGATAGATTAACCCTTTCGAACGACTTAGATAGAATTATGAATTGGTGCGATGATTGGCAATTAGAGCTTAATGTAGAAAAGTGTTCGTTAGTTAACTACTTCGAAAGAAAATATATAATAAATGATTATTCTTATAGCCTCCGAGGGGTAAACCTAATGACAGTAGAATCGGTAAAGTATCTTGGAGTAACTCTCACGAATAATCTATCATGGAGTGCCCACATCCGTAATATATGTGGAAAAGCACTTAAGAAACTCGGCTTCGTTAAAAGAATAGTCGGTAGGAGTGAAGAAATAGTTCGCGAGCGATGTTACTTAGCGTTAGTTAGGCCTCACCTTGAGTATGCATGTAGTGTATGGGACCCCGCCGAGAAATGTCATATTCGGGATTTAGAAAAAGTACAACGGAAAGCGATACGATTTGTAAAGAATTGCTACGATAAAACAGCGAGTGTCACTCAGATGTTACAGGACGCGGGATGGGAATCATTAGAAGATAGAAGAAAAATTCAAAGGATAAATTTATTAAATAAGTTCAGAGAAACTACGTTTTCAGATGATGTAACCGATATAATGCGACCCCCCTGTTATATGGGCCGTGCTGATACTGCCCGAAAGATTAGGGAAATAGATGCTAAAACGAATCGTTTCAAAAATTCATTTTTTCCGCGAAGTATACGCGAAAGCAACCGTTTAGGAAAATAGAGTCAAGGTGCTTGCACCCCCTGCCACACGCCGAAAGGCGGCTTGCAGGGTTCTAAAATAGACATAGACAAAAGCCAGATCTTCGTTAAGAACAGCTGCAGAAAAGAATGGACTGAACCACTGTTCCCTGTTGAGGTATGTACTACATAAACGAAATGCGACTGGTGGCGATGAAAATCAAGAAATGGGTTATAAGGCTCACAATCGAATGTTTAACCAGGAACAAGAGCGTGAGCTATCTAAATATTTAATTAGATGTGCAGACATATATTTTGGCGTAACTAAAAAGGAAGTTATGAAATTGGCATACGAACTAACTATCAAGTACGACTTATCACGACCTCGGACTTGGGATGACAACGAAATGGCTGGCGAAGAATGGTTTCGCAAGTTTATGAGAAGAAATCCGGAACTGTCAGTGCGTGCAGTGGTAGAGTTCAGCAAATTTAAACCAAACCCTCTACAAGTTCTCGTTCCTGTGTTGACAAATCAAACGGAAAATATCGCGACTTCGAGTACACCACTTATGTTTTCCCCGGAAGCAGTACGACCACTACCAAAAGCTCCTCCAAGGAAATTAACAAACAGAGGGCGAAAAACCAGGAAATCTACAATCTACACAGATATACCTCAAAAAGAAGAGACAAGAAGAGAACATGAAAGCAGATTGAAACGAATCAAAGCTAAGCAAGTTAAGAAAAGATTAGATGTAGGAAAGACTAAAAGAAATGCTACAAACAGGAAAAAATCTAACATGCAACATGATTCATTATCATCATCAGAAGGAGAGGAGTGCTACTGCTTTGTTTGTATGTCAGCATATTCTGAAAGCAGACCGAGGGAAAAATGGATACAATGCACTAAAATGTGGGCGCATGAAGAGTGCATAGAAGGTAGTCTTAGTTATGTTTGCCACAATTGTGATTCCGAATGATCTCGTAAACACTTAATTATTTTTATTTAAAATGTTGATTTTTATAGAAATAATAAGTCTTTAGTTTTTTCTTACCTTATTTTATAGCTGAAGTGCTAAAGTTTTAATTAAAGCTGTTGAATTTTATTCTCTCAAACAAAAAGTATTGAAGTTTTGTTTCGTCATTCGTTTATCTATGCATCAAAATGTAAATTTTTTTAGAAATAATGTTTTGAAGTTTTACTAAAAGTGTTTTGTTAGCTGGAGTGTTAAAATCTAGTTAATGATTAATGCTGTTGAATTCTGAGAAATATAATAGCAAGTAGTATACAAACATAACAAAAAAAATAATCGTCACCAACATATGATTAATTATTTTAAGATGTATTTAATATAAATCTTTGAAGGCTGATTAAAAATAATGTTGCATTATAAGTATCGTGAAAGACTTGAATATTAATAAAAAAATATTTTTGATGTTCAAATGTGCCATTACGAGTAGTAAAATGTTATTAGACGATGAATAAAACGTGTTCATTTATTATATTTTGTATTATTTGCGTGTGTTTCAATTGACCCCAGGCACTGTTTCAACCGACCCTGGCATGGGGATGGTTGAAACATACTACACTTTTTTTAATTTGATTTTACAAATAAAATACAATACAGTGATCTCAAATAACATTGCCCATTAGTAAACAGATAAATGGTCTTTAATTTAATATATTTCCTTCATCGCTCGCTTGACTAATCCCAATGCAATGGACGATAAACGCTAAAATGTTTCAACCGTACCCAGTCTCCCCTACTTACTGCAGCACAACAGAAGATCACCATCTATAACTATGTGTGGAAATTCAAGCAGAAATATTGGTTGCAACTGCCTCAAACGAAGTCCTACTTTTCCCTTATATTCCTTATGTGAAAAATTTTAATGTGCTCTAGCATCGAACCCAGGAAAAGCATTGTCATATCTAAATTTTTTTCTTAAGCCGAGTCTTAATATACTTCTTTTAGCAAAGCAAGAACTTCCTAATATTTCGATAAGTAAATCAAAATAAATAATGAAAACTAACTCAATGTATTTTAAATGGGGGATATATTTACCACCTGGCATCGAACCCGGGCCTTTCTGGCAATACTTTCTATGCAGCACGACAGAAAATCACCATTTCTAACAATGTATGCGAATTCAAGCAGAAATATTGGTTGCAACTGCCTCAAACGACGTCCTACTTTTCCCTTATATTCCATATGAGAGAAAAGTTACTGTGCTCTGGCATCGAACCCAGGAACCTTTCTTGCCATACATATTCTAGCCAAGCAAGAACTTCCTATCATTTCTAAAAGTGCATCAAGAAAAATAATGAATAACTACTCCCATGTATTTTAAAGGGCAGATCTTTGCATCGTCCTAGCATCGAACCCAGGATATTTACCTTAAAATTCATTTATGTTTTCGATAGATGATGATCATATATATATGCTCCTAGAGTTTTGATTCTCTACCTATCCGGGAAGTATTTTTTTTAATTCCTGAAAATCAAAGCAATGCTTTTAAATGGGAAAAATCGGGACTGTCTGTCCGGAGAACACCCGCTCACATACTCCCTCCCGGCGGGCCCTTGCACGTAATGGATCCATTATCCGCCGGACATTAGAACTTCCTATTACTAAAACCCCCCGACCCCCTTCGGGCTCAGCCACCTCCGGGGTTACGGGGATGGCAGCAGGTGCAATGTCCTCCGACAACACAGAAAAACGATTGCTCACAGGAAGAGCATCAGCCGAGGCCTTTGCAACTCCCCGCCTCCGCAAAACCACGCCGCGGTCCCCCCGAATGGAGACTAACTTCCACTCGTCAGGTTTCTTGGCCGTCGACATCCCCGCCCTCGATGAAACCTTCGGGGCACCCTCGATCGCTCGGCCGGCTTCCGCACTCGGGGAACCCCGAGCCGCCAACTTGGCGCAGCGAGCTTTCGGGGTGCTACCCTTGGATTCCACACGTGAGGAGGAAGCCTCCAACCTTTCCACCTTAGAGCTCAGATCCGCAACCATCCTTCTGAGTTCCACTATCTCGACTTTCTCCATATGTAAGATGTAAATGTTTATCTACGACAGTATTTTCGAACCCTATATTCCATCTAAACTTGGAAGTGAGTGTATTATTTATATCATATTATCTTTTACGTCACGAACATTATAAATAATGTTTTCGGGACATGTTCGATGAAAAACGATGAAATTGGTCTTTCACCACAGCTCCCAGAGCGCCCACTAAGTACATATATATATCAGCAACTTCCGGTTCATCAATATTTCATGAATAACTCCTTCAGAATCAGTTATAAAAAATATGTTTCATACAAATGTTTTAGCAAATTACATTTTCTAAAACTTTTATTAATAATAGTATTTACCCAAATATCAGATGAATGGAGATATTTTGCAAAAGATGGAAATGAGCTTCGAAAAATAAAGCTCAACTTTCGGTTAACCGATTTACTTCAAAACTAATCAACTCTAACGATACCAACCAAAGTACTATATATGAAATTTGGTGTTGATACAACGAAGAGTTTTCATGTTAGAGCGCCCACAAAGTACATAATCAGCTACTTCCGGTTCATCAGTATTTCACGAATTACTCCTATACAGTTAGTTATATAGAAAATTATTATATACAAAAGTTATAGTAATTTACATTTTCTAAAACTTTTACAAATAATAGAATATACCTAAATATCATATTTATGGAGATATTTTGCAGAAACGGAAATTTGCTTCGAAGAATAAAGCTCGACTTCCGGTTTACCGATATACTTCAAAAACTAATCAACTCTGACAGCACACACCACAGTACTATTTATGAAGTTTGGTATTGATACGATTAATAGTTTTCACGTTAGAGCGCCCACTATCACACACACACACAGACATCATTTCGAAAATGGTCAAAACGTGTTCTATGGACCCTAAAACATGTATTTCCGTTGAAATCTCGAAGTCGATTTATTTCATTAAAACAATACCTTCTCTATACTTCGTATATGGAGAAAGTAAAAATTTCTATTACATAGTTACACATGCAATATATCAAGCTAAAATTTGATGGAACCTGTTTTTCTGTGGACATTCTTGTTTATGTTTTATTCTATTCAAGACTCAAGTAACTATAATGGAAAGACCAACAATAAATAGCTTTTTCATTTATTTAAAATTAATAACATTGTTTACTAGTAAGATATGATATAATAATTCCTTTAAAACTTATGTCTGATAATTAGAAACAAGTTTCCGCAAATTCTTGGGCAAAAAACTGCAAAAATGTGAAGAAAACTATGCGTTAAGTGATAGCCGCCTGAGTACAGTGTACCCCGCCCGGGCAAGGCACACTTGTCAAGTGAACTCCACCTTCTGGTGGGACTCACTGTACAGTGACTTCTGCCCGTTAAGTGCTCCTCGACTTCTACACCGGCACCGACTTAGCCGGCACGTGTGCAAACGGCCTAATCGTAACACGTATCGATATCACGTATTACTCAGCGCCCTCGTGGGAAGCCCGAGATGTGTTCTATCAGTTCAAAGCGTATCTCTTCGAACTATTTGTCAGCATATTTTCGACTGTGGGACTTGGTTTTTAAATCCAAGCCACGCCGCGCCGCCGCCGATAAAATTTCCGGCGGCGGCGGCGTGCCCGATATTGTCGGCGGCTGGCGAAATCGGCGCGGCACCCATCTCTACTTGGGACACCCTAATAATGATAAGGACACAATCTTATTATATATTATAGTGTCATTCGATTTTAGTAAACACCGAAATTGATAAATTTGGGTATTTTTCTATGCAAAATGCAACTCGGCTTACTTGGGAATCCTTCTTCCCTTGTTCTCCCCATTTGAAATAATAAACGATCACTGCCTTCTTGTTTATTAGTTCACAGAAACTAAGCCATCTATGCGGCTGTTAATTTACCCCTTCCTCCATATTCTTCTGTCATTTATCTCAGCTCTTGAGCAAGCCATTTTCATTCTAATATCATAACCGAATGTATCACAGTTCGTTGCAGCTTTGTTTTACTATCACCCTCTCCAACTTCATAGTCACGTCAATTATAAGAACTTTATTCAGTTTCCTCTGCAAAATGAAGGAGATAATTGGTACTTTTTCCAAATTTTTTTTAATTGTACTACCGGTTTCAACGGAGGACCGTCATCTTCACATCACCAAGATGTCTTCCTGAAGATGACGGTCCTCCGTTGAAACCGGTAGTACAATTAAACATTTTTTTGGAAAAAGTACCAATTATCTCCTTCATTTTGCATGATGGATTTCCACCATATCTTGCCGGATTCTGTGAATTTTATTCAGTTTTATCTGGATTTGCAGGCTAAGAATTCACTGATCACAGAAAAGGTATAAAAAATTCAACAGCCAAAAGCCGTGTAATGGATTTGAAATTACGGGTGATTTTCCTTTTCAATTCCGAATTTCTTTTTTAGTTTGTCGTCTTTCTATAAACAGCAGCGCATTCAGCGCAATTTCGCAATACCTTTCATTTCGCACAGGATTATTTTAACCATTTGATTTGTTCGTCATTTTTTCTGCATGGAATGTACTATAAATCTCCATCCCGTTGAAAATTATATTTTTATTCCTCAAGTTTAGAATAATATTTATCTTATCTCTGCCGTGATAAGAGACGTCGGCATCTCTCATTGAAAACGAAAACTTTCGCCAATTTAATGCAATCATCAAATGCCACTAATGGATTAATTAAGAGAAGTATGGTTACACGTACGATAACTTTATTAACGCTGAATGCAACGCCAAACTTAATTACTTTTGCAACAAAGTGAAGCTAATTTTAGTCTATCTAAAGTCCAAGTAAACAGATATATGGTGACGTAAGTGGTAATCGCCCCATCAGCTGTAGTGCACAATGAGCAAATAAAAATTGCAGCTTCGTCAAGTTTGTGAATACGTACATCAAAGTGGATTCAACAGCTAAGACTTAAAACTGCGTCAAAGTAATTTCTCCTATGATTTTTGAAATATTCAGCGTGGCGTACCTCCTTTAATTGTTATTTGGAGGTTACGTGCGAATGGGTGTGTACAAATCTACGAATGTTGTCATTAAATTGATGTTTGGATCATCGTCATTGAATCCGCGCTTAAGCTTTATATACATGTTTACTTTATCTGCTTCGAATATCAGTCGCAATCGCTGATCGATTTATCTATTTATGTGTATATAACGCATGTTATAGGTCTCAAAGATGGGTGAAATGTGTCTTTCAGAAGGTGCCTCTCATATTTTCGAGCGCTTCCTTTTGAGTTGAAGTGAGGACGAGAGGCAAACTGGTTTCACTTGTCCTTGACGAGAGAAAACGATGTCGAAAGTAACCTTCCGATATCACAATCAAAGCAGGTGAAGCATACTTAACCGATTAATTCGCGCAAAATTACATCGACGCTCAATTCCTTGACCATTTTCTATTTCTATGTATTGGAAAGATAGCCGTTAATGCTAAATTGCCTGGTAAGTTCCAAAGATTTTCTCAAAAAGAATCATTGGCCCCTTGGCAATACAAACAGCGATAAGACAATGATATTTATCTGTGAACGTCTTGACACCATTTAGAAAACTTGAATTGATGGTGACGATAAGAAAAGGCAACACCTACTTTTCATCAAATAGTTGCATGTGTTATATCGTTTGCAATGTTCATAATTATATACTTGGGAAATGATGTTCAGCGGGATTTAATTTTAATTTAGGTCTGAGAACATCTTAAATTATGTTAAGCTTTATTCGGAGATTTTTGAGAAATGGCTTGGATCCCGCAGTTCCTGTGCCGAACCCGGCTTTTATCATTGTTTCCTAGCAGTTTTTGTTGCTAAATCACGTCCGTTGACAATTTTGCAAGTAAAAAATAACTTCAGAAAGAGGTTCAAAACATTTTTATTTTATGGTCTCGATCCGTTTAGATAACTTTGTTCAATCTTTTCTTGTTGTTCTGCGAGAAGAGTTAGATATTTTTAAGATAAACCGATCTTAGAATTGGTTTTCACCGATTGATTAAGAAATCATTTCTATACTTGGAAATGCTTAGTTTATAGATCAACAGATTTCAATCCGCCGATGTCTGACATCTATTAATGGAAAACTGAACTTCATCATATTTTATTAAGTTCGGATGTTAACGTTGCTCATTTGTTATAGAAGAGGCAACGAGCACGTTTTTAAATTCATCAATCTGATGAGCGATGAATTGTAACGATGTTTGCCTGATTACTTCGTTGGATTCTCGATTCTTGGTGAATTTAAGAACAGTCCGTTGCTTTGTCTGCGGTTTGAAAAAGATGGCTATGTTGCAAATACAACTTCTCCCATTTCCATAATTCTTTAGACTCTACTGAAACATAAATAGCGCATGGATGTTTGTGTCCATCGATTGTTGCATTATAAATACGTTATATTCCCCATTGTAAGTTGCTATTTGCTGACTTTTTATGAGGTAATGGGCATTAACATTTGAATGACCCGCTGTCAACAGAATCATCGGAACTTCTTCGGGTATCTATCTCGATGGACATCAATGGATGGAAAGCAACGGAGATCCATCGATGGATAAAAATACGGTTTGATGGGTCCATCGATGAATTTAAAAATGGATTGATGTATATGTGATTCCATTGATGAATTATGAAACGTGCCCAGTTCAGATGCAATCAGTGTTTTGGCAAAAAACAGAAAATGATCGAAACAGTTCCTTTGAAACATTTTGCTATAATTAAATTCCCTTTAAAAACATTCGCACCTTAGTTTTTCTCTTGAGAAAAGAATAAATCATGATGGTATTAAAATGAACGGAAATGGACAATTTGCAATAAGGTCCTTGTGACGGATTGCCAAGGGAGCTGATCCATCGAAGATTTAATCTGTAAATGTCAATATATTAATAATTAATATGTTAAGAAAGAAAAATAACTGTATCTCTCTTTAAATAATAAAATGGCGTGGAAGGGAAGAAAGGATCGACTTGGCGTTGGATTATCTTCGAGTTTTTCGCAAGTGTTCAGCCTAAATTGGATTATCCTCCACTACCAAAGCAGGGAGAATGGAGGTAGTTTACTTTCTATGGTTGTATGATAGGAATGGAAAACCCGCCCCCCTTTAGGTCCTCAGAACAGAACCATCGCAGACAGCAGAACGAGTAATGAGATGTGTGAAGAGGAAGTAATTTATATTTATAGAAGGGGTGTTTTACCAGCAAAGTCCTCGCTTTTCCGGTTTTGTTTAACAGTTCCACAGCAATAAATTGTCTTCCACTGAATATCATCAAAGAGGATAGGATGGAAAAAGAAGTCCTTGTATAGTTTATGACCACTGTTGCGTGTCTCATGTTTTTCGTCTGTCTTTCCCCATGTAAACTTGGATAGTAGATTTTTATATAGAAATGTTTTGGCTTTCTGCCCTATACTCTACTACTTACTATATTTATGGGATGCTATTATGGGTTTAATATTTAAAGGTCCCAATAAATCGATTTTTCCCATAAAGACACATTGCGAAGTTATTTATTCTTGAGTGCCATAATTAGGCACCAGGCCATTCCTGTGGGGGGAGGGAAATATTTAATAATCTGCCTGGTATTCACCCTAGTCGGGAGGAAAACCCACAAAACCTCCCGAAGTCTTACATATACTAATTACAATATTGCAAAAATATTTGAAAATTTACTACGATCATACAATTTTTCAAAATTAAAATATTTAAAAAAATTACACCAATATTACAATATTGAAACAATTTTACAACAAAATCACGAAACCCTTTTAATTTTATTCATGAATACATTATAAGAAGGGGGAAAAGGTTCGAAACTTCTCCAGGTAAAATCCCAAAGAAAACAGACTTGAAAAAAGTCTGACGGGGCCGTACTTTTTTCAAGTCCGTTTCTCCTTGGCATTTTACCTGGGTGCACGCCCTTATGTGCAAAGTCACCTCAACCCTTTCCTTCTCTAGGTAAATTGTTACATTCTACTATTCCCCGATTAAAAAATGAACTAGTGATCGCCCAGTGGTCGAAATTTGACCATGATTCATTGATTTTTTTAAGTCTGAACGTTATTGAGGTTCTTTTGTCAATGAGTATACCTATATAATCATTGCTTATAATTTATTTCATTATTTTTCTATTACGTCAGCTGTGAGCGTGTACAAATACGTCAATAGGGTGTGTTGTTTGCCTTAATTCCCTTCAATAAATGTAAAATTTTAGTGTTAGAAAAATATATAAAACACAATTACAGCTTGTAGCCTTTTGATACAATTCATTGTCATTTTTAATTTTAAAGATTGATTACCAAAAAAATTCCGTAAAATCGCCGCAATTATATCCCTGTTATTTAATTATCAGTTAGCGACTGTTGGCATCTCTGTTAATTGCCCTCTTTTTATAATTTCTAACATGAGTCCCAACAGTTAATTTGGTTTGGAGATAAAATCCCCTTCTAACGTGAAAACGCATAAGCTCGGATTCAACAATCGCCTTGGTCACCAGGGAGACTGGTTTGTTTACTACGAAGAAATTTCACAACATTTTCGTTCATTTTGCCAGACTTCTCGTAATTTCGACTCTAATGCGATATTCTACCACCAAAATAAGAATCTTTATTCAATTTCCTTTCTTTTGGTATTAATCTCGATTTCGTACTACCATTATTTCTGATCTAATTCTGCAAAAGAAAAAATGTCTGCAATCGATGAAAATGAACTTTGCGTGCATTTCTTATGAGAGACGATTATACTGGTCCAGAGTCGAACCAAGGATATTCGGACAAAGATTTTAGCTTTCCTTCTCCATATAAACTTTAACTAGGCCAAATCTAAAACTCCTCCGTTCGCGCAATATCCTAAAAAAGGGATCCAAAGTTTTCTCTTCACGTATTAATGTATAGATAATACATTCTCTAGGTAAATTGTGACATTCTACTATTCCCAGATTAAAAAATGAATACTTACTAACATCTGTTCTTTGTTTAAGAGTAGCGAATTTATGATTGTGGTCGTTTCTCCCGAGGTAATCCCTGAGTCCATTGCTTAGTTCTTTCAACGAAGGTTTTCCAGAAATAGTTTTGTATATATTCCCTAACCTTTTTAATTGACGTCTATGCTCTTATTTTTTCTAACCAAGTTCTTCGACCATTGCAGTGTCTCTGTCTGCCTTCCCATATCCACCCAACATCATGCTGCTCTCCTCTGCACATTTTCTAATTTGTATGCGAGTCCTTTTCGGCGTGGGTCCCATTATATTCAAGTATTGGCCTAACAAGTGTTAATTGTGCCTTTTCCTTAACTTCCCTGCGGCACTACCTAAGGTTTCTGATTGCGAAATTAAGGGTTCTGTTCGCCTTGCAGGTTATGTTCTCGATATGACTGGCAAATTTTAAATTATTATCGAAGGTGATCCCTAGATATCGAATGTCCTTACCCGTTGGCGAAGCATGAGTCTCCTATGACATATTCAAGGAGTAGCTATTCTCCGGCCCTGTCAGACTTTTTTCAAGTCCGTTTTTCCTTGGGAATTTTCCTGGGTGCACGCGCTTATGTGCAAAGTCACCTAAACCCTTTCCTTATAACTATAATTACTCAATGGCTAGTATAATTTAATTTAAATTTATTTCGGTTGAAAATGATTAGTTTGCTTTTTATTGCATTTTTAACAAGTTCAATACTGTAAAATCCTCTTGTAATACTGTGCAATTTCCAAGATTTCTTATTGCTCGATTAGTAATACAGTTGTTAGCAAAAAAATGAATGTTTGTAAAATAGACTTGAATATGTATTTCATAAATGTAATCGACCGTTTTCCTTGGCTCGTCTCCGGATTCATTCATATAGATAGGATACAAATTCACAGGCTAAACCACAAACGTCTTTGATTTGAAATTTTTACAACCTATTGGCCATAACGAGTAACCGCCAGAAAAATTGCGATTTTGAATCTTAGTGTCATGGGTTCGATTCCAGAAGGCCCCAAAGTCCCAATTTTTTCCATTTAAATACATTGCTTTGATATTCCGGAATTTTTAAGAAATACTTCCCGGATAGATAGAGAAACTCTAGAAGCCTATATATATGGTCTTGATCTATCGAAAACATAAATGACATTTACGAAGAATATCCTGGGTTCGATGCTAAGACGATGCAAATATCGGCCCTTTAAAATACATGGGAGTAGCTTTTCATTATTTTTTTTGATGCACTTATCGAAATGATAGGAAGTTCTTGCTTATATGGAAGATGTATATTAAGCCTAGGGTTTTGAAAAAAATTTAGATAGGAGCGTACTTTTCCTGGGTTCGATGCCGGGGCACATTAAAATTTCTCTCATAAGGAATATAAGGGTAAAGTAGGACGTCGTTTAAGGCAGTTGCAGCCAATATTTCTGCTTGAATTTTCACACATAGTTAGAGATGGCGATCTTCTGTTGTGCTGCATAGTAAGTATAACCAGGAAACCCGGGTTCGATGCCGGACGACTAAAATAAAGCGAATTTTAAGATTACTTTCAATCGTCTTTTTTCTTTTGAGGACCCTCTCGATATGATACCGACATGAAATTAGTGTTATCGATATGCTTGCAGTATGCAAGCAACATTTTACTCGTATCTATTATATATAGATGCTTCTCCGGATTCATTCATATATATAGATACCCACATAGGATACAAATTCACAGGCTTAACCACTTGCGACGTTGACTTGAAATTTTTACTACGTATTGGCAATAACGTGTAACCACCAGAAAAATAGCGATTTTGAACCTTAGTTTCATGGTTCGATTCCAGAGGGCACCAAAGTCCCGATTTTTTCCATTAAATTGCATTGCTATAATTTTCCGGAATAAAAAAAAAAATACTTCCCGTATAGGTAGAGAATCGAAACTCTAGGAGCCTATATATATGGACAGGATCTATGGATAGCATTATTGAATTTTACAGAAAATATCCTGGGTTCGATACTAGGACGATGCAAAAATCTGCCGTTTAAAATACATTGAGGTAATTTTTTATTTTTTTTATGCACTTATCGAAATGATAGGAAGTTCGTGCTTGGCTAGAAGATGTATGGTAAGAATTACTTTAAGAAAATAATGTAGGTAAGACCGTACTGATCCTGGGTTCGATTCCGGAGCACATTAAAATTTCTATCATAAGGAATATGAGGGAAAAGTAGGACGTCATTTGAAGCACTTGCACCCGATATTTCTGCTTGAATTTTCACACATAGTTAGAAATTGTGATCATCTGTTGTGCTGCATAGAAATTATTACCAGAAAGACCCGGGTTCGAAGCCAGGCGGTAAATATATCCCCCATTTGAAATACGTTAAGTTAGTTTTCATTATTTATTTTGATGCACTTATTGAAACGATAGGAAGTTCGTGCTTGGCTAAAAGATGTATCGTAGGAAATGGTTTAAGAAAAAAAATAGATAAGACCAAACTATTCCTGGGTTCGATGCCAGAGCATAACATCATTTCTCTCATAAGGACTATAAGGGAAAATTTGGACGTCGTTTGAGGCAGCTGCGGCCAATATTTATGTTTGAATTTTCACTTATAGTTAGAGATGGTGATCTTATGTTGTGCTGCGTCGTATGTTCGCCAGAAAGACCCGGGTTTGAACCCAGGTGGTAAATATATCCCTCATTTAAATTACATTGAGTTAGTTTTCATTATTTATTTTGATGCACTTATCGAAATAATAGGAGGTTCTTGCTTGATAGAAGAGGTATATTAAGACTCGATTTAAGACAAATATTTAGATAAGACGATGCTGTTCCTGGGTTCGATGCCAGAGCACATTACAATTTCTCACATAAGGAATATATGTGAAAAGTAGGATGTCGTTTGAGGCAGTTGCACCCACTATTTTAGCTTGAATTTACACACATAGTTAGAGATGGAGATGTTCTGTTGTACTACTTAGGAAGTATGACCTGAAAGACCCGGGTTCGATGCCAGACGATTAAGTTGCAGAAAATTTTAAGAATATTTTGAATTTTTTTTTTCTTTTGAGGACCGTCCCACTATGATGCCGATATGAAATTAGTTTTGTAGATCTGCTTGCAGTATGCAAGGTACATTTTACTCGTATATATAGATAGATTGCTATATAGATAGGATACTAATTCACAGGCTAAACCACAAGCGTCATTGACTTGAAATTTTTACGACATATTGGCCATAACGTGTAACCACCAGAAAAATTGCGATTTTGAACCTCAGTGTCATGGGTTCGATTCCAGAGGGACCCAAAGTGCCGATTTTTTCCATTTAAATGTATTGCTTAGATTTTCCGGAATTTTTAAAAAATACTTCCCGGATAGGTAGAGAATCAAAACTCTAGGAGTATATATATATGATCATGTTCTATCGAAAACATAAATGACTTTCACGGAAAATATCCTGGGTTCGATGCTAGGACGATGCAAATATCTGCCCTTTTAAATACATGGGAGTAGTTTTTCATTATTTGTTTTCATACACTTATCCAAATGTTAGGAAATTCGTGCTTGGCTAGAAGATGTATGGTAAGAATTGGTTTAAGAAAAAAATTTCACAACCTATTCCTGTGATCGATGCCAGAGCACAATAACTATTCTCTCATAAGGAATATAAGGGAAAAGTAGGATGTCGTTTGAGGCAGTTACAGCCAAAATTTCAGCTTGAATTTTCACACATAGTTAGAAATGGTGATCTTCTATTGTATTGCATAGGAAGTATCACAGAAAAGACCCGGGTTCGATTCCGGGCGGTAAATATGTCTCCCGTTTAAAATACATAGGGTTAGTTATTCATTATTTTTTGATGCACTTATTGAAATGAGAGGAAGTTATTGCTTAGATAAAACATGTATATTAAGTGGCGGTTTAAGAAAAAAATTATATAAGACAATGCTGTTTCGAGGTTCGATGCCAGAGCACAATAACTATTCTCACATAAGGAATATAAGGGAAAAGAGGACGTCGTTTGAACAGTTACAGCCAATATTTCTGCTTGAATTTTCACATATAGTTAAAGATGATGATCTTCTGTTGTACTGCATAGTAAATATTACCAGGAAGAGCCGGGTTCCAAGCCGGACGGAGAAACTGCAGCGAATTTTAAATTATTTTCTATCCTTTTTTTTTGAGGACCCTCTCGAAATGATGTCGACTTGAAATTAGTGTTGTCGATATGCTTGCAGAATGCAAGCAACATTTTACTCGTAGATTATGAATTAGTTCCCTTTGACCATATGTCCATAACCTGCAACCAATTCTTGACCCAAAGGTTTTCTGTGTCCTCTTTTTCAAATGTCTCAGCCAAAGCAATTAATGGGATAGAATCAAAATCGCTCGACAACATAGCTTGTTCTTTCTTACTCGAAGCAATGTGCTCAATGACATAATATCGATCAATATTATTGACATGTGCTAGAGGTACCCATTTTTGCCAATATATCACATCTATAATATTTACCGTGTGTAACGAATAGCATATCCTTCAATAAGGACTCAGAGAGACACGCATAACTCAATGTGATGATGCTACTAATCAAGATTGTAAGAATATAACTTCGGATAAGGTTGTACTTGAATTGCGCCATAATTGCATCGAAATATAAGTAACTAGACTTTCGGCATTGTGTGTCTCATACTCACTGCGAGTATGTTGCGGTGTCATCCGGCGGCACTTGGTGTCCACTGCTGACGAACCGGCGACGCATCGCGCCAGCTGGGCGTCGCGACGCCTTCTCTCGTGCTGCCATCTGTAATCGATTAGAGCCGTAGCTACCGGGACGCGTTCATTCAAAGTGATGGCATTCCTCAAATACGGAAAATGTACATACGGAACGTTATTTTACTCCGTGAATATCATAGAATAGGGGCATCGAACCCAATTCCATCTTATCCTGAAAGACGTTAGTATCAGAATCTGTCTTTGAAATCTTTCGTTCGTTAGGGGAGACTGGGGGAATGCCGGTAGGCTATGCAGTTACATCCATGAAGTCTTGTAAATTTTGAATTTTTTGGAATAAACATTTTTATTTACTTGTTTATTGTTTGTAGTTCAATGTACTGAATGTGCGGAATTAAGAATAAAATAAAACTGTAAAGATAAATCGAAACTTAAGTCATGGAAGTCGTGAAGAAAGCGGCAGAGGAGGTAGCAAGCATGCCAAGAAAACCTAAGGATAAGAAGTTGTGATAGAACCGGCAAATGATGAAACGACGGAAGGGACTGATGAATTCAGTCACTCCGAGCGATGACATCGAATATGCCGAGCTTTGGAAGGCCATCAGAGTTGCAATCAAGGAAGACGTGAGGAATTTTAATGAAAAGGTTGTGCAAAAAGCCAAAGAAAAAAAAAAGAGTGCAAAGAGGGCCAGACGACGCCTAGCAAATGGTAATAAACAGATTTTAGCCTAGCAGAAAGGAGATAGCACAACAACATATAACAGTCCAGCAATATTGAGGACAGTAGCAGAATACTTTGGCAACCTATACAAGATGGGAAATGCGGGAGGGGAAAACCAAGAGGAAATCCAAAACTCACAAAATCCCCTCTCAATTCTTCCAGAAGAGGTAATGGTGGCGATTAAGCAGATGAAGAATGGGAAAGTAGGATTAGATGGGGTGTTGACGGAGTATCTGAAAGCTGGTGGAACAGAGATTGCTTATTATGTTTTAGCACAATTATTAAGTAAATTTCTAAAAAAGATATGATTCCCAAAGAATGGAAGCATGTAAGGATTGCCCTTCTGCACAAGAAAGGAAGCAAGGAAGATTTGAAGAACTATCGCCCCATTAGCCTCCTTCCAGTTGTCTATAAAATATTCATGAGGATAATAGCTGAATGTCTTAAGACGACCCAGTCTTTAGCCCAGACTAGAGAACAAGACTCTGGAAAACCTTCATCCATATGGACCACATCCACATACTATAGGAAATAATTAACAGAACAAATGAGTGCGAGATGCCTCTTGTCCTCTGTTTTGTGGATTACGAACAGGCCTTCGACTCGGTAAGTACCTCCTCCACTAAGCTCTGAAGAATCAAGGGATAGATTCTGAGTACATCCGTCTCTTGCGCAGTGTCTATGAGAATGCCACAGCTTCTGTAATGCTCCATGAAGAGACCGATGAATTCAAGATTGAGAAGGGAGTGCGACAAGGTGATGGTCTGTCTCCCATCTTGCTGACAGCTGTTTTAGAAGAAGTTTTTAAAACCCTTGATTGGAAAGAGTAGATGGGGAGTAAATCAGTCACCTCCTATTTGCAGATGATATAGTTCTCTTTGCAGCCAACGCAGAAGATCTAACTTCAAGACTTAAAGAACTAAGCACAGTGGGACAGAAGATAGGACTCAGGATTAACCTAAGAAAAACAAAGGTGATCTATAATTCATTCGCACTGCAAGAACCAGTCAAACTTCAAGAAAAACCTCTGGATGTTTGCTCGGAATACACGTACCTGGGATAACTTGTAACAACATGAGAGAAACAGGATAAATTAAGTAAACATAAGAATGAAATTTGGCTGGAGCACATTTGGTAGGAACATGCATATTCTGAAGTCAAGAATGCCAATGGTTTTGAAGAGGAAGGTTTTCAACCAATGCATTTTACCTGTCCTGACCTAGGGTAGTGAAACTTGGGTGTTAAATGCTGCAATAACCCAGAGTCATCAGACAACACAAAGGAGCATGGAGCGCTGTATGCTGGGAATCACAAGAAGAGACAGGAAATGCAACGCTTGGGTGAGAATGATGACTGGAGTTACAGACATCATAGATAAGGTAAGATCACTAAAATTGAGGTGGGCTGCCCATATTGCAAGAAGAAATGACAACTGCTGGACATCTGCAGTTCTCAACTGGATACCAAAATATGTGAAGAGACCAAGAAGAAGACCTTTATGTGAATGACATATACCATGGTTTTAATGTTCATTAGTTGTTGTTTTCCGATGATTTGAAGATTTAAATAGCCATAAAGACTGAAGAAGGCTGTGCTCAACTACATCAAGAAGTTAATAATCCAATAGAATGGTGTGATGCAAACAATATGCATCTTAACATGGACAAATGTAACATGGTCTCATACTATACAAATAAAAAACAATTTTCTATCCCTACAATATGAACAGCAAGCCCCTTCAAATGATATCCTCTGTTAAGGAATTAGGCATAACTATGACGTCTGATCTGACCTATTGTGCTCATGTTAATAACATTTGCAACGAAGCATCGCAACCTATTGGGTTCATATAAAGGGTATCAAGTGATTTCACAGACCCAAAAATTATCGCTATTTTATATACAACTTTAATTTGCTCCAATGGTGTGATCTCCCTATTATGCTGAATATATAAATAGACTAGCGAAATTGCAAAATAAAGTAATAAGAATGATAGGGTTTAAGCTAGGATATTCATGCTTGGATATACAATTATATTAGACCTACATATAACAAACCTCTTTTAGAACAGATAAGACAGTTTTCAAACCTAAAATTTCTCAAAAACTAATTGATGATAGAATAAATTCTGAATAAGTGTGCAGCTTGATTACATACCATAATTCCGGATACAACCAATGTATACCAAACCTCTTCAATGTACCCTTTGCTAGAGCTAACTACATGTTTCATTCTATGAATTACATGATGGGTCTAATTGTAACCAAGAAGTTTTTCAGAGGATTCCTTGTTTATGATTTTATATTTATTTTTTGTACATTATGTTTAATAAGTTTTTCAAGTCTATTGGATGTAATTATTGTTGCAGGTTTTACTGTTTATTTTATTGTACTGAACTGGATTTATATTTCATTTGAATTTTGTATTTATTTTATTACTTTCTCCATATACGAAGTATAGAGTAAGTATTGTTTTCATGAAAAAATTCGACTTCGAGATTTCAACGGAAATACATGTTTTGGGGTGCCTAGAACACGTTTTGACTATTTTCGGAATTATGTCTGTGTGTATGTGTGTGTGTGTGTGTACTTGTGGGCGCTCTAACGTAAAAACTGTTATTCGTATCAATACCAAACTTCGTATATAGTATTGTGGTGTGTGCTGTCAGAGTTGACTAGTTTTCGGAGTAAATCGGTTGACCGGAAGTCAAGCTTCATTCATTAAAGCTCATTTCCGGTTTTCAAAATATCTCCATAAATATGGTATAAACGTGCATTGTATTACTTATAAAAGTTTTAGATTATGAAATATACTATAACTTTTGTATTTAACATATTTTTGTATCGTCGGTTGATTAGGAGTTATTCGTGAAATAGCGATACACCGGAAGTAGCTGTTATGTACTTTGTGGGCGCTCTAACATTGAAACCATTCCTTGTACCAACACCAAATTTCACATATAGTACTTAAGTTGATGTCATTAGAGTTGATTAGTTTTTGGAGTAAATCGGTTAACCGGAAGTCGAGCTTCATTCTTCAAAGGTCATTTCCGGTTTTCAAAATATCTCCATAAATATGATATTTAGGTATATACTATTAATTATAAATGTTTTAGAAAATAAAATTTACTATATATTTTGTATGAAACATATTTTTGTTTCACTGATTAATTAGGAGTTATTCATTAAATACTGATAAAACGGAAGTTGCTGATTATGTACTTTGTGGGCGCTCTGGGATCTATGGGCGAAAGGCCAATTTCATCGTTTTTCATCGAGCATGTCCCGAAAAACATTATTTATAATGCTTTTAACGTAAAAGATAATAATATATAAATTAATCACTCATCTTCCAAGTATAGATGGAATATAGAGTTCGCAATTACTATTGTAGGTAAATATTTCCATCTTATATATGGAGAAAGTCATGTGCTGGCCACATCAGATTTTTTTTATACCAGCAGAAGTGCCTGTTGATTCTCAACGGGGATGTAAAATTTCATACAAACTAATGCAACAACCTTGATCCTAACACATGCTTCAAAACGAATGATAGATAACAAATACCAGACTTTCCGATCCAATATACCAAGAAATTTAAGTTAAAATGAAGGCTACAAAGCCGCATCAAATCAATATTCAATCTCATATACTCCGAATGAAAAATCCCTCAAGGCCTCAAGTGAGGCAATATAAAAATATATTCTAAGATCACATTAAGCTAATAGGTACCAGGTTTAAAGAGAAATTTTCAAACAGGTTCAGGGGTACTAATGAATCAAACATAAATGACAGTAATAAATTATACATCACTCTATAAACCACCGATGAATATACTTTGCGGAAGGTAAATGTATTATGGAGCTGACTTGTATCTCAGTCTTAATACGTGCAACATAAATACAGAAGACAAACAACAAAAAATTATTGCAGTGTCGAAATAGAAACAAAAATTAAACACCAATAACAGAAGGATAGTTAAAGAACATGGAGTGGAAGCACTTAAAAGCAACGAATAAATCAATTTTTACATTCTGCATATAACAAAATAAAAATTCTACACGAGCAAAATAAGAATCTTTATTAAATTTCACTTCTTTTGATGTTAGTTTCGACTTCCTACGACTGTTTTTAAAAATTTAGTATTGCAAAAGAAATGAACTTTACGTGTATTTCTTATGCAAACTGTTTTACTCGTCTGGGTTCGAACCATGGACTTAAGACAAATTTAAAATACCACTTGATCATCCCCGGGAAGACATTTAATGATGTTAAAAGTTTGAACATTGCGACGTCTAGTTTTTGAGATTATCTGGAACATACATACATACAAACAAACAAACATACATCCATTTTTATAGATATATAAGATTTATCTTTATTTTCTACTGTATTAATATGTGTGATGGTTCTCACTAAAGTACCAAATCTCGATGTAAAAGGGTTGACTGCCCGTATATTGATAAATAAATATGGACAGGTGGAATAGAGATATCATCAAGTACTTAGTATTGACAATAAAAATTTCAAGTAAATATCTCATTGGGAAGGTCGTCAAATGTAATTCTGTATTCCCCATTTGAAATATATGGTAAATACAAATGGTGTACCAGCATCGAACCACCACTAAACAAGATCCATTAGTTAAACGGTAAACTGTGTTTATGAAACAGATTCTTTGCTTTTGTTCTCATGCCTTGTCACAGATTTCTACTAACATGATAAATGTATCATAAAAAAATTTAAATTCCCGCCCTGGGTTTCAAATGGTGCAGCCACGGGCCGGCAACTTAAGTGTTAACAGAGTTTTGTTCTGCCATCTCTGCGGTGCTGACAGCTCACTACATGTAGGTAGTCTACACACGTGCCGGCATCTGGTACTAATACAGCACGTTATGCTGCAATGATGGCTATTTAAAATTAATGTAATTCGTAATTTTGCTAAAATCATATCTTTTAATGACCTTTTATCGAGTTTACCTCTTTACCAACCAATATATCACAGTGGTATATATCTGCAGTGGGTGTAATATTTGCAGGCGTTTTTTCACTGGAGTCTTGAGCTCACATACCAACAGAGATGAAAAACAATGATGCCCATTATCATTTAGCCTTCATCCAAATTTGTACACCACTTAAGTTAGTCCTGAATGTAATGTAATTCATAGTTCAGTTAGTCCTGATATTCAACATTCACATAAAGAATAAATGAAAAGCCACATCCAGTATTAAAATTCATCATTTATTGGAAAATAACATACATGTCACACAAAATTTTAAAATGCCTAACAACTTTAGGAATTTTTCAACAATATGAAAACAAAGACATAATAGAAAACTACAAGCTGAAATCTTGTGTAATTAAACAACTGATGTAAACAGGATACAATTAACAAAATTAGAAATACAGATAAAAAATATACAATACATAGATGACAAAAAGAAAATAATCAATTTAATAAAGATTTTACATTACAATTATTCAACTTAACTCTGCCATCATTCTCTAGACCAAACTAAAGTCAACTCAAAAGATATAACACAGCACATATGAAAGAAACGAATATCAAAAGAAATATCTTTCTGTCCCAAATCCTGAAAAGAAAAAAAATTCCACGAAACTCATTTCTTCAAAAATCACAATTTAAAACTCTTTTTAGGATAACTATCTCGAATTATAATTAGAACAACTGAAGTATGAGAACATGAAGTACTGAGATTCACCTAATCAACATAATACAGTGAAACCTGTCTTTAGTGGAATCGATGAATTTTATCTCAATAAGATAATTTTCTGCTGAATGCAGGTTCTGCTATTAGCGATAAAAAGGATAGGTTCATAATCACACATACGTAAGATCCAGTGGCGCAGCCAGGATTTGCCAATGGATGGGGTCCAAGGCTGCCAAGAAAACGAAAAATGCCTACATTACAGGGGCTAGTATATTCATGCCCGCTACTTTCTACAATATATATCAATTCTTTTAAAAACTGAATGAATTAAAAACTAGAGGAGTTAAATGTTTATGTGGCCAAGATAGTAGTTTACATAAGAGAATTATTGGAAACTTATCATGAGTGTTGTTTGGATTTCTGGTTTGGATACGTCCAATATCTATTAAAAACTCATTTTTTCCCATGCTGAAGTTTATTAATATTGTAGATCTAAACTTCTTCCAAGAGGTTGCAAAGAGAGGGAAGGAAAAAATTAGTTGCGGTTATTTGACAAGCAATATAAAACGTAACATCCACTCATTAGATTCCCCACATTTGGGTTCCCATGCTTATTTGATATCTTTCGTTATTTGAGTATATCACACAGATTATAAAATTTAATTGAAATGTAGCCTGCCCAGAAAACACCATCAATGTATAAAAACATGAAGTATATATACAGCTTATTCCACAAGGTTTATATTAATAACAAAAATCATTTATATCAGATGAAATTTTCAGGTAGGCTTACCAATAAGCCTGACTTCGTTATCTATGCTTTAGCGAAGTATTCAACTAAATAAGTCACATACCGAACATTAAAAATTCGGCTACATTAAGAAAATACAGTAGACTCTTGATTATAGTTGACATTGTAATTGAATTTGCAGAATTAAAGTCACATACCGAGGTGAAAAAAAGAAGACGTCAAATTACATTTATTTAGACTAAGTAATAGGTGGTTTAACCAGCAGAGTGCTGATGCAAACCCAGTCTTACGCACCGAGTGTTCAAAGAAAACAAAAATTTTCCATGAATTGATATTTTGTACGGGCATTCTATGACCACGTGGTTGATAGGATAAGTCATGAGATTCTATCGCCACAGAAAAAAATTGGCTGCATCGAAAAGGAAGCTGAAGAATTTAAGACAGTTTTAACAGTTTATCAAATTTATTTCAAGTCATCAAGTCACAGTTCTGATAAATATGTGCGTAATTTACGCACACAATTCCTTTCAGCTGACTGATTTGCTTCCAAAATGGTATATTATCAGTCATATCGCAAATTAATTTATACGGGTATATTGTATTGCTTCGATAATTTTTCAAATTTCTATTGAAATTCGGTTAACGAATAAATTTTGTAAATATACATCTCATGAACAGGCAATCATAAAATGAAGATCAGTGAGTTTATTTTCTATCATCCCAAGTAATGAAGAGTCTATTATACAGACTTTTAATCGTCCAGAATGCTTAATAAAGGAACACGTAACTTTGCAATTGTTGCTAACTCATCTTGGGATGTGACCTCTGATAACAGCCCTAAAATAAGGCAATCTTAATTTATGCATATAATTATTTCACAAAAAACTACATAGCCATTAACTTACATTTTTTCTGATAGCAACCTCGAGATATTGGCAGACTGTGAAAAGAATTTTCGGATGTTCATCTGTACCTTATGAAATCCAAACTAAACTCTCGTTCGAACTGTTCACTGTGAATTTCTCAAAAGCACTACTCACGAGCCTAGCTTTGCATTCAATCCCTAGAAACAGTCACATGCAAAAGATCTAACTGAGCATTTTATCAATCTGTTTGTCTCTCAAACGTAATATTAATCTCTGTTTTCAGGGTGTAAGTTTCTAATTACTTCTCGAATGTTCCCTTGTATTTTTTCGAGGAGTAAACAAATCAGCACTTCTGAATTTTTCTCATCGGAATGTTATCTTATGGCGTGAGTCATCTAACTAAAGGATAGGCTTAAGAAGTGCACGCGTTGAGCATTTTGTGCGAAACAATCTTATCATAGCGTCGCATTGATATGGATGTCGGCTCTAGGCCTGCTCTGCTACCAAAAACATCATCTTAGCTGGCATTGGAGGGCATTACGGAGGCATCGGAGGCATTTACGGGTATGCGAAGCTTTTGCTGAATTTATCAGGCAGACACAAGACTAGCAGTGTATCACTAAGACTTGTGTGACTGTATTCTGTACTCTTCAGTAGAAAAAAAAGTACAGAGCTAGTCATAGGACTTGAGTCTTGGGGGGGGGGGGGGGTTGAACCCCTAAAACCCCCCCTCGCTGCGCCACTGGTAAGATCAGTAGATAATAGGCTGAAATGAATAATGGGGAAGTGGCACGAAAAGCTGAAAAGCATCACAGTTATTTGATACAAAAATTGTTTAGCATAATTAAATATGTTAAATTATGTATTATTAAATTTATGAATATATACTATTAATTTTGAGTGTTTCAACTTATTTTCTTATGTTATAGAATTCTCTGCTTTTAAAATTTCCTTGTTCCAAATTTTATGGGCATTAGGCCACTTAAAAGAAAATGAAAAATTAAATTTAAACTGAAGGGCCAATTAGGTACTATGTCTGCTAACATCGACGTATCTTTACTTTTACTTTATATGGGCCTTTGTAAACTTTATTTTGTTGCTAAAGTGGGCATACCAACCTCAGGCATACAATCAGGATGCGCAAAAAGTACACCAAAACCTCTATTTAATGAAATTTACGGGACCAAATTTTTTACAATTCGTTATTCGGGAGTTCATTGCTCAGGGGTGTATTTGCAATTGCATACCTCAAAGGGGCCATAACACACCGGATTTCCTGACTCCAAGGGCAAAGCATTTTACCCGAAATAAGTACGTATCTCAAATTATAGTTGATCTTCGATGCCAAAGGTTGCGTTTTTCTTAAGTCAAAGCTAGTACAGTAAAAACTGAGAGAGGTGAAAACTTGTCAAAGCCGGCAATATTGGAATTGCTTTGCATAATGATCATATTTTTTCTCAAGAAAATCCCTCAATAAGGCGGAACCTGTGAGATGAGGAGAGAAAGATTAATACCTCATGTTACAATAAGTAGAGTTTGAATCTGTGAAAGACAGAAAGGAAATTTCGAACTTAAAGAAATTATGTTTGGTGTAATGGTTTGAGTTACGATATGCTTACTGATGATGCATCACTTCCGTTCCAAAGATTAATTTTTAAGCCGCTCACTGAAGTGTGTGAAGGATGGATGTGTAAGAAAGTGTTTCCATAACTGTGGATTCATTTTTGATATTATCACTGACTGTGAGGCAATAAATTACAATTACAGTGAAATACAAAGATAGATTGATGAAATGAAAGAAAAGATGCAAAAGCTGTGAATGCAGAAAGTTCTGCGAAGATCGATGATAATGTTTTCACAGAAACTGATAACATTGACATATGAGCTGTGGTTGAGTGTGGCTAGTGACATTGTGAGAAATTCAGGTGATGAACAGAGTGGCTACGAATGTGAGAGACTGGAAACTAGAGATGTACCGATTGCTCTTTTTCGCCAAATACCGAATAGCCGAATTTTAAAATCTGCATTCGGCCGAAGCCGAGGCCGAATAGTATCCCATCGAAATAATTTATAGAATACAAGAAAAATAAGAAATCTTAAAAAAATTTTATTTAATAATTAGTAATCAAATTTTATAAGTTTAAGATTATAGTGAAGAAACAATAATTTTTCTGCATTATTTGCAGCCAGATTACTCCTGTGGTCACTGTACTGCAGATTTGCCATTCTGAATAAATGTTCACTTTCCACAGAGGTTGGTGGTGGTGATAGGTATTTCTTGGAAATCTCTGCTAGTATAGGGTACTGCTGGTGGTGATGTTACCACTAATTTGTTGGGCATTCTTTCCTCTCTAATAGTGGCTGACTTAAGTAAAGTCTTATTTCTTCTTCAACTTCTGAAGGTGGGGATCTGGCAAATGTTGAAGTTGAAGCCATTTCATTGAAGCAATCCCATATGTTGAAGCTTTGTGCTCTGCTTAATGGAGTTGCTATCTACACATTTCCAGAAAAAGATTTAACCGAGTCCTCATCCATATTCTTTAGTTCTACTATCTTTGCATGCACTAGGTGCATAATTTCATTACTTTTAAAAAATTTATCCTTAAACCTAGGATCTACAAATGTGGCAATGGAGTTATGTAATTAGCTTTCAAGGTCACAAAATCGTTTCTGAATTTCCATCTGCATCTCAGCTTTCATTGAATGCAAACCAATTTCAGAACCTTCCCTTGAGTAGAATGCCAGAAGTAATCTTAACAGCAGGTATCATATAAGAAATACTTGCATTCTCTTGGCACATAAGTTTTGTAACTTCTTCAGCAGATTCCCATAAACAAACTGCTTTCTCTGCGAGCAACCTTTGATAATTAGTAAGTCCTGTTATGTTGATATTGTTATCAGCGATAAACAATATTATTGCTTTCTTCTGTTCAAGCAGCCTTTTTAACATGTAATAGCTGCTATTCCATCTTGTTTGAACGTCTTGTAAAAGTGAATGACATGGCAGTTCCAAAATCTCTTGTATTTCCCCTAGTTTGTTATTGGATGAAGATGAATGATGGAAGTGACCTACTATCTTTCTGCTCATAGCAAGTAATTCTGTTATGTTGTGATGTGCTAAAATTGCTCTGTGAACACATAACTGAAGGGTGTGAACAAAGCATTTTATGCTTGTAATTCCTAGACCACTCATAGCCTTCACCATGTTTGCTCCATTATCAGTGACAATTGCATGACATTTTTCTTTGTTGATTTGCCTTTCTTTTAGTATTTCTTCAATCAGTTTTACTATGTTGTTAGCTGTATGAGTTCCAAGAATTTCTCGGCAAGCTAGTAAAGCAGATTCATGGTTAAATTAATTGTCAATCCATCGTGCTGTCAAACTCAAAAAAGATTTCTGGTGGTTTCTGGATGTCCAAATGTCTGTTGTACAAGATATACTTGTAGTACATTTAATTTTCTCATTTATCTTTTTGAGCACAGCAGAATATACCTCAGGAATATTTTTTTGGTTACATGTCTTCTAGAAGGAACTTTGTATCTGGGATTCATAGCTTGTGCAAATATCAAAAATCCTTCATCTTCAACTATTGAAAGTGGCTGGCAATCTATTGCTATCATTTGAGCAAGCTTTCTGTTTAATTTTTTTGCCTCAACTGATTCAGAACTATAAGGAATAGCCTTATTGAAGCATTCTTGTAAAGTTAGCTGTTTTGAGGGTGGATTAGCTAGAGCACAATGTATTTTAGGTGCCACATCTTTCTCTAAATCCTTCTTCTTTTCCTTATACTCATTGTACTTCTTGTTATGCCTTGTTCGAAGATGGTTAATCATTGATGTTGTTGTGAAGGATTTTGGTGTTTTTCCACCACGTGAAATTTTGAAGCAGCAAATTTGACATTCTGCCTTCAATTCATCCTCACAAGATCTGAAGAATTCTCAAATAGGGCTCTTTTTTGAAAAACTCATGGGCTACATGGAATAAATTAATTTAAAATCAATATCAAGCTCTAAAGATGATTTTTGGAATACATTATTTGAAAAGAATTATTCGATATGAACAACAAAAACGAATAGATAATGATGCAGGAATGTTAGTTGAAATACCTATTATTCATCGCATAGCTAAAATATTAATATTTAACTTATTTTCATTTCAGTAATAACATTTAATGTTCTTACATTGTCACACTTTACTCTTTGTAACAGTGAGCTTTCTGTACAAACGTAAAATTTTGATTGTTTAGCCTTAGCCTCGTCTGCTAAAGTTAAAAATGACACTGATAATAAGTTTTGGGTGTTAAGTCTGTTTTTACGCCAGGCTGTTAATTGCGTAATAAGATGCAGCATTAATTTGCGCGTGCAATTTTTGAGCGGAATTATTGTGTAAGGGATGATTGTATTGCTTTGAAGGGAATGGGTATAATGCGCAACTTTGTTTACATCGTGAGTTATATCGAGTGCTGTTATTGAAACGGGTAATTAAGTGATCGTATTAGATGTATTCGCGAAGGCAATCCAGAACCAGTTTGAGCGTTCTTCCATGACTGCCCACAACCACGAAGGCCCAAAACCGTCCTCCGCATGTGCAGCAATCCCAAACAAATTTAATTTTATACCGTAAATTGCAATTTAAATCATAATTCCCCCGGAATTTTCATTCATAAAATTACATGTAGTATTCGGCTATTCGAAGGCCAAGTCCGAATGCCAGATTTTGGCCGAAGCCGAACTTCGGTGCTTCTACTGGAAACCTTCTGCATCACAGGTCATATCAACGCTCTCAAGCAGTATGCCAAAAATCAAGGGGAATAGTGTTTTTTACGAAAAAGTCGTGGATTTTTCTTTTAACTGCATAAGGAAATTTAAAAAAAAAACATAAATTAAAATTGGATAATTCCCTCAAATAACTTTTAGTTTTGTTTTTGTATTTATTAATTAATTTAATTTGCTCTGGATTTATAAAAGAAAATAATTGAATTACAATAAAATTCTTCTTCCTACACATTATTTTTCACATAAGGATTATATGCTGTTTTAGTTACCTTTCCTTCCCTTGAGGCCCACACAAATAGCCACATTCTACTGAAAATTTAATTAGGTAAGAAGTAATCTGCGTATATGTCCGTGAATATTGCATTAACCAGTCTAAGATGGAAACCCTGCATAAGCCAGAAATACAGCGTGGTCCCCTGAGATTCCACCTCAGAAAGGTTTTACTGTACTAGATGAAGATTATGTGCACTACACATTTATCTGAAAATGGCCAATTAGCCAGATTTTATGATAATTAAAATGGTGAAATTGAAATATTTCAATAACAATCAACACAATTAATAACTGCAATAATGAATATGCTGTTAAAGCCAAAACGGCGTCGTGATAATGTGGTGGAATGCGTAGAAAACAAACATCGATTTCTGCATCACTTTTGAAATCCACTCAGCTTGCGCTTTGTACTGAAATGCAAACACTGAGAACACTCAGCGTGCAATGGCAATCTTCAAAGACCATGCAGTTGATGCCGGTGTAGAGTATGCGTGTTTCTCTACACGATTTCCGACTGGCTGTTTCAGCAAAGAAGTAAACTCCTCTCTAATTGGCGTGCTCATCGCATGCCTTTGGTTAGGCACCGAGATTTTTGAAAATTTCCCACGAAAATGGAAAATAAGTTTTGAGGGAGGTTTTTGTTATTTGGGAGTCTTTGTAATTTGCAAGTTGGTTGTAGGAAGGTTTTAATACATACAATTAAATGGGAAATTTGTGAGCCTGGAAAATGTGTTCTTTATTTGGAGGTAATTGTTATATAGTTTGTAAAGTAGAGGTTTTGGTGTTTACAAAAGACATTGATTGGCTCATAGAGTACAGGAGAAGAAATGAAAATTTAATTGTAACGGGATATTGGAATGCTGTCTAGGGAGAAATGAAGGATAGGTGTGTGATACCATGTGTGGTAACACTGTCAATGCATAATTGCATACCACCTTCATACTCATCCATGGCAGTTACATACACAGGCCACACTTAAAGACCGTACTTGGGAATTGGACTAAGCTTCTGTGAGAGAGGAAATAATAATAATAATAATATCATTTACTTGCCAAGGGACAAGTATTAAACATTGTTAATGGCACGTCAAAATAAAAATACAGAATATTTGCATACACAAGAAAAAAAATAAGTAAGTAAACAGATACAAAATATTTAGCTATACAACAGAACAAGCGGACAGAAAAAGTTACATTGACAGATATTCATTGATAGAGTAGAAACAATGGGACAGTAAAAAAACTTTTAGCTTGTGTTTAAATAACATGAATCCCATAGGGGTTTTAAGCACATTGGGAAGTTTGTTAAATAGGCGTAGGCCCATGAATTTAAAGCCATAGGCAGTTTTCTTAGTACGGACAAAGCGGATGTGCAAATTATTAAGTTGGCGGGTACCGTGGCTGAGTAGGATAGAATTTTGGTCAAATTCACGAAAATTAGTCTTGACATAGAGTAGGACAGTAAAAATATACAAACTAGGAACAGTTAAAAGACAAAGGGATTTAAACAAGGGGCGGCAATGAGTATTCCAATTCTGGTAATTTCCAAGGCAGACACGATTTTCTTGAAATGCACATTATACAGATGAATATTGTTTTTCATAATCCCCCTTTTTCATAAAAATAGTGATTAGAACATCCTCATCACTGCCAGGCTGTTTGGACATGAAGGTCATTTTTTCTCCCTCCAGCTTCTGAGGAAAATTTTGTCTTGCCAAGACATTTTACATAGGGTATTAAGAAACTGTTACCCAGACAATTATCAGCAATTAGTAATTAATGCTGTTGTCGGGCAGAGTGTCCTCACCAGATATTACATATTTACCAGTATAGTCTGGATGACAGATACTGGAATATGAACCCATCTTCATGCTTTGGAGAAAAGGAAAAGGAGATTTCATTTTTGCAATGTTATAAAACATTACAATAAAGGACACCAAACACCCTGTTTTGGTGTTGAGGATGAAGAAACTAGGCTCCCAGATAGGCAAGTGGGCAATGCATTCGGCTTTGGTGAAAGTGGTCTTGGGTTTGAATCCCAGTGGGAGCCCATGTACAAAATGACCTAAGCTGTCTGAAAATTCTTTAACATGGTAAGTTTTGCATGTTTGGTTGAAATTCACTCCTGCTGAAAAATGTGGCAGCAAGCGCAAACCACTGTCGAAAAACATGGTGTTTTTCAGCGATGGCACAGGGGTAGCATTGCTATCTCCCTCTAGCGCCCAAAAGTGAAGCCAAATACAGGGGAGATTGCACATTTAGCCATGCTGGTGTTAACTTTTCATATCTCCCTATTCCAATACATTGTTTTTACTTGATTTTGCAGCTTTGATACAGAGTTATCAAGGTTTGATTGAGTAATTTGAACATTTTGGGTTTCTAAACGTTCTATAGGTAAATAAGCAGGTGCTTATTTCAATGGTCAATTGCTGTGCATTTGGCTGTCAGAACAACTGCCCCCACAAAATGTTCCAAAACATGCATGAAGAATGTATGCATCTTCCTCAATTTTATTATTTCATTCATTATCTGTACTCTATGAATCAAAACGTTCGTCTGTATTAAGCCACGGCGTTTTAATTAACCTTTCATTGTTTTCTCGGCTGCACCTGCAGGTCTTCCATGGTATAAAAGTTCTCGTATTCGTCATTTTGACAACTTCTACTGCATTGAGCACCAATTATGAATTAGAACAAACATTTGAACGAGCAGAAAATCTCTAATTACCTAGGAAAGCTATAATAATGTATTTTACAGCAGCTTTATTTCATTGCGGTAAACGATTATTAAGGAATCTTATGCCATACTTGATATTGATAAATTAAAAACTGAGACAGACTCATGCATTAGAATATATATAAAATTAACAGAATAATCATCAGGATTTTAATGCAGTTTGCAGGAGGTTGGCAGCGTTGGCAGATGATTCGTTCTCTGTATCGCTCTAGCAGACGATACCGGCATCTGAGCGATCTGAGCCGAGCAGTTTACATTGCAGGCATGTTTTATTTTCCATGAAGAAAGGAATCACGAGGACTTTGAGAAAAAAATCGAACACGATCGTTAAGTAAAAGGTTCATTTAAACTATCTGAGTCCATGTCATAGGTTAAACAAGCTCCTGAGTCCCTAATTCATAGCACTTACCTGTCAGAAGTTCTGGGAAAAAAATGAAAGTTTGGATTCCGAGCTTCCGTGCTGGTACATCCGATCACGCAACATGCTCTGGAAGGTTTGCAGTGGCACAGCTACCTGCAAAATACTTATTGCATTAACAATAATACCAATAATATTCGATTAGGTAAAGGTCTCAGATAATTACCTTCAATTTCTGTGAAGTTGTGCTCACTAATGACTCTAAAAACGATGCTAACAGGGCGATTTCCCGCGATGTCGTGCAACCCGATGAACTGATGGCGCTGATAACACTGATAACGGGTAATATTTTATAAATCAACCAAAAACACTGCTGACAACATCTCCTCGCTGAAATTAATCACGCGCGGCAATTAGTTAGCTGTCGGCACCGTAGAAATGGCACCAAAAACTGTCGCAGTCTCTACCATTTAAGATGCACCCCCGTGGGTGCAGCCTTCTGGTGTAGAAACCAAGACCCTTTAGAACAGTGGTTCCCAAAGTGGGCGCTACCGCCCCTTGGGGGGCGGTGCTCTAGTTTAGGGGGGCGGAAAGAGCCAAGGGAGTGGCAGGGGGGCGGAAAGAGCCAAGGGAGTGGCAGGGGGGCGCCGGAGGGTCCTGACCAGTCCTGACAATGTGACAAATGTGAAGGCTCGGTAACCTTCCTTTTGTCTCCGTTTTCATGCTTCGTTTTTAAAGTTTACATTGTTTCCCGTATCTGGAAGTAATTTAAACCATGTGTATCCTTACATTTTCAAGATATTTCAAAAATATTTCCAAGCCTTTCTCGCACCTGGGAAACTTTTGAAAGGGTTTAGTCTCATTTGGTCTATCGTTGGTACAACTTCACGATACTCAGTACTTCGGCTGTAAGGTTCAGTGTGAATAAAACGGGGTTTGAATCCGGAGAGGAATCAGGTCATCTGATAATTAGATTCGGTGGTTTTACTTCAAATGTTTACCTGAATAATCATTTTCCAAACAAGTCGGTTCCAACGATATTATCAAGGCTGTATTGGTGAGTTATTTTTCATTCATCGCATGATATAATTCTTGTTATAGTCAAAACGAGGACCTTTTCTCTCAGACTTTGTATATATACGATTAAATTTCCCCTTTGGCGGCTGGATATCAGTTCAATAAATTCCCGGTTTACTGATCTAGTCACGGTTTTGCTGACGTGCATTTTTTATATTTTTTTATTTATTCAAAGATTCACATACAGTTTTGAGACCATTTTAAAGTGAGTACAATCAACATACAAAGAAAATGACATATTTAAAATAAATTTGCATGTTTGTACGAAATAATAAAAATAGAAGCAAAATTAACAAACAAAAAACATATATGTATATATACAGAAAACGATCCAGGCAGGAAATTATTTCCTTGGAGCATAGCTTTTTTCAAACAATGGGTAATATTCACAATAATTCTTTGAATAAAAAGAACACATTGGAAATAATCCGCCTACACGAGTAAATTTTTAAACCATTTTCGAATTCGCGCTCGCGTGATAAATGTATTGCATTTGGATATGAAATGTACGATATTTATATAAAATAGAAAAATTCTATTAATATTTTTAGTTAATCCGAAGCAAAACTACTACCGTTCCAGAGAAAAATAACGTGTATATATATACATTTGAACCCCGGTAATCCGGACACTCGCTAATCCGGAACCCTCGGTAATCCGGACGGTCCATTGGGAGTTATGCAAACCCGCAACTTCTTCTTGTGAACATATAAACACGCATATTACATAGTAACAAGAAACGAGAGGTGGACAGACTATTTGAAAAATTTCTCCATGGGCTGCAATGATGTGATGGAGAGCGAAGTATTCCGTTTACTGTGATAATACATCTAAGCCGCGATACTTTTCTGAGACAGCATTTTTCCATTAGAGGAATGCTAAATATGTGCGAGACTAGGGCAAACAAACACTTGGGTCACACGAGAATTATTTTTGGATATGTTTAAAACAGAATTCGTTCCAGCAGTTCGACAACATATGAAATCCGTCAATTTACCACAACGTGCTTTATTGTTGCTTGATAATTGTCCTGGCCATCCTTCTGCAGAAGAATTGTGCACTGATGACGGTGAAATTTCCACAATTTTTTTACCCCCCAAAACGACTGCGCTGATCCAACCCATGGATCAAAATGTTATTCAAAGCATTAAGTTAGGATATCGTAAGTTGATTCTTACAAATATTCTTAATGATCCTGTGCACAGGGAAAATTCGGAAACTTCACTGAAAAAGGTAAATTTAAAAGATGTCGTGTTCAATCTAGCTCTTGGGCATCTGTGTCTAAATTATTGATCAGCAAGTCGTGGAAAAATTTAATCCCAAATTTTATTGGTTCGGAAGTTTTAGAAAATGTGCCAACTGAAGAAATTCAGCTTGCGCCACTCATTAATCAGTTACAAAATTCGACCCAATATCTAACCCTGAAGCTCTCCGGTGGGCTGCTGAGGCTGACGACAGTTTGGCTCGGAGCGAAGCTTTAACTGAGGACGAAATTATCAGAACAGTAACGGCAGAAGATGATGACGACGACGACGACAATCCTGTAGCCTCCGTCAAAATTTCCCATTCCGAGGCTTTGGCGGAACTCAGTACATCATTAAAGTTGGCCGAGGAGTAAAATTTTGAAGCACATGAAATTATGCTCTTTAGACGTTTTAGAAACCGCGCACTTGATTTAATAATAAGAACGGTCGCGCAAAAGAAAATAACTGACTTGTTTGCTCGCTGATAATATTCATTCACTTTATATGTTGCAATACCTTATGTAATATATACATGCATTATCTGTACAATATAATTTTTGAGAAAAAATGTTGTTTACGTTATTTTTTTAAAACCTCGCTAATCCGGAAACTCCGCTAATCCGGACACCTATGTGCCTGAATTCGTCCGGATTACCGGGGTTCTACTGTATATCCAGTTTTATACCAGGTATGCAGAACAAATACATACATATATTCAGCATTGCTTAAGTACATATGTTTGAAATTATGCCGCAAGCACATAAATATTTTGTTTTGAAGTTTTTCATATGTTTACTAGTAATTTTATTTTAAAAAGCAACCACTTAAAGATCAAATCCACGTCTCATCATTAACACATGCCCGTATTCTATTTCGTTAATATATATTAAATTTTATTTTAAAAAAATTTAATAATTAAACCTTTATTGTAGAAGCAGAATGGCAGGAACTGACTCATCAAAGAAGAAATGTAGACAGTATAATGTGGATTATCTTAAGTACGGATTTATAGAGTCACCTACAAACAAGCACATGCCTATGTTCTTACTATGCGAAAGGGTGTTTTCAAATGAGGCGATGAAACCTTCCAGACTAATTGACCATTTGAGGAAGGCACTTCCTGACAAGACAGAAAAGACTTTAACATTTTTTCAGTCACTTCGTGACAGAGTGCAAAATCGTCCAAAACTTTCAAGTATGTTGGGTAATGCTTCAAAGCATATCACTGATGGTTTGCGTGCATCGTACAATATTTCACTATTAATTGCCAAATCTGGAAAGTCACATACAATTGGTGAAGAACTCATCTTACCAGCAGTAAGTGAAGTCCTGAGTACTGTTCTGCATAAGCCACCATATGATAAAATAAAAATTATTCCCCTAAGCAACACTTCAGTTCAACGACGAATAGATGAAATGGCTGAAAATGTAGAAGATTCATTGTGCAGCATACTGAGAACAACAGAATTTGCATTACCGTTGGACGAGTCAACTTTGCCAGGTAATGAATCTTTGCTTCTAGCTTTCGTACGCTTTATTAAAGATGAAAATCTATCTCAGGAGTTGTTGTTTGCAAGGCAATTAGAAACTGACACTAAAGGGGAGTCAATATATCGTATCGTAGAGCAGTTCTTCAGGGACAAAAAAATTCCACTTTCTAACATATTTGCTGTTGCGACAGACGGAGCTCCGTCAATGACTGGTCGTCCCCATGGTTGTATTGCATACTTGAGAAAATATGTACCAAAAATGTCTTTGCTATTCATTGTGTGATTCACCGTCAACATCTAGTGGCCAAAAAACTGAGTGATCGCCTTCACAAGTCCTTAAACATTGTTATTACAGCAGTTAACAAAATCAAAGCCCATGCTCTTAATGATCGAGTCTTTCGAGAGTTGTGTGATGAGAACGACGAAGATTTTAAACGTTTGTTACTACACACGGAAGTTCGTTGGCTATCAAAAGGCAATTGTATAAGGCGCTTCTATAATCTTTTTGACACTGTCGTGCACTTTTTTGAGGAGAAAGATGCTTTTCTCAGCGACAACCTTAAAGGGATTAGGAGTGATGTTGCATTTTTGTCAGAACTATTTGCAAAGTTTAATGACATAAATTTAAAATTGCAGGGAAATGATACAAACCTTATAAAGGCAAAATCTGTGGTGACTGTGTTTATTTCCAAGTTGCTTTTATTTAAGCGCAACATAGGTCGCCGCGAGTTTTATCAATTTCCTTCCCTGCTTGAGATAGAAGAGCAAGCTGGTGTAGGTGATGATGATTTGAGAGTCTTTTGTGACCATTTATCCACCTTGCATAAAAATATGACGCAGCGATTTCGGGATCTCCTTATGTTGGAAATTCCAGACTGGGTGATAAATCTGTTTGTAGATATTGAGGAAGTTGGAGTATTAGAGGAAGAATTAATTGGTATACCAAATTACGTTGAATTGAAACCAAAGTTTAAGACTAATTATCAAGAGTTTTGGTTACAGAAGGAGGTTTCCGACCGTTATCCTGCATTATGGATGGTGGTTAAAAAACTCCTTCTTGCATTTCCGACTTCATATTTGGTGGAACGTGGTTTCAGTGCAGCCATTCAGCTTGTTTCCAAGCAGAGAAACAGACTTCAGGTTTGTGAACGCGGTGATATAAGACTCCTGCTAAGTGACATTAAACCGGACGTTGGAAAACTGGTATCATTTCATCAAGCCCATCCATCCCATTAAAATTTTAATTGTTGGAAATATGTTATTAAATTTGGCAATAGAATCTCCTTTAATGACTTCTAGACCATGAAAAACCATAATCAATAGTCACTTAATTGTTTAACTAATTTTTGCAAAACATGATTTGTTTTTCTATTTCCATAAATTGATAATGTTCATGTTAAATAATTGCTTAATTTAAGTAAAAAAGTAACATGTAAACTTCTAAAAAAAGCTTTCTTAAAATTATTTGTTTTGATAATTTATTTTTATGTAAAAAGTATATTCTCACTTAAGTTCCTTTAATTGCGCATTAAGTCTTTTGCTATGAAAACTATACATCTATTGGATTCTAAATAAACATTTTATTAGTCGTAGTTTTTAATTTAATTATTACAATGTTCCTCATTTGTTTATTTAGTCTATGATTCTGATTATTATTTTAAAGCTACCGATTGGGGGGCGTTGAGTTTAGGTTTATGGATCCAAGGGGGCGGTGGCTCGAAAACGTTTGGGAAACACTTCTTTAGAACATTGAGTCCATCCTTACTCTATGCTTTAGGATGATGAGATTGCTTATTTGGTAGGGACATACTGACCGATTCTAAAATTCCATGTCGATATACATGGAAGGTCTCCCGTATTCCCCTTTAATTGAATGGTAATATGCAAATGATACCCTATCGTCGAACCAAGGACCATCAGGGAACTGCGTTTGTAAAACATGTTCATGACTGCTATTCATAAGCCGGTTTATAGATTTCTATCTACTCAAAATTTATTTTAACATTAATTAAAAAATGTAGATATAACCGTACTGCTCCTGGGTTCGATGCCGGGGCACATTAAAGTTTCTCTCATAAGGAATATAAGGGAAAAGTAGGACGTCATTTGAGGCAGTTGCACCCAATATTTCTTCTTGAATTTTCTCACATAGTTAGGGGTCTTCCGTTCTTCCGCATAGAAGGTATAACCAGAAAGACCCAGGTTCGATGCCGGGAGGTAAATATATCTACCATATAAAACACATTGGGATGGTTTTTAATTATTTCTTTAATGCACTTACCGAAATAATAGGGAGTTTTTGCTTAGATGGAAGATGTATATTAAGACTCGGTTTAAGAAAAAAAAAATAGGTAAGACCATGCTCTTCCTGGGTTCGAAGCCAGAGCGCATTACAATTTCTCACATAAGGAATATAAGTGAATAGTAGGACGTCGTTTGAGGCAGTTGCAGCCAATATTTCTGCTTGAATTTTCACACACAGTTAAAATTGGTGATCTTATGTTTTGCTGCATAGTAAGTTCACCAGGAAGACACGGGTTCGATGCCAGACGATTAAATTGCAGCGAAGTTTAAGAATATTTTCAATCTTTTTTTTTCTATTGAGGACCGTCCCCATATGATGCCGACATGAAATTAGTGTTGTCGATCTGCTTGCAGTATGCAAGCTACATTTTACTCGTATATGAACGAATCCGGAGAAGCATCTATATATAATAGATGACCTCTGTTCACATGCCGGGTTTTACCTTACCATATGTTATCGGGAAGGGATTTTTTTTTATCTTAATAATTTCCGCAATGTCTTTCAACTAGGAGAATTTATACCAAACTGGCGTCTAACTCGCGCATATTTGGTGACATTTCTATGGTTGCAATACAAAAGAGAGCGTTTTCTGATACCTCTGTAATTATGAATTTTTTATCTTACCGGGATGTTGCTTAAAATATTCTGGTAAAACTCGGTAAAATGGCCGTAACTTTGCCCATGCTATCCATGTATCATAGTTTGCAAATGTTGCCATCCCATTAAATTGCCTTATTTTCATAAATTCTCACATCAGTCCTCACTATTGACAAAGGCTTAAAATCCCCGTGCATTCAAATGAGAAAACGCTCGTGCTCGGGTTCAACCATCGCCTTGGTCGCCAGGGAGCCTCATTTTTTACCTCGAACAAATTTCACACAATGTTTGTACATTTTGCCTAAGTTCTCTTAACTTTCATATGGAAACGATATTACACGCCATAATAACAATCTTCATATATTTTATTTGCAAATGAAATGTCTGCTTGTTAGTTTTTTATTCAAAATGTGTAAATCATCAGCAAATTTCATGCTTTTCATTTCGGATAAAGTATGTTGATAGTGATTGTAACATATAATTTAAATTTATTAATGCATTTAATGTTATGATGAAAAGATTTTACAGCCTATAGGCATGGACTTGAATTTAAAGCCTGCTTTGCAACATGTGATGGCCCAACCACGCTTGACAACCGAACGCACTCGGTAACCAGGGTAACCAGTAAACAAACATATGTCAAGTGGCTCGTTGAACATGTAATGCTGTGCACCAATGTTTCCGTTTTACAAACAATTGGTGTAAGTACATCGATCGTCTTTTTCTATTGAGTAGTGTTATTTGCGAACTGCATAGCACCATTTTTTTCTAGTGGCGATAAATATCCCGGAGTTCAACAACAAGATAAAAGAATCTATGGAGACGAAACTGGAAAGTATCATGAAGCAAATCGGATGGACGGATGGTTACCACGTCCCTCTTCTGAACGAGGAAAATATTCAGTTGATCAATAAGGTATTAGAATTTACGGTTTGATATGTATCATTCGCTCTATGAATGTTGAGGTAAATATCTCGAAGACTTGGTGTACAGAAAAACATCATACGTCCTTCATGTGTTACGTTACAATTATAATTATTGCTTCTATAGATACAGTATATATTGCGGCTTTTTCAATAATAAAACGCTCTACTGTCAATGCGTTTCTCCTTTAGATATAAAGCTTCGAAAATGACCTTTTTCACTACTTTTTAAGCCGTTTTTGAGACTTTTTTCAAACTTCTACGAACTGCCTCTAGGGCTAAACTCATCAACTTTCTGTTCTTACATATACTTTCTCCTTCGTAAACAACGCGTATGAAGTAATTAAAAATTCTACCTTTTCGCGGTACGGATTGGTTGAGCAGGGTGGGTAGGGTTTCTTTCATTGAATTTAGACATTGCCTAACAGGATATATTGTATAAAGAGAAGAATTACTTCGCAGCTCCTCCAACCAATCTCTGCTACTACTCGTGACACACGGGCATTGGCGATGGGTTGAGAAGGTAGGGTTTACTTCTTCAAATTGAAGAAAGTTGGCCTTTTCTTACAGTTATATTGAAGTAAATTGGCATTTGTCTACGATCATCCCACCCTACTCCTCCTGCTTCACTCGATGGGCCCGTGGGATTGTAGGCAGTCGGGATATTTACGTTTTTTGCACTATAAGTTTCTTTGACAATGCGAAGATATGAAACTCCTCGATTGTTGCGGCGTCTGGTGACGAAAACTTATAACTACATACGAATCGTATATGGCGGTCACAGATTTTGGTAGTTGTCGCTCATATAAAACAGCCATTTCCACATCCATTTTTCTTTCTCTTGCAATACCAAAATCATCCTTCAAATGCGCAAGTATGCGTCCTTCAATTGTGTAAATTTTGTCGAAATCTGGCATATTCTAGTGGAAGAAAACTATTTTTTCCGTAAACCAAGTCTTCGAGATATTCATCAATATTGATTTTTATTTTGATTTTGGGTAATGAGATCCTGAGACTATTAAGGACAACACCCTTAAACAGACCTTGGTAAAATTTCCGCCAGACCTTTTTCATGTAAATCGAAGACTATGTAAAATACTATGTAGTAGACTAGACTAAGTAGATTAAAATGTACTAACATTGAAAATTTCACCCATGTTGTTTTTTCTTCAAAGCACTGTTATTTGCCACGGAAAGGGGTTTATAGATGTCTGAAAGCTGTTAGAAAATTCCATTGAAATAAAGTATTTGCGCTATAGTCTTTAATGATTTAACGTAATTGTAATTAACTGTGTATTTCTCAAATAGGTACAGAATCTAAGAACTCTAAGAATTGATTATAACTTGCCAAGGTGCCGAGGGATAAGGTTTTTTTTAAGAAGATTCGCTGTAGCAGCAATTCGCAACTAACTGATATTAAGGCTTGTTAGTTTTGTGTAAGTTAATACGAATGCATTAATTATTAAAAATGCATATTGTAAATGTTGAAGCACAGTGTAAGCACGTGTACAAACCTTAAAGATCAATGGTTTGGATTATCTTTCTCATCATAGATTGAGATGGTATGATTTTATTGATATACTTGCGTAATTGACGCTGTTCCTGCAATAGTTGGCTTTTAAATCATGCTCCATCATAAACATGCGATTGTGTACATAATCTACAGGTTTGATACTATCTGTATTCTTCAAGCAAGAAGTAGATTATCATACAATTTGATGTTCAGCCGCTAGGTTACTTTTATTGTGCAGCTTTCATTGACCTTTTGAATTGATCACTAAAATTTCATTAAGTCTTCTCTAATTGCAATCCCTTTTGTAATAAATGACACTAAATCCTTGCAGCCATACCCAATATTAAAATTCAGGTTAAGGTGTTTCCACCTATATCTAGAAAAATATATTTTTCTAGATATAGGTGGATTCCAAATTCCATGTAATAAAATGATTTCCCTACAATATCTACTGTATAAAAATTTCTCCTAAGTGCATTTACAATTAATTACTTTCTAATTTTTGACGATTTTACGTGATGTGTTACAATTTTTCCTCTTCAATATAGCAATCATCCTGAAATTTATTGATGATTATTTTATCTTTTGTTTCAACTCTTTACTTTAGATTGAGGAAATGCACAAAGAAAAGGCCCATTATTTGATCAAATCAGAAGATTTGGGGAACAGCATTAGTAGCATTGAAAAAAATTTGAAAGACAATAAATTCCACTGTCAACATAACCAGGTTTGTTCTGAAGAAAATTTTGTACCTAGGGAATTACTTCAACTTGATGGTAATATTTACAAGGTTTTTGCTTACTTTCCAGCAATTAATTTATGCATGTAAAACTTACAAAGAAACAGAAGACCACATGACGAAACTGTCTATCAGGGATGAGAAAATAGCAAAAAGAGAGATTTCAGACTATATCTTAGCCTGTAATGAAATTAATTCTAGAAATGACGAGTTGGAGGTAAATATTTATGTTGACTTTACCACTTTTTTGAAGAAGCAAAGTTCTATTGAAATAATGAATGTCATGATATCTTTGTTGCTTTATACATTGTCTTGGTTATAAAGTAGATGAAGATAGGTCCTCTTTCTTTTTCGAAAAGTATAGAATGTAACAGAGTTGTTTACTTTGTTGTAAATAATAAATTTTGAATTAAAATATGAATCCTACTGGAGTCATACTGGTGATCATGACATAAATTTTATACTCATACTCATCAATTTACTTTTCTGAGGATCTCAAAAACATTAATAAAAGGATAGTTTCAATATTTTGTCATGTTTTTCGAGTTGTTCACAATTTGATTTTTTTCTCAGCTTATTGGAGATTTCCTTGTCTTTTCTGCTGATGCTGCATAAGTTTTTGTTTGCTCTTTCGATCTGTGAAATTATTTTTCAATACTTGCTGTGAAAAGTTAATTTCTTTTTCTCTTGGGACCAATTGAACTGACCATTTAGACTGTCCATCCCTTAATTGTGGAGACAATCCCCTTTGGAACATTGAATCACTAAAATTTCAGGATTTCACTGTTTATGAAACATCCATTTTGTTGCAAAGTGTAATATTTTGAAGTTATTTCATTTTTTGTCCTGTTCTTCCTCTTCCACATCTTTTTTATATATATTGTCTTGGTTATTGTATATTTTTCAACTGCATATATGGAGTTGAAAAATATACCACAACCAAGAAACAAGTACTATAGTAATCTACTCACCCCTCACTCTCCCAATTTCAATTAAGCCCCCTTATTTGTCGAATATTATCTCTTCCGCTTTCTTTTCTATGACCCTTACTACTATTTATTTATATTACGTTTTTCCTCGTTAGTAATTATTTGATTTTAGTACGTAAATTCTCCAGCTTTTGCGGCTTTTCCAACTATTTTTATATCCAAAATTCTTTCTCAATTCACCACATTAAGCCATACCTCTTAAATGTTGTAATAAGATAAACCATAACCCTGTTAGAAATCCTTATTCAGATGTAGAACACATTTCTTCTCACAATGTACCTATTTATCTTTTGCACCTATGATTTATTGTCTACCAATGACAAGAGTGTCTTTAGCTACCATTTAATTCATAAATCTATCAATGAAATATTCTCTCAGTCAATTTTGCATTTTCACTGCAATCATGAGTTACTACATAGTTTCGATCTCACCTGTAGCATCATTGTTGTAAGGGAAGCTTGAAAATATTTTTAAGTTACGTACCCTTCGTCTGTACTTAATTTTAATTAAATAATCGAGTAAAATGTCGGCTGAACATTTTTTTTAGTATTATAAATTCACTCACAGCTATAACAATAGAAAAATAAATAATTTTATGCTGCTTCTTCCTTTAATATGTCATAAATGCATATTTATATTATTTTTTACTTAATTTGATAATGCTGCGGGTTATTCATCTTCTATAATAGAATCACAGATTCTGTGTTTTATCCTTCTGCTTTTTTGTTTTATGAGCAAATGAATTTGATATGGAAGAACATCTTTCTTATATAACATTTTATAAATAATAATCTCACGGAAATGACAATGTTGTGGCCACGATTATATGACGTTTTGACACTAGACACTATGTGGTGATGACCACGTTCTTACCACCTTTTCACCACATTCGCCACCAAAATGCCATGTGACGAATAGTGGCGAACACGTGACGTGTTTGCTGGGCAGGATGACATTTTAGCTCTTCGAAAGGTTTGGTGGATATTTTTATACTTTAAATCTCGAGATTGGATAAATCTTAATTTTCATATTTTTATTTAAATGGAGAAGGTAAAAGGATGTGTGATAAAAGCTCCTCTTTGATGTTTGTTTTGGGAACTGCCTTTTCATCAATGTGCTTCTCAAAAATTGTTCAGTATTGTATAAAATTGAAATATGTAGGTAAAAAATATGCCATTTGTCATAATTTTATTTGAAATAAGGCTGAAATAAGAAGACTGAAAGAAAGAATAAAGGAAATAGAGAGTAATGCTCTATTTGACCATGGAAGTATTCTTTTGTGGGAAGAAGAGATTGTGAGCCAGGAGGAGCTGAATCAAGTCGTTGAATTCTATGCTCATGAAGATAGGATCAAAGCTAAGGTAGGATATTTTACTTTTTGTGGTTGTCCTCTTTTCAAATAGCTTCTTGTATTATTTGATTATCGTTTCCATTCAGAATTTATTTGATGTCATATATGTTTCAAAGGAGTGCTTTTCACGTGATAAAAGTGGTACCTATTTAGATGGATTATTTTTGCAATCTTCAAATATCTTGCTTTGCTGAAGCAAAGATTACATGGTTGTGGTTGTAGTAATTATAGGTTTCCACTCCTGATGAACCAATATCATGTTGAGGAGAAGTTTTCTCTTTTCAGGCCATGTTTAAACCATGTTTGTTCAACCGTTTCCTCTTTGTGCTCTTCCTCATCCTTAATTTTCTTGCTTTTATTCTCAAATATCCATTTTTTCTTTTCAAAGGCCTCTTGCCCTTTGTCTCTCTTCAATATTCTCTCGAGTAATTCCTGTTTTCTGCATTTTCTACATTTACAATCTATTAAATCTTATCTTAAATATTTCATCTCACTGTATTCTTATCTATGTCTAATAAAGTACTTACAAATTCTTCCGGTCTCTTCCATTCTCATGGAGTGTATATAAAATGTAATTCTCCATTTCCTCAAGTTTCTTGTAATTTTTCTGAATCCAGCTTATGATAATGTCTTCTCACATGTACTGTATTTTATTAATATAATCTATCGATGCGGCCGAGATGTTGTGGAAAGATATAACGTTAGTAAGGGAGCAATGGTGGTAGGAGAGGTGACGTTTGATTTCAAGCTGTTCTAGGGCATTGAGTCGAGGACTTTTACTTTGAAAGTGAAGGATTTCTGGGGAAAAATCACTTGAATGACTGTTTTCGAAAAGGTGTTTAGCAAAGTGGGAGGAGGGAGATTTATGGAGGAAAGCTCTATGGTGTTCTTGTGTTCTGACATTAGAATTGCGGGTTGTCATCCCAATGTAAATTCCATCACAATCATTACAATTTAATTTATACACTCTCGGTCTGTCTAAAGCTTTGAATTTATCTTTCGAATTGGCTAGTAATTTCATTAGCCTGTTATTATTTTTATATCCTGGAATCACGAAATATTTTTTAAAAAGGTTTTGCAGACTATAAGATATGGAGCCTTTGAAAGAGAGGGCCACACGTCGAGGGGTTTCTATATCAGTTACAGAGGCAAGGAGGAAAATTCGTCTGGTAACGAGGTTCTTTTCTTTTCTTGAAAGCAATTTATCAATTAAACTGGTAGGATATCCATTGGCACTGGCTCTAGCTTTATTAGTATTTAGTTCACGGGAATAGTTAATGGGGGAAAGGGGTATCTGAAGCAATCTATCGATAAGGCTATGGAAAGAGGCTATTTTATGAGAGTAATGATGGTTATAAACAACAGAAATGATAATATTTGTATAAGTGGGCTTACGATAGATACTAAACTCAATCTTATTACTTTTTAGAGTTGTATTTTGTACAGCAGGCCCTTTTTTGCTCAAATTTAGAAAAAAGTTGAACTACTTATAATTTGTAAGAACTAAACTATGCTTATTATACCAAAGTACAAAATGAAATCAGAGAATAAGTCTATGCATATGCTATGTATAACAAATTAGAAATAATCAACTTTACCTAAGTGTTTATGGGGTGCATAAAATAGTCAACACCTGTAACTTGCTGTCACAGTTAGATTAAGAGTAAAATGGTTATTTAAATCAACAGAGATCTAAAAGAGGACCCAGGTCTGAGGTTCTTGGAGCCAAGTAGTGTGCCACCTTGTAGATCAGAACTTGGAAAGAAACTGAAAAACATTTGGTGACTCAATAACTACTCTGAACAGCAACCAGCTCGAGATAACAACATCGGGAAATCAATCAGAAAATAAGTCTCAACAATAAATATAATAAGTAATAGTATTAAGCTCTCAAACAATATCATACAACAAAATATCACTTAAAATGAACTGCTCATTGACAATTAGTACAAAAATCACTGAATACGACCGTCAATTCGGGAAGACTCTGAATTTAGAAGACGTCGCAAAACTCTCTCTCCAAAACAACCTTCACTAAAGCTAAAAAAAAGCTAAAAATCCTTACAATTTAAGAGTACTTGGTTCTATATATTTGTACTGCAAGAAATAATTGCAGGTGTTCTTTGTGAGAAAAATTATATCAGTGTTTGATTTTCCATTTTGTAATAATTTTTTCCATACCAACTTTCAATGAGAACTAATTACTTGGGTATATCCTTAGGCAGTGTTCGAAGGTAGCCCAACTTAGTTTCTCTATGCGTTTCTTGGAAGAGTGAGTGAATCCAATACTTTGATGGAAAATTCATGAATGTTCAGTAAGAGTGAGACCCAGTGGCACAGAGAGGAGGTTTTCAGGGCAAAAGAAGCAAATTGACAAGGAATAGATATATTTATACTACTACCACAGAAGAAATTGTTACAGACGACCCAGGGTTTGAATGCATAGCATCATCTTCAGGTGCATACATAAAAGAATTCACAGTATATATAGAAGAGAAAAAGAGGGGGTTAGTGGAGTTAAGGGAAGAGCGGGGCCGGAATAGGAGACAATGTAGGTAAGGACGAGGTATTGGCGTTGTAGAAGGTGGTGGGGAGGGGATATGGGGTAAGTAATCCTCTTAACCCCATCCCCCCCCTTCTACAACGCCCATACTTCATCCTTACCTGCATTGTCTCCTATTCCGGCCCCGCTCTTCCCTTAACTCCACTAACCCCCTCTTTTTCTCTTCTATATATACTGTGAGTTCTTTTATGTATGCACCTGAAGATGATGCTATGCTTTCAAACCCTGGGTTGTCTGTAACAATTTCTTCTGTATTAGTAGTATTAATATATCTATTCCTTGTCAATTTGCTTCTTTTGTCATGGAATACCACCAAGTAAAGCCTCTTTTAGTCGACTTTTGGTTTTCAGGGGTTCAACCCCTCCCTCCAAAGAGTCAAGTCCTATGACTAGCTCTGTTATTTTTTCTGCTGAAGAGTACAAAACCCCAATAATCACGCAAGTCTTACAGATAGATTGCTTGTCATGTGTTTGCTTGATAAATTCAGCAAAAGTTTTGCATACCCGTAAATAAGACTCCGATTTCAGCTAAGATGATGTTTTCGGTAGCAGAGCAGGACTAGAGCCGACTTCGATATCAGTGGGACGCTATGATACAAGTGTTTTGCACATTATGTTCAACACATGCACTTCTTAAGCCTATCCTTCAGTTAGATGACTCACACCATAAGAGAAGATTCCTATTAGAGAAATTCAAAAGTGTTGATTTGTTTACTCCTTGCAAAAATACAAGGGAACATTCGAGAAGTGATTTGAAACTTACTCCCTGAAAACAGAGATTAAGATTATGTTTGAGGGACAAACAGGTTGATAAAATGCTCACTTAGATCTTCTGCATGTGACTGGTTTAATTTCTCAAAACCACCAATATTGGTTTCGAGAAATTTATAGTGAACAGTTTGAAGGAGAGTTTAGTTAGGATTCCATAAAGCGCAGATGGACATCCGAAAATTCTTTTCACTGTCCACTAATAGCTCGAGGCCTCTACTGAAAAAATGTAAGTTAATGGCTATGTGGTGTTTTGTGAAATGACCATTATTAGATGCATAAATAAGGATTGTCTTATTTTAGACCTATTATTGGAGGGCACATCTCAAGATGAGTTTAGTTACATTTCCAAAGGTACTGATTCCCTTCTGGACAATTAAATGTCTATACTGTAGACTTCATTACTCGGGATGTTAGAAAATATACTGACTTTATTTTATGATTGCCTGTTAATTTGATGTATATTTACGAAAATAATTCGATAACTGAATTTCCATAAAGAAGTATTGGAGCAATACAAGATTGCAGTAAAAATTAATTTTTGATGATATTATTAATAATACACCATTAGGAAGTATGCACAGATTTATCGGAACTGTGATTTGATGACTTGAAATAAATTTTATAAACTGTTAAAACTATAACTTAAATTCTTCAGCTTCCTTTTTGATGCAGCCAATTTGATGATTTTTTTACGCATTAGATTTGATTATTTATTTTAATGTTCTAGATTGATGACAACTAAAATGGAGATTCTGTGCAATCCATGGAAACTTTTTCTGTGATTTTCTTATTTAAAATTTTTCATTCTTGGTTTTGAAACATTATAGTTTTTGAGAACGCTCTTTCATTATTTTTGAGTTTAAGTATTTACTGAATTGAAAGATTCTCTTTCTAATAAAATATCTTAGTAATCAAATATAATTAACTTTAGATTCCTAGCAAAATTCTGGCATGGTGCATATAAACCTTGTGCAATAAGCTGTATATATATTTCATAGCATTATTTTTATACAGTGATGGCGTTTTCTGGGCAGGTGACATTTCAATTAAATTCCAAAATCTGCGGATGATATAGTCTATTTACGAAAGATATTCAAATAAGCAAGGGTGTGCCAATCTGGGGGATCTAATGAGAGAATGTTAGATTTAATCTACTGTATTCTCTAAGACTCGGGAAGTTTATGTCTACTACTCTAAAAACTTCAGCTTAGAAAAAAATGACTTTTTAATAAATCTAAACTGAAATCCAAACAACACTTATGATAAGTTTCCAATAGTTGCTTATGTAAACTACTATATTGGAAAGTTTAAGAAGTTGGCCACATAAGCGTTAAACTCCTCTAGTTTCAATGCATTTAGTTATTGAAAGAATTGACGTATATTGTAGTAAGCATGAATTCACTAGCCTCTGTTAGGTAGGCATTTTTCGTTTTCTCGGCAGACTTGGACACCCCCTTCCCCCGTTGTCAAATCCTGGCTGCACCACTGGTGAGACCAAAAGATGCAATAGCAGTTGCAATTGTATGATATAATCAAGAAGTTTATATATTTTATGAATAACTAAATATAAAGAATCTTTTAAAATGCTAAACTTTTGCATGAACTCTTTCATCCTACTCTTTTATAATAATTGGGTACTATTCATACCCTTAGTTTTGAGCCTTCTTTCAACTATTAAGATGCTTTATTATTGGTTGGGAATGAGAATATAAAATAAAAATTATTCCCAATAATTTTCTCAGTTGAAAATTTTACTTCACAGGAGCAAAACCTGCTGCTGGAAAAGCTACAGACTGAAGCAAGAAATAAGCAACAAAATTTAGAGAAAATATCATATGACATTAAGTCCCATGAGCTTGCCTTGGAGCATGCAAGTAATTTATTTCGCAATATTCATGGCAACAGACAGTTCCTGATCAAGAAGTGGGAAGGTTGTGTATCATTTGTTGGCAAGCGGGATGAAGAAATTATGATTTTGCGCAATGTTTGTAAACATGATTAAATCCAAGTATAATAGCGAATTGATTCATGATAATATAATAAATTTATTCATCATTTTAACAGGAAATTGATGGATTACTGCAAAAATTTTCACAAAAAAGGGAATTGCTTCAAGATGAATTATGTTTCATGTCTGCTCTTGAGCGAAATAACAAAGAGACTGAATTAAAAACAAAATCCTTTGATAAAGAAGCTGCTACGTTTTTGGAAATAAGAGTCAAAAGCAAGCAAAGAGTAGAAGAGATAGAAAATGAGGTAAATTAACTCAGGACAAAACTTGGGATTGCATATGTGTTTTGAAGTATATGGGTCAAAATCAGAGAGGTGAATAATTCGCTTCTGAATATGATTTTCGTATTGATTTTATATTGTGGTATTTAAACATACTTATAGTCTGTAATCATAAGTACCCAAAATAACTTAAAATAATATTTACATTTTCCGTTTTTTTACTTAGAAACATACTCCTAAAGTCATTCCTTCCTTAAGTTGTATATGGAGGGAACGCCTCCATATACAACTTTTCATCTTTCAACTGAGGTTAAAATAATATAAACTTCAATGTAAGAAGTGAAGCTGAAGTGAAGTCAAGTGAAGTGAAGATGTAGGTGTATATATATTGTTTATTTAAGCAATGAATGTGTAATTTTATTCGCATTATTCAAATTTTTCATTAATTTGGCTTTCAAAGGTTGTTTGACATTTAGTAAGTCATTTTGTGAATGCAATAATATTATGGCGAAATATATGAATTAATTGCATTATATGGTTATTTTGAGCAGTCATGTGAAGCACTTTTTACAAGGAAGTGCCCATGTTTGTTTGTTTTCCGCATTCAAGAATATTTTTCTCTGATAAGTATCTTTCAATTTAATATTTGGGTAGCGCACTTTAATTCCTCTTCCTTACAGGTACGCCACTCATTGTTTATTTTGCCAAAAAAGTGATTATTTTTAGCATTATTCTTTCATCACTACTCAATAACCTCAGAATTCGGTATCCAATATGGCGTTTTTGCTGTACAAACAAAAGTATATATCAAATCGTCATTCTAGGAAAGGTCATTCCGGGAACGTTCTCGGACAATAATGAGCGTTCCCAAAATGATGCATCCATTATTGAAATGATGTTTAGCTTTTCTAAGGATCTGTATGCGCTAAGTTTTACTGTTTTAGACTAATTCTATTTTTGCTTTTAGTATATTATTAATAGAGATATAGAGGAAGATAAAAATAAAAATGAAAAACAGTTTATAAAGGAAATAAATACAAATACTTCAGTTTATTTAAGACAACGCAAAATGGTTAATGCAAGGAAGCACAAGTTTCTAAATAAAAAGACTCCTGAACAAAGAGAGTTGAAAAATATTTTTTTAATCCATTGCTAGAGATATTTTTTATATGAAATGATATGTTTCAGAAATGAACAAAAACAAAGAACTGAAAGATAATATTTGACGAAACCGAGATTATGATACAAATATATTTTGCTGAAAATCATACGACTAAATAAGGGAAAAAATGACAATTTACACATTTTGGAGAATCTAAAGGCCATTTGACCAACCACGAAGGTGTCCTTCACAATAGAAAAGGTGATTCAGTTCATGACTTGACTTGAGTTGGATTTTATGTAACCTGGGGGAGATGAAGCTCCCTCTCCCCCCCTCAGGGCTCTCATGGGGGTACTTTTTCAATGTGAGCAATAGTTTTGACTATCAGGTGGATGCTGTTTGGGGTCACCTGAAGCCTCTACTACAGACAATTTCAAGTTCAAGAAATCATGTCCAAACACTCCTTTCAGAAATAACTTCTGCAGCTTGGACTTTCAGCAAACCTGGTCCCAGAAAAAGGTCTATGGATGGTGTAAGCGGTGTATTAAAGAAAACAGCTAATAGTTATGATTCAAAGACAAAGAATTCAAAATTGCTGCAGATTTTGTCAATATATTTGAAAAGTCAACTGTCTTACTTAAAAAAAATAATGATGCTGAAACTGTGGCCGTGAAGGAGTTAATTCCCGGAAAATTAAATGCCATACTCGGTATCATGAATGTTAACATGATAACATGGCAGAGAGCGTCAGATATATCTATATCATTAAACCAGCATGCAAAGTTGCTGAAAAAAATAAAACTACAGGAATTTTCCACAAAGAAGCAAGATCCAGAAGCTCCTAAAAATGTTTTTTTAACGTAATTTGTAAGGCATTTATTAATATATCTTTCATTTATTATTGCAATTGCCGTTCAGAGAATGCTGCCGTCATTCAGGGAATGTCTCCGTCATTTCTGGGAATGCTGAAAAAAGACGAATAATTCAATATCAATTTATGTATCTAAAAATGTTTATATATAGATAAATAAATATTATACCAACTCATTGCAGGTGAATTACGTATACAGGCTTAAATTGTTAAAAATAAATAATAATTTTGTTTGTAAAATTATAGAAGATAGAATAACAAGAAAAAATAATAATAAAATAATGAAGATCCCTGGGGAGAATGAATGTTTTGGCATTGTTCTCTTCACAGGCAATGATCCTCTATTCGTGAAGTTAGTCTTTTTAGTAACAAAACCAATATCTCATTGTTCTCTTATTTCAGATCAGTTTGGTGAGCAGGAGTTTTGCAAATATTGGGAAGTTATTGCAGCAAGAGCGCTGTCATTGCAAATTTTTGACTAAAGGAAATTCAGATATGAACAAATGTGTTGAAAGATTAGATAAAATTGTTGTTGCTTTGAAAGACAATTTAAAAGACGTCCTTTCTCATCATGTATCTGCTAATGAAAGGAGGGCCCAGTTGGATGACATTCTTATGGTATATATAGTAGTTCTGATTAGTTATGATTCTGTTCTCTGTATTAATTATCATCTTTGAAAAGAAAATGCATGTACAATTTATTATGTAAATTCTTGCTCTTCATGTAATTTTTAAATTAAAAACATATTTGGATGGTATACACAAAAATATTAATTAATAATGGAAATCAGTTTAAGTATTTATAATTTTCTTTGATTTGTTCTAAAATAATTAAACTGTAAAAGCAAATTTACTCACTGGTGTTCTGGTAAAATTAATCTACTCTTCTTCAATGATTTAATTAGGTTCAAAGTTATGAATAGTTGCTCATCTCTTAAATTATGAACTGACCAAAATACTAAAATTCAATGTGGGTGCAAGGTGAAATATTTAAGATGCAATGACCATCTGCTGTTCCTTTCAAAGTAATAAATACAATAGAAGTCTTCTGGGGGTATTTTTCACAGTACAAACAAAAAACCATGGCTCATAAAATTTCCTTCACCTTCAAAAGCAGTTAAAATTGAATGGTTATTTTGTTTTAAAGAAGCACTTTAAAAGAGATGGTGTAGATGATTGGTTAAAGCAAATATGTGGTGAATGCAGGATTTTTCCTACTTGATTTGGGTTTGGTTGGAGACAAATATTTCAAAACACATGGAGTTGAATTTACCGCATATACCGGTGTATAAGTCGACCCCTAAGATTTTTGCGTGAATTTCAGGTTTTAGCCTATGTTCAGCGTATAAGACGACCCAAAAAATAAGGCAACACCACTTCCCCAGCTCTATGCTATGAGAAGAAAAACTACGGTATCCATAAATTTACAATTGCTTACCACATAAGATTAAGATGGTAGAATTGTTTCTTTCAGCTGTCATGTCAACTTCTCGCCTCTGCTTAACTATTACACACGTTTCACTCAGGCTTTGCTAATAAAAATGCATTACGGAAGAGAAACGCAATAGTATTAAAAATTTATTAAAGAAATAATGGTAAAAAAGCGTGATAATAACAAATGAAGACACTGCTGAAACAACTTCTAACTCCTAACACTAAGTCCAATCATAACAATTATATAAATAAAAGCAAACTATGATGTGCTCATTGATCTTCATTTGTAAAAAACATCAATATACCTGTATATATATTAAATTTTTATAAACTAAAAATACGTTTGAAGAAATTAATATAATTTGCGATGAATAAATATTCCTAAAATTTATTTTAAAGATATAAAAATGGTGTATTAATTCAACTCTTTTATTATAAAAACATTTCATAACTTATATATTGTAATTTTAAAACCCTAAACATTCCTCATCTTCATCATGTAAAGTAAAGAGACCTGTTAAACAAAAAAAAATTAAAAATTATTATGTCTTTCTAACATGTCACGCCTTCTCACATTGATTTCAAAGAGAACTTTGTCTGTGTGGTGATATTGATAGTAGGTTGGTTGTTGGTGGCACCATAGGCTTGCCGATAATTAGTTTGCAGGGCTTTACATTATTACTTTCGTCCACAATTGTATTTCGTGATGAAATTTGTTTTATATAATATCCACGTTAATTAGGCTTGCCAAAATTTCAGTAAGAAATAATTGTGGTGAGTTGCAAGTGTTTGTGCACAACAAGTGTTGAGCAGGCAGTTATTTACTTATTAGGTCTCAGGGCACTGATTTACCCCTCAGTGGTAAAGGGTTGAATTTTATGTTCAGTGTATAGTCGACCCCTTGTTTTTGAGAGGATTTTTTAGGCTTCAAAGGTCGACTTATATGCCGTTATGTATGGTAATTATCATTCATGAGATGCTTTATTTTTAAATGATATTAGATTCAAATCTTTTCTATACTATTGTACTTCTTCTGTTAATGAAGAGTGTTTTATTGTATTATTGTGACTGCTGTATAATTTTCACCATTGTATTGGAACTAATTGAAATAAAACTTGACTTTATTTTAGACTGAAGAAACTAATTTAACTGAAGTAGAAAACGAGCTGAAGAATGTGCAATATAACATTTTTGTCAATCAATCTCATCTTCAAAGCCTAAAAGATAAGGAGCTGTCACTGAGAACCTTCATTGATGGAATTGATTCTTCTATTAAACTTCTAACCAATGAGAAGATTGGAACTTCAAAAAAAGTTGTGCAAAAATTTCAAATGGTGTACAATTTGGTGAGTATCTATGTATATAAATAATTACACTCACACACATATACATATATCTATTATATATAGATGCTTCTCCGGATTCATTCATATATACGAGTAAAATAATGCTTGCATTCTGCAAGCATGTTGATAACACAAATTTCAAGTCAACATCATATCGAGAGGGTCCTCAAAAGTAGAAAAAGTATTGAAAATATTCTTAAAATTCGCTGCAAATTTCTCCGTCCAGCATCAAACCCAGGTCTTCCTGGTGATAATTACTATGCAGAACAACAAAAGATCACTGTCTCTAACTATGTGTAAAAACTCAAGCAGAAATTTTGGCTGCAACTGCCTCAAACAATGTCCTACTTTTCACATATATTCCTTATGTGAGATATATTGATGTGCTCTGGCATCGAAGCCAGGTACAGCATGGTCTTATCTAAATATTTTTCTTAATTGGAGTCTTAATATACATCTTCTATCTAACCAAGAACTTCATATCATTTCAATAAGTGCATCAAAAATATAATGAAAAATTAACCCAATGTATTTTAAAAGCGACATATTTACTGTCTGGCATCAAACCCGGGTCTTTCTGGTGACACTTCTTATGCAACACAATAGCAGATCATCATCTCTAACCTCTAATGTGCAATTACATAAGCAAGATTTTATCCCTGAAAACCCACCCTTGCCATAAAATCGTTTTTAACCCACATTTTTTAACACTTTTCAATAATAGACAAAGGGCAACCAAACCCCTGCCAGTTAGACTAAAGCAACTTTTAGAGAATATTGTGGTGGATTTACCACCAGTGTACGCTAGTGGACCTCCAGGACATGTTCCTTGCATGTCCCTTTCCCCAAATCCCTGACTCTACTATCCAGACTGCCAAAAGCATCAACAGCTCCACAGTTGTACCAGCAAAGCTTTGCTGAGATCCTGTCTCACTATCACAGATACACTCCTATTTTTACTGATGGGTCAAGATCCGATTCAAATGTTGCTTGTGCAGTTGTCTCTCCCACTACTGGAGTGGTGGGATTAAAATTACACCCAAACTGTAACATATACACTGCAGAACTTTATGCAATAAAGACAACAGTGCAGCAAATGGAATCATGCGACAAGCCTGTCATAATATGCACAGACTCACTAAGTGCCATACAAGCCATCACATCCCTCTTCCCCACACATCCTCTCGTACAGGAGATTCATTCATCTCTCATAGCTCTACACTCACGTGGGAACAGAGTAATATTCTGTTGGGTACCAGGACATGTTGGCATCACAGGGAATGAGAAGGCTGATGCAGTTGCTAAGAGTGCTCTCTTAAAACCGTGTACGAACTCAACATATCTCACTTCATGTGACCTACGGATCATGCTCAGGGAATAGATCCATCAAAAATGGCATAAAAATTGGCAGGACTTACAGGGAAATAAACTTCGGGAGATAAAACCTACTGTGTCACAATGGCAGTCTTCCCTCCGAAACAATAGGCGAGAGGAGGTAGTGATCGCACGTCTGCGAATAGGCCACTGTAACCTGACCCACTCATTCCTTTTCAAAGGTGAACCAGCTCCCATAAGCACTAAATGCAACACCCCGCTCTCTGTAAAACATATTTTTACTGAATGCGAGCAATATCAGGCTTTAAAGAACAAACTGCATATCAAAGGTGATCTCAGGGATGTTTTAGGGAATGACCCAGTAAAACTAGATAATGTGTTACAGTTTCTCAGAGAAGCAGGTCTGTACAACCATATATGAAGCTGCATCCCTCTCTAAAGACGAGCTTAGCTCTGCTTTAGGAGGGTTACTCCTTCTGTTGTTGGTTTTTATTTACATATTTATTGTTAATATTTTATACATTATTTATTTATTTATTATTATTTTAACCGGATATTTTATGAATTTGGACTTATCCTGCTGGCAGGAAATAAATATGACAGCAAATTATAGCAGTCAATAACTGATAAGCATTGGCGCAAATAACCTAGTGGTTGAGGCGCCATGAACCCCACTACTACTACCAAAAGCTACCCCAATGTATTATATATGGGGGATATATTTACCGCCCGGCATCGAACCCTGGCTTTTCTGGTGATACTTTCTATGCAGCACAACAGAAAATCACCATCTCTAACTATTTATGCAAATTCAAGCAGAAATATTGGGTGCAACTGCCTCAAACGGCATCCTACTTTTCCCTTATATTCCTTATGAGAGAAATGTTATTGTGCTCTGGCATCGAACCCAGGAACAGTTCCGTCTTATCTATATTTTTTTCTTAAACCAATTCTTACAATACATCTTCTAGCCAAAAATAAACTTCCTATCAATTCAATAATTGCATTAATAAAATAATGAAAAACTACTCCCATGTATTTTGAAGGGCAGATATTTGCATCTTCCTTGCATCGAACCCAGGATATTTTTATATTTATTTTAGGGATAAAAAAAAATACTTCCCTCATAGCTAGAAAATTAAAACTAAAGGAGCCAAAAAGGAGAAAAAAATTTAGATAAAACCGAACTGTTCCTGGGTTCGATGCCGGGGCACATTAAAATTTCTTTCATAATGAATATAAGGGTAAAGTAGGACGTCGTTTAAGGCAGTGGCAGCCAATATTTCTACTTGCATTTTCACACATAGTTATAGATGGTGATCTTTTGTTGTGCTGCATAGTATGTATCTCCAGGATGACCCAGGTTCGATGCCCGACTGATATATTGCTGCATATTTTAGGACTATTTTCAATACTTTTTTTTCTATTGAAGACCCTCGCAATATGATGCCGACTTGTAATTTTTGAAAATATTTTTTAAAGGCACTCCTGATAAATTAGACAAATGAATTGCTAGGTATGCTATAATCTGTAAGTATCTGTTGAAAACCATAAATTCATGTTTGTAGATTGTCCTTGGTTCGACAGTAGGTCAGGGCAAATACCTCTCATTTAAAATGCTTGCAGTGATTTTTAAGATTTTTTTAAAAATCACTTCCCGATAAGATGGAAACTTGAAACTTGGCATGCAGATAGACTTCATAAATGTATTCTATGTACGCTTTTTACCATTTTGCTGATGGCCCTTGTTTCGATCCTAGTTATTTACATTCTTCAATGCATTTCTTACGGAGATAATGGAAACTAAGTTTAGATACTTTCCGGCATGATATCGACCTCAAACTTTGCATTAATTAAGATCAAGTCCTAACAAGCCATAATGTGTATTCACAGCTGCCAATAGGTGCTTGGTTCGACACAGGGTATCTCTAAAATTAGTAACTGATAAGATTTTAAAGATTTTTTTGAACCCCTTCCTGATATCATATAAACTTTAAACTTGGCATGTGAATATAGATCATAGATATATTTCACATGCGGTGTTTTAGGTTTCCCTGTTCGTCTATGGTTAGAAGCCATTTACATTACCCTATGCATTTCAGATGAGGATAACGGAGTCTTAATTTAGGACCTTCCTGGTATGATATCAACTAAAAAATTTGAATCAAATAAGTTATATTTCTAACAGGGGGTTATGTGTATTCACATCTTCCAAAAGATTCTTTGTTCGACACCAGGCGTCTCTACTATTTAAAAACGTATGGCGGGAATTTCAAATTATTTGTGATTCGGTTTTGAAAATATTTTAAGCTACCATTCGGTAGGGTAGGGAATTCAAAATCACAGAGATTCCAGAAAACATGCTCTTCTTTCTTTATATCTATAACTGTCACCAGAAAAATGTGAGTTTGACGCCAGGTGGGTGCAAATTTAAAATTAAATGTGGTCCTCTAACTTAATTCTGCAATCCACCTTTGAAATATATGGTAGAATACAAATGGTGCCCCAGCGGCGAGCCAATGATCATAAAGTAAAAGATAAATTGTAAATATGAAACACTCATTACTTCTGTTCACATTCTCGCTATACAATTTCCACCTTCTCAGTAAATTAACCATAAATAAAAAAATCAATTTGAGTGTTACTTGGTGGAACTTCATTTTTCAAAAACACCAAAAATAAAAACACAACACACTTGTACTGATTCCACAAAATTTAATGCAACTGTTAACCGGTTTTGGTGTCACAGCACCATCCTCAGAACATGTTCTTGTGACTGAGGGGGAGGAGGAGGCTGTGACACTGAAACCGGTTAACAGTTGCATTAAATTTTGTGGAATTAGTACAAGTGTGTTGTGTTTTTATTTTTGGTGTTTTTAATCATGAATAATTTGAAATTCCCGCCATACTATTCAAATGGTAGAGATGCCTGGTGTGGAACCCAGGACCTTTTGGAAGAATTGAACACATATAACAACCTGGTAGGAATAAAACTTATTTTTTTCAACTTTTTAGTTTCAATAATAGTCATTTTGATGCCAAGGGAGTTGATTAATCAATTCTAAATTGAATCCTATGGCAAAAAAAGAACATTTGTGGTTTAAAAATCAATTTTGGATGAAAAATGGCCTACTGGAAAGAAGTAATTTCATGAATTGGGTTCTTGTTTGCTGCCTGAAGTATACACTTTAAGAGATCCTCAGATCACATTTAAACATTGGTGTAGTGTGTGTGTGTGTGTGTGTGTGATTACTTTTATTCTTATCAGTAATTGTAGTTTTTCACATAATATTTCAATTTCGAAAAACTATAGGTAGTAAATTATCTTAAAGTATTTCATTTTGAAAAGTGGAACTATGAGACAGTCATTAATTGCTCGTATTTGTGAGTGAATTTGTTGCAGCTAGATGGTGAGTAACCAAAGTGGATTCCAAGTCAAATCTCATTCCATCATCTTTCTATTCAAAGGTCAACTTTTACTTTAGTGTATAAGGTGTGAACACTCAATGTCCTTAGAATTTTGTGGTTAATTTTAAGATTTTCTTTAGGCTCAGCATTTATTGTTTTTAGATGATGTTAAATTAAGTGCTGCTCTCCATAATAATTGAATGATACCGCTTGAGAAACATTTTGCTTGCCATTCTCTTGGAACCACAAATATGATACTCTTCACTACCATAAGTTTACCGTTTTTCATGATCTTCAACCACAGTATATCTATGACATGTTTACTTACAAATATTCTGTTTCCTGTAAAATTACCCGCTCCGGCCCTAACTATCTTCTATGCCCAATCCCTCGGACTAACACATACCTAAAATCCTTTTTAATTTCGTCATCTAATTTCTGGAACAACCTGCCTTTACACATTAAAAATTCCACCTCTGCACAATCATTTAAAGAAAAACTGTTTGATTACCTTTTTCTTTCTACAGAATTACTCTTATTACCATAATGTTGGCATATTTTTTTCTCTTTATTCTTTTTTATATTTTTTTTTGTAAGATGTCTATCATTTGTATTTGACCTATTGTTTATAATTTGTATTATTTATTTTTATGTGAGCAGATAGAATTTGGATATTTGTTTTCTGTTCTTATGGGACTCATAATCCCAGAGCAAAATAAATTTATTATTATTATAAGTCATTTTGCCAATGTGTGAGCTAATGTGAGTGGTAACCATATGTTTGTTTGATGCTTTATTAGCGAGGTTAGGCCCGTGTGGGCTCTCTTCCACCTAGCCTTGTATGTAGACATAATATATTCACATATAAATTAAAACAGAGTAGTGTGTGGGAAAAAATCTTTGCTACTGAATTATTGTCACAAGATGCTTGATATGTATTATTGCAAGTTTTCTTTTCCTCTTGAGTCGACTATAGTCCACTGCCCATAAAAAATGTTGATTATAAGGATCTTGCTGAAAATGCTTGCATTGCTTTAAGACAACCTTTCCCTTGTTTAAATATTTTGCTTAGCAACTGTTTTAGGGGTGAACATGTTATAGCTCTAATATTTCCTCAATTTTTGGAAAAATTCCACCAGGTTAATTTATTTTTATTTTTCTGCCCCTAAATCACACAAAAAGAAAATGAAGCAATTTTTTTCAAATCCACAGCACTCAGCCAAAAGTTTGAACAGAAAGTAATCACAATAGAAGACCTACTAAGCATGCACGTAAGCTGTGATGAGAGCTTCTCGATGAGGCGAAAGTGTTGCAATAAATTAATCCTTATGACCATTCCTCTTGTTAGTTTCTTTTCCCTTTTGCATGTCTTCTTATATATATATCACTATTACTCATTCAATAGGTACTATCAACTTATTATGGAAAAAATTTGACAATCTCTTGTAGCTCATGCTGTTGTTGGTCTTGTGCCAGAAGATGATATTTGCTCATCTTTTGGCTGTTGTTTTTGGTGATCTGATTGAGGACTATTTCAGTTCGGCATTTTCTGCAACCCACTGTTTTTCCTGCTGTTTATTACTAAGGATCAATCCCATTTATTTATCTATTGGGGAGCCCTTTTCCGCTTTCAGAAATACTCTCTCCACTGCTTTTCAAAGAAGTCTTTTATTATTGTGATTCGAAGAACTAAGTATATTTTTGAATGTGTGATATCTTATCGGATACCCATCATTATTGCAGATGAAACAGATGAAAAAATACAAAGAAACTGAAATTTATGAAGCAGCATATTACCAGGTGGTACTGAATATTTTTGGAATCTATTTTTAATATAATCTTTTAGAAGAAACAGGAGCATGCAGAACAGTTAGTACCAATCAAAGAAATGCACCTACAGACATAAAGGCCAAAAGGAAAATAGGCGAATTGGTGGAGAATCAATGGCGATAGAAATAAAACAGGTCTAATTTTTTTAGAAACTGTAATGGGTAAGAGGTGGAGTGCAGTTGCTTTGAGAAGTTTTTCACTCTAAATGGACTGCGTGATGACTCATTTTGTCCACACTCTTAAATTCATTGTAATGTAAAATGGGGAAAGGGTTCATACGCTTAAGCTTACTTCATAGCAAAATATCAAATTAAAAAAAAAATCTCTCAGGGAAAATCTAAAAACAGGAAGTTCCAGAGAATTTCAAGATAATCTTTAATGATTTTCAACCCAGTTTTTAAGGATAACAATGGAAACCAATTTTTAACAAAATGTCTGTTAAGTTTAATTTTTCAGCTGCTTCAAAATTAAATAGGCATACTGATTTCAAAACTGTTGTTAGTTTTCTTCTATCACATCATAATTTTTCTCTACAGCTTCTTAATATTACTTCTCTCTGAATTACTAATGTGAACAAAGAGAACATGCGAAACATTGCCGTTTGGTATACCTATGATTTGGTGAGAGCCCAGAGATCATTCAAGCGACTGTTACTTTTGTATTGTGAAAACTTCAGGATATAACATGAAAAACTAATCTAACATAAAGTATCCAAGTTAATCATCTGCTATGCGCTCAGTGCCTCATTCAGTTGAGATCCAAGTGCCAATTTTCAGAGAAATATCCTCTTTCAAAATACTGAAATACAAGAATGGTGAAGACCAAATTTACACCAACTGAAGATATTGCAATTAAAGATGACTCTGTTTGTAAGGGATTAGATCACTTGGAGTTGAATGATACAAGATTTGGGACTATCCAAAAGGCTTCAGAACTCATTAAGACTGCTTGAGAAAAACTTGCTTAAGGAAGGAGCTAAACCCTTCATTTTTTCAATCAAGAGAAAGTACATATCTGCAGTACTTTAGAAGTGACTGTGGATTTTTGTACTGCCATAATGTACATGGCTAAATGGAGGAGGAAGTAATTCTAGCCCATTCTGCAACTGAATGGCAACTGCTTGTCGATAGCTCAAAGTAGAGCTTAAAATGTGTACTCCACTATGGAAATTTATTTTGTGCAATAGGCTATTCAGCTTGTTATGGTAAAGAATATGAAGTCACAAACTGAGTCATTGATTTGTTACAATATGACATGCAGAAACGAATCAGCTGTATCAACCTTAAAATATCTACTTCCTACTTGGCTAGCAATGTGGATGCACTATCTATCCCTGTTTTATATTTATGTGGGACAGGAGAGATCAGGAGAAGCATTGGATGCATTCATATTTGCTGCCAAGACCTGACCACAAACCTTGTGATCCTATCATTTTATATCAACCTCTTCAGTCTACAGAAAGAATGTTAAAATGCACCTCTGTATATAAAATGGGTCTCATGAGTAAATCCGTTAAAGCAAACTGAAGGAAACTGTCTAAGCATCTCATTTGGCATCTTTTAGCTGGTCTTTTGAAAGATAAAAGCTGGTGTGTTTGATGGCCAGCAGATTTTGGAGCTCATTAAATATGAAAATTTTGCCAGATGACAAAACTCCAAAACAATGCTTAGGTGCCATTCAAAAACCTTGCCCAAGACTTTCATAGGAATACAAAAGCACAGAATAACACATTTTACGGGCATTTTCTGCATCTCAATGTCTTTCTGAAAAATCTTGGTGCAGTTAGAGTAGAGCGGATGGAACGATTCTACTATGATTTAATGATCATGGAGGCACAGTATCAGGGTAAATGGGATGTACATACATTTGCTGGATGACTGTTGTATGAAGACCAGGTGAGATATGGTCCACATATTGAACACTCCAGGAAAAGCAGTAAGTGAAAATATTGGATTCAGTGGCCAAAAGTTAGTCAGAGATTAGATCAAAGGCAACAAAATTTGTGTTCCCCAGTATAATTCATGTTTTTAATGAAATACTTATTCCTTTTTAAAATTTGAAGTGTTTGGTTGCATACACAAAAGGGAAACATGTTAATTACCGTTATCAATAATATATCATGAGCTAAAAATGCTGAAAATAGATGTACGACTATCATATTAAAAAGTAAAATAATAAGAAAATGAATTTCAGTATTTGATTTTTTCACGGATATTTGGCATCTCAATGTAAAATTTTATCTCTGAATCATCAACAAAAATATTTTTGTCCCATTCATTAAATTTCATTGATTAGCAGCTATTTGTTATCTTATGATATTTTTTTGCTCTAATTTGATGAAAAATAATTTTTTTAGACTGATATTCTCATCATTTACTCATGACATGTCAATTCAAGACTTATTAGTTGACAAGATGTGTAAAATTTTGAATTTAACTTTGTTTTTTAGGATTACCTAATTGAAAAGCAAGAGTCTCGCATTTCTCGCATGATGGGATACCAAGAATCAAGCAAGGAGGAGAAGTTGATAAAGAAACTGAATGGACTAGAAAAAGTTTTGGCTTTAAAAAACAAAGAACACAATTTTCTCTCATTGCAAAAAACTAAACTTGAGGTAAGTTTTGGTGTTTTCAGATGTTTCCTCTCTTCAATAGTAAGTTTTATTCCAGGATGCTTACTTAAATTAGTTCATGAATTAATAATGGAAATGATTGATTTTTATGTTTAATTAAGCCTGCATAATCAAACTGGAGAAAAAGAAGAAACACTTATACCTTCTTTTTCTCAAGTTTGATTATGGAGAACTACCACAAAGTCAAGGCCGAAGTAGTAGATTTTATAAGCCTGCATCTTATATTGACCTTCAACAAAGCTTCAGAGTATTTAATTTTGTGTACATATTACAGAATATTCAATTTACCCTAATAGTGTCTGAGAGTCAATAAAAATATCTTAGAATAATGCATTATTGCTGCTTGGATTTTCTTTGTTCTTTCACCTTTACACTTTTCACTTAGGGGTTGTTGCAGATTACCTTTTTGATAAATATCTGGATATTTTTATAACACCCATTCCATCTTCAGCTCATTTAATTTCACCATTTTTGTGCCGGAACTGAAAGATTTATAATTGCTGCTGTGAAAAAAGTTTCCTCTTTTATAATTTCCTCATATACTCATTCAGTTTTTGAGTAATTTGCATTTTTTCTTGTAATTCTATCTTTGTAATGTCAATATTTTCAATTTCCTTCAAAAATATCTAATGCCTGTTATGATTGCTTCCAAGCAAGTTAGGAAAGTTTAAAGTAAAAGTAATGCATGAATCGATTGTGATCAATTAGCATAAGGAATGGTTAAGTTCCTCCCTTGTTTTCATTCAGCCCCTTTTTTGTTGAATTATAAATTAATCATTTATTTATTGTCACCTATTGAAACAATTTTATGATATTGCTGAATTGATAGTATGATCAGAACTTTTTTGGAAAAGCGTTAAGGTAATTTTTCACATAAGGGCGTGCACCCAGGAAAATTCCCAAGGAAAAACGGACTTAAAAAAAGGTCTGTCTGGGCCCAGGATCAAAACTGAGATCTTCCTCTATCCGGGAGGCTGCTTTAAGCATCTAAGCTACCCAGCCAGAACATTTTAACAAGCCGTTTTGGGAACTTAGTGTGCAAGGGCAAGTGTAGTTTTGTCCGACTGTGTGGCATCGTCTACGGCCATGGCCTCATCGAGACACAAATGTGTAAAGGGGAAACCCACCATAAGGAATCACAAGGAAAAGGGTTTAAGGTACTTGCACTCAAGGGCGTGCACCCAGGAAAAATCTCAAGGAAATTGTTTTCCTGTGTGAAGTACTTTCAACCCTTTTCCATCTAAGCTACCAGAACATTTTAACAAGCTGTTTTTGTGGACTTTTTGGGCATGGGCAAGTATGGTTTTGTCCGACTATGCGGTGTCATCCACGGCCAAGGCCTCCTTGAGGCACTGGCAACACAAAGAGGTATAAGGAGGAGGAGGTTCTTTGCATCCCCAAAGCGTCTTGTTAAAATGTTCTGGCTTAGATGAATGAAGCAGCCTCCTGGATAGAGGAAGATCCCCAGCTCCATCCGACTTTCTTCAAAGAAGTTGGAGTTCAGCATTGCTTTGTGTTTTCTTTTGTAATATAGGAAAATTGGTCTGCATTTATAGGGTTAAACTTTCAATCAGTCCCATAAAATAGCCAGATATCTGATTGATTAACTTTATTTTAAGCAAATAATCTTTAATGACTGAGGGCTTCTTTAGGAGAAAGGAACCTGTGTTTGATTGATTAAAGATTTCAGAATTCAAAATAGCTATCGTTTTACAAAATGAAATAATAATATCATTCAATTGGTGCTTCATAATTGTTAGTTGGCTAAGAAACAGTCATCTGTTTTTGCGAATGCTCAAAATGGTCGCTAGCTATTTTGAAATGGTCTGGTTCACAATTATTGTGATATAAATCTCAAGTTGTGGTGTGGAGAATTGATGTTGCATAAGATACAAATAATTGTAGCTATTATAGGTAATCATGACAGAGAATGGAGCACCTTTATTATGCTCCTTATCTTTGGATTACAATATATATTGACCAAAATTCAATAGCATTCTAACAAGATCTTTTCTGATTTGATTTATCAGGATCTTAGAATAATTCAATGGAAAGTATAGGGTTATGTTTCCCTTAGAGATATTGTGTCCCCAGAAAAAAAACTTTAGAATTACCAGAACTTTTCACTAACCAAAAGTATCAACTGATGCGAGAGTACCAACCCGATACCAACACTATATAAATCAGGTTGGATTTTATTATAGAATTGACTTCAGAACTGCAATGCATTAAGTAGAGCCATCTTTATGTCAGCCTATATTTCATCTCCAAATCTTTGAATCTCATATTTTTTGCATCATTTAGGAAGGGTATATAATATCTACTGCAGGTGATTGAAGAATTCACCATATTTTAAGTCAACTGAATGATTAAAATATCTGCTTCTTTGTCCAGATTATGAGCTTAGGCCAACTCCCTCACCATCTTCAAGTTCCCTCATGCAATCCTATACATTTTTTTAGATTTCTTTTATGTCATTCTTAAATCATTTTAGATTTCTTGGAGATGCAAATGGAAGATGAGACATGTGCAGAATTTGTTCTTGATTTGTGTATCACTTGAGATTACATTACCTTAATTAGGGTTGCTTTCCTTTCAATATTTAAGAACTATGAAGAAATAACTATGCATAATTCCTTGTTTAAGAAATTGTGATTGGCCAAACATTCATCTTAGGTATAGTATACCATAAAAACATATCCTAATAAATTTTAATAAGTAGTACCTATAGGTTGACATCTGTAGAGCAAATATCCAACCAAATGATCTAAAATTCAGTTAAAGGAGAGGGGTACAGTGTTACTGGATATATCTTGTTACTGGATGAATGTCAATTTCAATTGAATCATCTTTAATGAAGAGCTGGGTACAAGAAAACAATTTTTTATTGAATTAAAGTTTCCACAAGGATTTTAATTAGAATGGAATATTTTAGGTTCATCATTTCTACATTACAGTACTAGAAGCAAAAATAATCATGAAATGAAAGACCAATTTCCAATTGTTTATGCATAAACTTATATCTATATAAAACATTATTAAGATGTTAAATTATGTTTGAATTTCACATAAAAAATATTAAAAGTTTTCACAAACTACGCGCACCTAAATTAAGAAATTATTTTTTGATTCTTTGTATTGTATTACGAATGTCTGAAAATTCTCACTCTATAGAATTTGATTTGAAATGGCATTGTTCAAAAGAAGTTAGTTATGTATTCAGCATTTCAAGGGACCTCTTGAGGTAGTTGGGGAACAGTCTTCCTCCTCCTCTTTAGGGAAGGACTAGATGCTTTTTTATTTTCGGAAAACTTCTAAATTTATACCCATGCTAACCAGTTCTCCTGCTATATCCATAACAATTTCATTACAATCAGCATTAATTACACAGTTTGAAATGAAATGGGATATTGATTGATTTCTTGCTGCTGTATGCATACTCATAAGGATGCACTGTTTCAAATGTTTGTTCATTTAAGATACTGCTCTCTGTTATATTGATGCCATGAACTCTGTTTTCTTTGAATAAAAAAGACAAAGTCATGTAGCAGCAAATAGTTAGCGGCAGATAGCAAACAATATTTAATATAATGTTGCTAAGAAAATGAGTATCTGTACTAAGATGTTTATCAATATGTAGAAAATTTTTTCCATTGGCACCACCCATCTTTGCATCAAATAGCATGTAAAGACTTTGGTATGGGTGCCGTTACTTAGGCATTTTTATTATTGGTGAAAGGGCATGGAAATTTGCTTACATTTCTTAAACATTTTTTTTGCAAATTTACATTTATTAATTTATTTACGGGCAGTAGGGAGAATTTACATGTAGAACTATAGGTTTCCTTTTATTGATAATTTTACTGAAAATAATTTCTAAAGCCTAAAAAAGTATTGATTTAAATGCAGGATGAAGAGAGAAGGTTGTTGACTGCATTGGAGACTGACAAGGAACACTTGAAATCTCTCACATCAAGAGATGAGTCGATTTCTGTGCAAGTGATGGAGACTCAGCTCAAGGATTGCGTCAATGCAAAACATAGTCTTCAGGTGGAGGAGAATTTGATGCGCCTCAAAATATCTAAAACTCAATCTACAGTAGAGAAAAAAGGCAGGGAAATTTTTGCTCTGGAGAGACAGTGTTTGGAATTTGGTAAAGTAAGTATATCAATTTGATAAATTAAGTGAATAAAAATCTGCTGCTCTTACCTGCAAGCATTTATTTGTGTAAAAAGGTGGAAATTTCTAGGTTAAATAGTTTTTCTACTGTGGATTTACCAAAATTTTTGTTGTTCGAATCAAATTATCGTAAATAATGCTATAGTATTTTTAAAAATTTGGGCTCCCATTGATACCTGAGCCTAGGACCGAAGATCAATGTGTTGCCCACTTAGTTATCTTGGTGCCCTAATTAAAGCTATACCATATCATAATTATCATACACACGTCTACATATTTCTCTGAATACATTGTACTTTGTCTGAGCAAATTCTCTACTCTGCTGCTGGTTAGTGCAAAAACATTCTGTGGCTCAAGTCCCAGTTAACTTGTACATACCTCTTTTGGGCACGGATGTTTGTTTTGTGTGTTATCATTCTAATTCTTAAAATGATTATAAATGGGGGCTCCCGTTTCCAATTAAGAATTAATATAATAATCGTCTTTATTTGGACGTGATTGAGATTAAAAGTCTCTTCTTCCATCTAACCCATAATGTTAATAGAAGCCAATATCTTCGTACAAGGATAAATTTGGGGTGTATAAATTGTATTTTAAACAAGCTGTTATTAATAAAAATTTCTAAACCTATATACAGCATAATAACCTCACAAAGCAGGGGTACCATATTTAAAAACAAATTATTCAAAAGTTTAAATTGCGTAGCTGTTTGTTACTACGAGTAAAATGTTGCTTGCAGTATGCAAGCATATTGATAACACAAAATTCAAGTCGAAATCATATCGAGAGGGTCCTCAAAAGAAAAAAAAAGGATTGAAAATATTCTTAAAATTCGCAGAAATTTATCCATCTGGCATCAAACCCTGGTCTTCCTGGTGATACTTCATCAGCTGCACAATAAAAGATCCCTATCTCTAACTATGTGTGAAAATTCTAGCAGAAATATTGGCTGCAACTGCCTCAAACGACATCCTACATTTCACTTATATACCTTACGAGTAAAATGTTGCTTGCATACTGCAAAGCAAATCGATAACTCTAATTTCAAATCGGCATCATATCGAGAGGGTCCTCAAAAGAAAAAAAAGGTATGATATATTCTTAAATTTCGCTGCAATTTATCCATCCATCGTCGAACCCGGGTCTTCCTGGTGATACTTCATCTGCAGCACAAAAGAAGATCACCATCTCTAACTATGTGTGAAAACTCAAGCAGAAATATCAGCTGCAACCTCCTCATATGATGTCCTACTTTTTCCTTGTATTCCTTATGTGAGAAATTTCAATGTAGTCTGGCATCAAACCCAGAGCAGCTTGGTCTTAATTAAATCTTTTTCTCAAACCGAGTTTTAATATACATCTTCTAGCTGAGTAAAAAGTTTCTATCATTTCGATAAATGCATAAAAAAATAATGAAAAACTAACTCAATGTATTTTAAATTGGGGATATATTTACCGCCTGGCTTCGAACCCGGGTCTTTCTGGTAATATTTTCTATGCAGCACAGTAGAAGATCACCATCTCCAACTATATGTGAAAATTCAAGTAGGATTATTGGCTGCAACTGCCTCCAACCACTTCTTACTTTTCACATATATTCCTTATGAGAGAAATTTTAATGTGCTCTAATGGAATCTAAATTTTTTTTCTGAAACCAAGTCTTAATATACATCTTCTAGCAAAGCGAAAACCTCTGATCATTTCGATAAGTGCATCAAAAAAAAAATAATGAAAAACAACCTCAATGTATTTTAAAGGGCAGATTTTTGCATCATCCTAGCATCGAACCCACGATAATTTCTGTAAAAGTCATTTATCTTTTCAGTAGATCATTACCATGTCTATCAGCTCCTTGAGTTCTGACTCTCTACCTATCCAAGAAGTATTTTTTAAAAATTCCTGAAAATCAAAGCAATGCTTTTAAATGGGAAAAAATGGGGACTTTGGGGCCCTCTGGAATCGAACCAATGTTACTGAGATTCAAAATCGCAATTTTTCTGGTGGTTACATGTTATGGCCAATACGTCGTAAAAATTTCAAGTCAATGACGCTCGCGGTTTAGCCTGTGAATTAGTATCCTATCTGGGTATCTATCTATATATATATGAATGAATCCGGAGAAGCATCTATATATAATAAGATGTGAGAAATTGTAATGTGCTCTGGCATCGAACCCAGGAACAGCATGGTCTTATCTAATTTTTTTCTTAAACCGAGTCTTAATATACATCTTCTCTCTAAGCAAGAACTTCCTATCATTTCGATAAGTGCATGAAAAAAATAATGAAAAACTACCCCAATAGGTTTTAAATGGGAGATTTTTGCATCGTCCTAGCATCGAATCCAGGACATTTTCTATAAAAGTAATTAATGATTTCGATACTTCATGATTATATCTTAGGGTCCTTGTGTTTTGATTCTCTATCTCTCCGGGAAGTATTTTTTAGAAATTCCCGAAAATCAAAGCAATACATTTAAATGGGAAAAATTGCGATTTTGGGGCCTTCTGGTATTGAACCCATGACACTGAGGTTCTGAGTGGCATTTTTTCTGGGGGTTTCATGTTTGGGCCTATACGCTGTAAGAATTTCAAGTTAATTACACGGGTAGTTTAGCCTGTGAATTACTATCCTATCTATCTATATATATACATGAATGAATCCAAAGAAGCATCTATATATGATAGATATCGGAAATCTATGAGCACAGATTTACTCAGTGAACATTTGTAGAGTATTTTGTAAACCCTAAGAACATTTTAAACATTTCAGATGGATTTGAAAAATATTCGGCATAATCTTAAAAATAACAACGAAAACTTGTTTTGGAAATTGATTGTTTTCAGTTGGTATGCGTGATATGGTGTTTATTATTTTTGTGGTACCCATCAATGAAGTAGTTTATGTATAGGCGCTTTATAAATTATTGAAATATTGTTTAGATAATTATTTAAATTTATTTTTGTAAATTTGGTAACACTGCTAAAATTGCATATTCTTTATTACTCGAAATTAACGAAACTCTCAGATGATCATAAAATAGCCAACATCTTCAGAAAACAAAATTTGGTTGAAATATCTTGATTAGTGTCTGTTTTACCAAAGGAAATACACCGCCTGGGCTCATATTGACCCCACAGGACTAATTAAGGGTTAATACAATATAGAGGAAGATGGTGAATGAATAGCACATGAGGCAAGACAGCTTCATTATTCAAGGGAAAGTGTAGTAAAAGTTTTGACATGCTGTCAGATTTGAAGAGAAAACAGAGCCATGAGTAATTGAAGGAGCAGGTCCAGTATGGAAAAGATTGGAAATGGTCAGCTGCAACCTGTCCCAGGATGGATTCATTTGATGATGTGTTTTTCATGGCTATTTTTTAGTGATATGACATCACATCCTAAATCCATATCTCGAATGACAGTCAACAATGGTTTTGGGAAATGCATTAAAAAAAGATTTCTTAAATGAAAGTTAATTGCCTATGGCAGTGCTTTTAGCAGGATATGGTATATCTTATTTCCTAAGATAGAATCCATGATAGCTGGGATGTATGTCTCATATTCTTGGAGGATACCTAATGATATATATAGAGCAGAAAAAGAGCATGTCATTGGCACCAGTGGTTTAGACATGTGGTCACTTATCCTTATAGCAGAGTGGCAGACCCTAATATGAATCCAAAAAGCAATCCTTCTGTGTCCTAACCAAACCATTACAAATAGTCATTGCCTCTCAATTCTCCCAATTTCTTAAGAATTCTAATGGCAAAATGGAATTGAACTCTGGGCCATTTCTAATCCAGACCCAACATAATCAAAGCAAGTATAGATCTGACTATCCATCATTTTGGAGATTGCCTATAAAGCATATCTTAAATTGCCTGAAATCTATTTCATGTGGGAGAATTTTGTATCAGCCTGTTTTTAAACTTACAAATCAATTGGTCGCTTCTCCTATCAGGAGGTTAGCTCTCATGGCTCTCCTCTCTTCTACTTGCTTTCCTTTTAATTTCCTCATAATTCCTAATTTCAACCCAATTCCTTAAATTGTCCAACCATTCCATCCTTGGTCTCTTCCTTACTGTCTATCCTTCCAGTGCTGTCACTCTCCCCTGATGATACCCTTATTACATGCGTATTTCCACTTTCTTGCTTTCACCTCATTCAATAGGCTATACCTGCTTCCTATTCTTCTCCAAACTTCTTCATTAGTTATTCTGTCTGACCATTTAATTTTTAAAATTCTTCCGGCAAACCATGTGTCCAATGCATTTATTCTCTTTTCCATGCTTTTTAAGATGGTCCATGTCTCGCACCCATACAGGAAAACCGGCCAAACACTTAAACATTTTCAATTATAATTTGATGTTTATCTCTCCTCTCAATAGATCCTTGTATTTCCAGAAATTTTCCTTTGACATTCCAATTCTGCATTTTATTTCATTACTGCAGTACCCATCATCTGATATTAAACTTCCTAGATATCTAAACTGTTGGACTTGTTTTATTGGTTTGTCATTAATTTTTATATTGCAGTCAATGTTGCTCTTTTTTCTAACCACAATCATTACTTTTGTTAAATTGGTATCAATGTTCAATCCAAATTTTGCTCCCACCTCATAAACTCTTTGCATTGCTAACTGCAATTCCTTTTCTGAGGATGTCGTGATTACTATATCATCCGCATATCTTATATTGTTGAAATTCCTTCCTCCTATACATATACACGTAATCCCTTTTAATGCTTCCCCTGCATCGTCTTCACTGCATTAATTAAATAGCAATGGTGACATCATACATCCCTGTATTACTCCACATTTTGCTTTGAACCATTCTGTCTGTTCTGAATTTATTCTGAAAGCAGCTTCCTGGTTATTATACATTATTTGAATTATTTTTAGGCAGTTTTTACCTGTTCTAATCTTATGTAGCATCTGTATTAAAACTTTCCGGTTAACTTTGTCAAATGCCTTTTCGAAATCTATAAAACGTAAATAGATATTTTTATTATCTTTTAGCTTCTTTTCTAAAATTAGCCTTAACTCCATTATAGCATCACGTGTTTCTTTCTTTTCCCTAAAACCATACTGATCAGCTAATATTTTATCTTCGATTTGCTTCTTTATTCTATTCAGAATTATCATTAGTAATATTTTACATGCATGTGAAACCAAACCTATTGTTCTGTATTTTGCACACACTATTACATTTTTTTCTTTTGGAATAGAATCATAACTATTATGATGAAGTCATCTGGTACCTGTGCAGAACATATCATTTAAAAGTGTTGTTAAGGTTCTTGTTGATTCTTTGTCCAAATATTTAAAAATTTCAATAGGAATGTTATCAATTCCTGCTGCTTTGCCTGCTTTTATTTTATTTATTGCAAATATTGTTTCTTCTTGTATTATGTTTAGTGAATTTTCATTGCAGTTATTTCCTTATTTTCCCCATCTATCTTCTACATTCTCTGTAACTACATACTTTACATTCTTCATACAATTCTTTTCCATAATCTTTCCATCTTTCTTGTATTTCCTCCCCTCTCACTAATGCTTTCCCATTCTCGTCTTTTATTCCTTTTGGTATGACTCTTCCTGTACTACTAATTTCTTTAATTAATTTATGTAATTTAATAGTTTCATGTTTCTTATCTAGTTCTTCAGTTTCTTTACATTTTTCAGTCTGCCATTTTTCTTTATCTTCTCTTCTGATTAATATCTTCAAGTTTCTATATTCCTGTGTATTTCTTCCCTTTGAAATTCTTCCTTTTTCCATCAATTGTTGTTTGTAATCCATGTCTTTTTCCCTCCCTGCATTTTCCTTTATCTTCATCCATTGCCTTCGTGATGGCCTCTTTCATTTTGTTCCATTTAAGGTTTGGATCTCTACCTTGTCTTGCATTGGTGTATAACATCTTTTCTGTAATTTTCTCTTTTAATGATTTAACTGTCACATCCTCTTTCAATTTGTTTCGATTCCAAGTTTTGTTTTGATTGAGTTTTTTTCTACATTTCTTCATCTTAATATTTATTCTGCATACTACTGGATTATGATCTTACTCACAATCTGCTGCTGGCATAGCATTTCCTGACGTTACTATTCTGTAGTTAACTCTTTCTTCTAGGGTAGATATAAAATCCTTATTCTCCCAGTGTGTTTCTGATATGCCTAAAACTTCAGCTAACTTTCCTATTTTATTCAGCCCTCTCACATTCCATGTTGCTATCTTCCATCCTCTGTCTCTCAGTTTACTCTGTGCCACAGATGTAGTCCTTGCCGGAGATCCAATTGGAGGACTATTATATCTCCGGATAATTTTACTCCAGTGGGAGCCATGATTTCCTGTGGGGCTGTCATCTGCACAAGGGCCCCAAGTACCCTGTACAGGGTTTTTATTCAGAGTTGTCCTTCTCCTAGATGAATTGCCATCCTAGGCTGAAGAGCTCCATCTACCCTGGCTTAAGGCTTAAGGTGGCCTTTGCATGCCTTGTCAATTTGCGATCATTAGGTTTTGTGGTATTTTATAGAGTTAAGGGAGCCACTCGCTTAACCCGCCACTCTCCATGCACTGCCGCTGCTGGTCTGGGGCCAATATGAGGCTAGCTATCATATCTGATAGCCGTTCTCCTATCCACCACCTGGGGACCCGCCTGCTTGTAGGCAGCCCTGCACTCCAGTTAAACTCACACATAAGATTAAATGAACCTAGATGTCTTTGTAGTTTATATTAACTCGTAACTATGTAGCTCTTCTAACAATATTTTTATATCTAAATCCTCTACCATTCCAGGAAGTACAATAAATAAATTCCTTCCCATTGGAAGACCATTGAGAGGGATACAGAGTTGACAGGTTCTTTTAATTATATGTGTTTAGACTCAACTAAACAGTAGCACCTCTAAGTGTATTATCGTGGGAAATACTTTTAAAAAAATTCCATATTATGGTCCCTTCTGAGATTAAGTCCATGTTACCTCATTTTTTCTGTTAGTCTAGCATCAGTGCCCACAAAAATGGAGTCGGTGACGCTAGTGGTTTATGCATTGGGTTATATCCCAAATGTGGAAAAGCACCTATGTATAATGAATATATAGTATCTATTTCCTCTAACCCAAATGTAAATGGAATATATTTTTAATTCCTGAGCTGTAGTTGATTAAAAAATGAGGACAATTATGGGAATAGCTCATATTTGTCGGGTATATTTTAAGAGATTGATTAACAGCAATTGAAGGAATTATGCATGATGTATGGACAACTGTTTAAATTTCTAGTAGTTTTCTTTAGGGTGGAAATTGATAAGCTTGTAGCATTTTGAAACAGCAAATGATAAAAAACTTCTACTTATAGTTGATGCAAGAACGGAATTTAGAAATAGCAATAGAAAAGGATATGCTAGAATCAAAGTGCCATGCTGTGGCAGATGAAGTGTCATTGTTGAAAGCAGAGGTGAGACATGTCCAGACGAAGATATCTCTGCTCAAGAAAAGGTAATTGATTTTTCTCAATGATATCCCCCCATGATAGGTAACTTTTCTTACTAAACCTTCATGTACAAACCTATCAAATAGTGTTTGGTGTTATGTTAAGAATCCTGCCAATAACTGCAAAAGTTATTTTTTAACTTATTTCATTATGAAGAGCAGTATACAATTAACTTTATTTCTCTCAATCTCATTTGATACATTCAATTATGTATTTGTATCCTCTTAATTAAGAATATCCTTTTAAGACATCATTATTTAGTGGAAAGTTTCTTCAATTTTATTTCAGAAAGTTGAATTTGAAAGTAGCAGTGACGAATGTATTTACTCTCTCCTTTTCCTGTTGATTGCTTTTTTCTGTAACCGGTATTTTCATATGCAGTCACAGAATAATGTATGCATATGCATAAAAACATGAACAACACTTCTATCATTTTTTGCATTATCTTTCCTTATCCATAACTGGAAATACTTCTCTGCTAGCTATTTATGTTTAATTTTATTGATATTTTTATCATTTAGCCATTGATTGATGAGTGATAGGGCAACAGAGCTTTGGTGTGGTTTTGCATATATTTGAGCACTTATACATATGTGTGTATAATCAATCATTTCTGGCCATACTTGGTGGAAAGCAATCGAATAAAATTAGAATTACTTGGTAATTTTCCACAGAAAATATATTTGGACAACTAGTTTCGGCTGAACGCCATCTTCAGGTCAGAAAGGAAACAATTTCCTTCCTGTATATTTGACCTGAAGATGGCATTCAGCCGAAACTAGTTGTCCAAATATATTTTCTGTGGAAAATTACCAAGTAATTCTTATTTTATTATATGTGTGTATGTATACCATTTGATTTAATTGCATATTTTTGAGTAAACTCATCATCAATTATTTGAGGGTGGCAGGTGATAAAATCTATATTTTGAAGTCTAACCCTTTCGAAACTGTTGTTGCCTATGGACGACGGTGCTTTTCCAACGCAAACGAACTATCGTCGTCCAGAGACGACGGAAGTATTTATCATGAGGGGATGCAGATTCAGAGGATTGGGGTATAATAACCAACCCTTTCTGACCCTTTTCTAGGGGATTTCTGACCTGGCCTCATAAACCGCAGCAAGGAAACTCGGCCCTTGGGTTAATTCAATGACCCTTCGCAGCATGGGGCTGCGGTAAACTAAATGTTTTTGCAATCATTTTGGGAAAACGTTAATTGTAGCGGTAATTGTCAATATTACCTTGGAAATGAAAATCTTTTAATTTTCTGATTATGTTAAACTTTTAAACAAAATTATTCCGTTAATATTAAGATATTTAGTATACAATCTGTTTAATGTAATGAAGTAATCATTTATTTTTCTAATGACTGGAAATAATACTTCTCATCCTTCTTTTTCATCCAGGCTTTGAACCGGCATCAGCAAAGTTAAAATGTTTTGTTTTTAATTTATGGAAACCATGTGGAAATATAGTAAATATGTAAATATTAACGCTAGAACTTTGTTTAAAAGTTGTACATCTTTAGCGCAAGACATTGCTTTCGTTTTCAATGTCAGGTTGACAAAATTTACAACAAATAATCATTTGCCAAAACGTGTGCAAAAAAATTCAATTACAGACAATTCCTCGGACTCCCGGTCGCAGCCGGATGTTAGCCCCCCACGGGGTTTATGACGATAGGGTCCAAAATCTTGGGGCTGAGGACTCTAAAAAGGTTAAGTCTAATACCTGAGGGCAGCAATGCTCAAAAATGTCTCCGTATCGCAGGAAAGAATTTCTGCTAAAGTCCTCCGAAATACGGTAGAGTCTTTCCGCTAAACTCACAGTCTCGAAAGGGTTAAATTCAAATTTAAATTTAAGGCTTGGAATGTTCAGGAAGCAATGCAGATCAACTGCCAGCAACAACAAAAGGTATTCCATCATTACAATTTGCTAAAGGTGATTAGTAAAGTTAAAAAATATTTTTCTTGTCTTTTTATAACAAAGAATGATTTCAGATAGTAGCATATTAGTGCCATGCACCTGGTAGAATGTTGATACAAAATTGGTACGTTGTCTGATGTTTGCATCTCTATGCCTCTTCTTTCTGCAATTGACAGAACTTATTAGGAATTTACATTATTCGTTGTACATAATTGGGAAAATGCAATGATTTGCATGTGAAGAATTGGAGACACATAATTGTTGATCAGTTGATTTTGAAAAGAATAAGTTGTTTTCAGGAGGTAAGACATTTTCAAAATAAAATAAACGTAAGAGTCATTTAAAAATCAGTTAAAATGAATATGATTTGTTTATTTAATTAACTTTAAAAATGTAATATAATATACACCTATTACTTGCTGTGCAAAGTTCAGGCCTAAATATTTGGAAAAAGTGTGTGCTATATGCCAATACATATGATACATCAGAAAGAAGATAGCTAAAGGTATGCTGAAATTATAGGACTTCTCTCATTTTTCTAATTGTTCTTTTATCTTTTAGATATGAAATCATGACTTCCTGCTTCAGTGGAGCCAATAGTGAGGAACCTCTATCACTCATTCAGTTTAATCTCAAGGTATAGTTCCTTTGCACAGCTAAATCGTGTTTATAACACATTGCTTTCTTGAAATTTTAGGTATATATTTCCTCAACCTTAAGAATGCCAGCCAGTGCCATGCAGGGGCAGTTAATTGTCTATTCCTTAATGGCACCTTTTCTAGTAGCTTTCTGCTGCTTAAGATACTATATTTACAGACGAGTACATTACATTCAATATAGCTCATACCATTTTCTTGGGACTGGTTTGCCATCTTTGAAATTTTTTGCAAATCTTCCAAAGTATTCAAAGGGTTAACAAAAATGGTTTCTAATGATCTTTCTTACTGTCAAGTATTGAGAATGGAAATAGGTGTATTGTCAACATGGATTCAATCCAGAAATGAACTGAAAACCCAAACCGAATAAAAATTATATTTTTACTTGACTGAAAAAATGAGGGTTTTAGCTCCTTTTTTAAGCAAGTTTTTCTTGAGCAGTCTTAATGAGTTCTGAACCCTTTCAGATTGTCCCAAATTTTATGCCAAATAATTCAATTATCTACTTTTTGTTCTTCAGTTAAATTGAATTGGAATCTTCAGTTGGTGTAAGTTTGTTCTTCACCATTCTTGTATTTCAGTATTTTGAAAGAGGATATTTCTCTGAAAATTGGCACTTGGATCTCAACTGAATGAGGCACTGAGCGCATAGCAGATGATTAACTTGGATACTTTATGTTAGATTAGTTTTTCATGTTATATCCTGAAGTTTTCACAATACAAAAGTAACAGTCGCTTGAATGATCTCTGGGCTCTCACCAAATCATAGGTATACCAAACGGCAATGTTTCGCATGTTCTCTTTGTTCACATTAGTAATTCAGAGAGTAGTAATATTAAGATAAGCTGTAGAGAAAAATGTTGATGTGATAGAAGAAAACTAATAACAGTTTTGAAATCAGTATGCCTATTTAGTTTTGAAATAGCTGAAAAATTAAACTCAACAGAAATTTCGTTAAAATTGGTTTCCATTGTTATCCTTAAAAACTGGGTTGAAAATCATTTAAGATTATCTTGAAATTCTCTGGAACTTCCTATCTTTAGATTTTCCCTGAGAGATTTTTTGCTATGAAGTAAGCTTAAGCGTATGAACCCTTTCCCCATTTTACATTACAATGAATTTAAGAGTGTGGACAAAATGAGTCATCACGCAGTCAATTTAGAGTGAAAAACTTCTCAAAGCAACTGCACTCCACCTCTTACCCATTACAGTTTCTAAAAAAAATAGGCCTGTTTTATTTCTATCACCATTGATTCACCACCAATTCACCTATTTTCCTTTTGGCCTTTATTTATGTAGGTGCATTTCTTCGATTGGTACTAACTGTTCTGCATGCTCCTGTTTCTTCTAAAAGATTATATTAAATAGATTCCAAAAATATTCAGTACCACCTGGTAATATGCTGCTTCCTAAATTTCAGTTTCTTTGTATTTTTTCATCTGTTTCATCTGCAACAATGATTGGTATCCAATAAGATATCACACATTCAAAAATATACCAAACGGCAATGTTTCGCATGTTCTCTTTGTTCACATTAGTAATTCAGAGAGAAGTAATATTAAGAAGCTGTAGAGAAAAATGATGATGTGATAGAAGAAAACTAACAACTGTTTTGAAATCAGTATGCCTATTTAATTTTTAAGCAGCTGAAAAATTAAACTTAACAGACATTTTGTTAAAAATTGTTCTCCAGTGTTATCCAAGTGCTTTTGTAGTTGAAAAATGTTACTAAATTTTGATTTCTTCATATCAGGACTTCAATTTCATAGTCAAGTATTTTTTAAACAAAAATTCCAAAATATGTTTGAAAATTTATTGATTGATCTTAAAATGACCAATGCTGATACAGTAGAAGTCTGTTTTAATGAGTAGGACATATAACGATAGGGAGTTGCATCCATTATTATTATAAGGAGCGGTCATTTCTGAAGTATTTTTATAACGAGTGCCACGTTTCTATGTTTGTCTTGCGGGTGGCATATCTCGGATTCGTCAATTGACATGAGAGATGAAGTCCGAAAACGCAACGGTAATCTGAGGTGCATTATCTCTTCAAACGTCAAACAAATATTAAATGCAAAAATTATCATCACCAGGTTCATGAATTTGTTTCCCGCAACTCGCCTCACCCTTCCTCGGCAAAGATGCTTCAGGGAGCCTATATTAGAAACTTCTGACAAGTTTCACTCTCCCCTTTATCCCTCCTTACATCTTATAACATCGTCTCTTTTTTCTTCTGGGCGAGGACCCCTCTAGTCAGTGCTGGAATTTTGAATTGAGTTCACATCACACATCCATCTATGGGATCTGTTTTCATAGGAAGTGTGGCACCAATCGTCTGATCCAGGATCAGGGGGAATATAGGAGATAAAAGCAGTGCTGATTTGGATTCCCAGGGTAAACTCTTCCCCTCTTTTAGGACTCAGTCATTGCTTATCAAGCGTGTGTATGAAAAATATCTCGACGAAGCAATTTGATATGTGATGCCTTCAGCACCTTTAGATATTAATTAAGATTATTTAATGACATATCATTATTTTTTGACGATTATTGAGCAATAATTTTCCACATTTTATATTAGAGGACGCAGTTTTGTTATGATGCATATAATACCGTATTTACTCGAAAATAACGCGGCATCAAAAGTAATGGGCAACCCAAAATTTGAGCATAGGACATTGAAATATCATTTGCAGGCAAATGTACTGTGCATCTTAAGATATGCAGTCAGGCCAATCGCTGCACCTTATACGCCTTATACTGTACAGGCATACGCTAATATATGCGTATATCTATACACGTATACACTGTTTACAAAATGCCGGTAGTTGTCTACGCCGAAAGTCCTACATTAGTGCCAATTTAAAATTGTTCCTTTAAAAAGTTTGATTAAATTCCCTTTCATTTCACCCTTAGCGGCCACTCCTCAGCCTGGCCACATCGCGGCCACACGGGGTAACTCGTTACCCTATGCCGAAAAAACCTAGTTGTACAAAACATACGGCTATTTTAGGACTTCTAACCGAATGTTTGTGAACGGTTTGTGATTGTTCTTCAACAATCCTAATGATTTTCATTGGTCAATTTATAGATGGCGCTCTAGGAACTGAACATATATGTGAGAACTCCTTTTCATTTAAAAAAATTTCATTATTCCGCTATTTTTCAATATTAAGGGCTAAAATTTTAGGGTTGTATCCACAAGATATACCACTACCATAGAAATAACAATATCTGCCTATTTTGCAAAAGTGGAAAAAATCACACATCATAAAATTTGCATTGTTGGGCTTTTATTGGCTTCTAAATACATATTTACTCATAGAAAACTGAAAAAAAAAAATATTTTCATGATATTTGAACAAATTGACCAGCACACGTCATGCACAGAGACAACTGATGTTCCTCGCAAGCTGGCCTTCTACAGGGCGAACATCCAACCCGCGTTTATCTATCCTTCTTTTGCTCACACAGTAAGCAAAATGAAATTTTTTTCACTAGAATGTTAAAAAGTCACATCTATTTTGACGATTGACACCACAAATAAGTTGTATCGAAAAAAAAAAGATCTGACTCGAGCAACGGTTGCTGCCACACTGGGGTAACTAGTTACCCACGCCAATAAATGGAATGCTCGAAGTGCCCCCACGCGTTTTTTGGGTTCCTATGTAATGGAATCACGAGTCACACTTGCCTACTACTGACAGATGTAGTTACTTGTATCAATTTCAAACGTTTTAGACATCGAATTCCACATTTTCTGAGCCTGGGGTAACGAGCTACCCCCAGTGGCCACTAAGGGTTAAAAACTATGGGGCTACAGTTTCGTATATAGTTCAAATATCGATTGATATGGTATAAACACAAGTATGCAGTCCAAACATCAATAGCGGATTGGTGGAACGTTTGACGAGTCATATGGAACCAGGGTGAGCCGAGGCCGGCCCCTGGGACATGCAAATGAATAGTATTGTACCTGAATCTAGTGTGCCATTGATTCTAATCATCACCCCGATTTTTGAGCCTAAGAGACCCTAAAGGATGCACGTTATTTTCGAATAAATACGATATTTTTGATGTCAACATACTCTATGAAGCATTAGCGTAAGGATTAAAAACTGTACAGTTCCATTCTGCCATTCTTGCTGCTCGTGGATTCAAGAGGACAGACATTTAGCGTTAGAAATCGGTTATCATTAGTACGCGTTATAACAAGTACTTTTTTGATTTTTGTCAGCTCTCTTTATAACGGACTTATACTGTGTATCAAATTTCCTATAGAGATTACCTTGTAAGTTTATATAGTACCTGAGGCTCTGTGCTAAATAAATTATTAAAATTAATTATGAATCGATAATTTAATAGTTCAAATAATGGAATTGAAATATGATAGTAAATGAGTATGTACATAACGTGGATTATTTCAGTTGTTTGAATTTTACAGTTATATATTACATTGTATTATTACTTCTGAATACTATTTATCCCAAGAATATAAAAATTATTTTGAAGTTATGATTAATTATTAAACTATTTCTGCTAAGATACGAATCAGAGGTAGGATGATGTAAACAATTTTCTTTGCCTCAGAAAATTTTATCTTTTCTTTCTAATTTTTGACTGCAACGGCAGCTTATTGATTAAATAATATATTTAACCATATACTTAATATGGTTTCAGTGATTCTTTTAATTGGTATTAAAAAATTTCAATTGAAGCAATAACCTTTTAAAAATTCTCCTTTGCAGATTGCACAAGATAAACAAGATCTGCAGGATGAAGGAGACAGGTTAGAGAACGAGATCCACTTAGCAGAGAAGGAGATAGGATCCATGGAAGCAGCACTCAGGATTATTGCTGGCAACAATGATGCTTACAAAAACAATTTAATGGCTTTAGACGAAGGAGGTAAATTCTTTATACTTTTAAAATATATCAAGTTTTAATTACTGTTAATGGCACTATGGAAAGTTAAATTCTGTACTGAACTTTACTACTGAATGTTGAATAATGAATTGAGAAAATCTGACTTCAATATATTTATACCCTTTTCTTTGTTGAATATGAAGTTCTTATTGCATGTAAGGCTCAGAAAACTTTGATTCTTCCCTTAGCTCCAGAGATAGCTGAGAAAGATGCACTTGAAAAAAAATTGCTCTCAGAGCTAGATGTAAGAAGAAAAAAGAATTTAGAGTTATTGGAGCAGCAAAATGCTTCTTCTGTAAGTAAATTTTTAATTTAATTTTCATTACTTGCATAACTATAGGCCTTTTCTATTGGAAATGTAATCTTTTTTTTATCAAATTTCGTATCCCTGTATCATACTGGTTCCCAACCAGTGGGTGCCCTTAGCTTTTTGGAGGGGTTGTCGGTTTTAAATACCAAAATTGAATTAAAAATTTAAAGTAGTAACATCTTAATAGCACAAGCCGACAAATTTTAACTTATTTTGGGTAACATGGATGGTAACAGCCGTTGTCAACTTATTTTGGGTGGCTGATTACAGATATGAACTCAGAAAAGTCCCACCATGAGTAAGCATCAGAGATACCAACTAAGTGCTAACAAAGGTTGTGTGGAAATGGAAGAGTAAAGGCTTAAACAAAGAGGGCCAGTAGATTGGCCATCTGGCACTCAAAGGGTTAAAAAATAAGACTCAATATTGAAAAATTTTTACTAAACCACCGGTTAAACAATATTGATTCAAAATATTTAAAGAGAAAAAAATATTTCAAGTTTATTTTCCAGACATCAAGCTCATAAGGGTAGAAAGAAAATATTTGGTGAACAATTAGAAATTTTGATATCAACTTATTAGTAACAGCATAGAGAAGCCACAGTGTATTTTATAAAATGCTGTTCTTAGTACTGAATCTATGAAACCCTCAAAGCTCAAATTTTAGTTAGAAATAAAGCATTCTGAATATATATAACACTTCTAACATAAGATTTGTACTTTTTCAAAATAAATTGAAAAACCTACCTTGAAAGAACAAAAGTTGGATTTGACTAGAATGTTACAACAACAAAGCCAAGCTGTAGTTCAGGCAACATATGAAACTACAAAAAGCCCCAAACAATTGCAGATCCCCTCATCAAAAATTATTTATTGGTTAAGCTTGGAGAAGCAAGTGAGATAAAAATGCATGCTGTATCATTGTCCAACAACACCAAATTTTATCTGAAATAAAGGCATCTACTGTGTGTTTCTTCCAAGTTGACAAGTCCCATGATGTTAGTTCATATTCTTAATTATTTGTTTTCGCTAGATATATTCACTCAGTGGACATCAGAGAAGAGTTCGGCAGACCTCTAAAAACAGCTACAAAAGGTGGTAATGTCTTAGAGATGATAAGTTCATTTTTTTTAAAGTAATGTCTTACAATGTTGTGACTGTGCACCAGCTGTGCTTGGATCAAGGTTGAAGCAAAAGTCCTCGCCTAAGTGCACTAGAACAGCTTGAAATTGAGTGTCTCCTCTCCTACCCACATTGTTCCCTTACTAATGAGTACCATTTCCTTTCTCCCTCCCTCATCTTGGAATCTGCCCTCTCACCCTTTCCTTGGCTACAAAGTAGACGTTCCTCTCTTTGCCTCCCACCTCCTCCTCCTACCTCTTGCTGATCGGTTACTTTTCATCGTTTGTCATGTTCATCATGTCCAACCTTCTCTGTTGTTAGGCTGTTTGTGGTTTAGTTAAGTTTCTGTGAACTGTCAGTTATATTGTATCAAAACCGGGAGTTCGGAAATAAAGTTTAAGTGGAAAAGTACACATCTATCATTAAACATATAAGTACAATTCTTACTCAACTTGGTTTTCCACTTTCAAGTGTGTGCGTTCTTTTGCAGAATTTACCGATGCAAGGAAATGCATGTAACACTGAGAATTGCATAATGATTAGGAATCGGCATCTTCAGCAGAAATAATAGCACAACAAGGCTAGTAGTAGGACTGATAGTTTCGAATCAAAAAAGCATTACCCTATACTATCTTCCTCAAAGACCTTAATCCTCTTGGGGTTGAACCCCTAGAATCTCCATTAGTCTATATCTATTATATATAGAGGCTTCTCCGGATTCATTCATCTATTCATATATATATATATGAGTCAAATGTAGCTTGCATACGGCAAGCAGATAGACAACACCAATTTCATATCGGCATCAAATCGTGACAGTCCTCAAAAGAAAAAACAGGGTTGAAAATATTCTTCAAATTCGCTGCAACTTAATCGACTAGCATCGATCCCGGGTCTTCAAGGACATACTTACTATGCAGCACAATAGAAGATCACCATCTCTAACTATGTGTGAAAATTCAAGCAGAAATATTGGGTGCAACTGCCTCAAACAACGTCCTACTTTTCACATGTATTCATGTGAGAAATTGTAATGTGCTCTGGCATCAAATTAAGGAACAGCATGGTCTTATCCAATTATTTTTCTTAGACCGAGTCTTAATATACATCTTCTTGCAAAGCAAGAATTTCCTATCATTTCGATAAGTACATCAAAATAAATATTGAAAACTAACTCAATGTATTGAGAGAAAATTGAATTTGCTCTTGCATAGAACCCAGGAACAGAATGGTCTTATCTAAATTTAAATTTTTTTCTGAAACCAATTCTTACCATACATCTTCCAGCCAAGCACGAACTTCCTATCATTTCGGTAAAGGCATCAAAAAAAATAATGAAAACTATCTCAATGTATTTTAAATGACAGGTTTTTGCCTCGTAATAGAATCGAATCCAGGATATTTTCTGTGAAAGTCATTTATGTTTTCAATAGATCTTGACAGTATCTATCGGCTCCTTGAGTTTTAATTTTCTAACTATCCGGAAAGTATTTTTTTTTAATTCCAGAAAATCAAAGCAATGCATTTAAACGGGATATGATGCTGATATGAAATTAGTGTTGTCGATCTGCTTGCAGTATGCAAGCTACATTTTACTCGTATAATAGATATCTCAAGGTAAGTACAAATAATTGGATGTTGCAACTCCCTCATTTGGGATTAAAGTAATCTGGAATACTATGTAATTAGTTCTCATCTTTTTTTTCATCAACGTTTTCACTAATATTAAAAATGGTTTGCTCAGTTATGTGATATTGTTTAAACCAGGGGAGCCCAACCTGTTGCTACCAGAGGGCCACACTACAAATTTTCTAAGGCCAGCAAGGACCCTTTGATATAGCCAATCTTCATATTAACGTTTCTAAATAAAAAACTTTTGTATGAACTTCTTCTTTAGTTTAGAAGAATACATAGTACAGTACATATTCAAAATGTAAACAAAAAACAAAGCAGCATTATAAAGAAGTTTATTTTGCAAAAAAAAGAACAAAATTTTTAATGTGGTATCTGAGTATATTTTATTGATGCCAGTACTGTTTTTTTCCGGTTATGTGACACAGGCTCGGGTTGGACACCCCTTATGTTAAGATATTTTGCTATAATGTTAGTTCTTTTAGTGAGAATTTTCTATAATATCTGGAATCTTTCTCTCTTCTATTTATAGTCATTAGCACAAGAAATGAAGGAGCTTGATGAGCAAATAGCAGAAATTGCTAATGCTCTCAAGGAGGAAACCATCTTATTAAATAGTCTTACAAGTGAAATTGAGGACCAGATATTAAAGAAAAGCCGTGCTTACAACCAAGTGAGGCGTTTGCAGTGTGAGGTTCGAAACATGATGGGAACAATTTCTGGAACAGAACCCACTTTTGATGAGGTATGGCTGTAAAACTGAAAAAATATTTATATTTAAAATTATCATGTACTCTGTGTCCTTAGTATGTTCTATTTATTTAATCTATTATTATCCTACGTCTTTCTCATTCAGTGCAACAAAATTAAATCTTTCAATTTGTTGTGTACTATAGCCATTTCAGTCAAATGTTCAATTACATTAGGGTGTTCAAATGAAAAGGTTCCAAATGACACTGAGGATATCATTGAAGTCTTAATCCAAATTAAACACCAGAGGCCTGATAACAACTATACCACTGTTTCACAAACTGAAGGATTTCGTGTTCCCAGAATTCCTGTGATTGTCACAAGACCAGTAAGACCATCTTACCTTCATTTACTGGTTCACTATGTGTTCCGTCCAATTCTGTATAAGGATTCCCTGTCCCCAGAATTCCTGTGGCTGTGACAAGTACTTCACTGATTGATTGTGTGTTACATCCAATTCCGTATAAGGATTACCCGTTCCCAGAATAAGAGCCATTTTTTCACTGTGTCCTTTGGTTTGTTATCCAAGTCCGTTTGGGATGTTTTTTAAGTGTACCATTCAGATGAAAGCAGCAGGGTGATATTTCTTGGCTAGGAAGGATGCTTGAGCTGTTCCTTCTTGCACTTTGCCAGTACACTTTGTGTGACCCTGGAGATGTGTGGAAGCATGCTATGATGGAGCAGTTGACTTGTCGGACACACAGTCTCCCCCGTATACGACCACCATCTGGCAATGAATATCGGCTAGTTTAACACCTTCTGCAGTCAAAAATCTGATCAATCACAGTATTTTGTAATGTGAAGGCATTGATCTCCTTATATGTGCTGCCACATCAATTGGACGGAACATACAGTGAACCAGTGAAGGACTTAGTCTTGTCACAATCACAAGAATTCAGGGAACAGGGAATCCTTCATCTTGTGAAACTGTGGCTTAGTTGTGCTCAGGCCTCTGGTGTTTAATTTGGATAAAGACTTTAATTATACCCACAGGGTTATTTCTTACCTTTTTATTTGAACACCTAAATACATCTGTTCTGCAGATTGTATTTGAAAGTGACAATAGTCTAATTTAAGGTACCATCTCTTTTGTAGAAATTTTATGAATTCATAAAATTTTTAAAATTTATGAAATTTATTTTTTAATTTTATGAATTCTTAGCTTTGAAAAGGTTTATGATTTAGCTTTGAATCACATGGCATACCATTCCTCAGGTGATTGGAGTTTCAATTAAGAGACCTGCCATGTTTATCAGCATAGAACATGTACAATACAGAGTCAGATGTAACTTTTACATAATTATTAACATACAAAAAATCCATGAGGGATAAACTTTTACTAAATCACAGAATCTGGTTTAGTGAAAGTTTATCCCTTATGGATTTTTTTATATAACATGCATTTTTTCTTAAATTTGGATCTGGAATTCTACTTTCTTGTAACATGCAACTTTTCGATTTATAATCAACCAAATAAGTAGAGGGCTTACTCTTTTTACTCATATATTTAGTTTATTTTCATTGTCTTTAATCAAATTACTTTTTAAAAAGCTTTACAAATGCCATATGCATGAACAAATACTGAGCTATCTAGAATAATTTGGTCTATTTGGTAATGTCTTGATAATATTTCCTTCTACCTGCATAATTTCTCTAATTCACTCATTTCTCACATGGTCTAACCTAGAGATACAACAACTCCTTTGCCAATAGTCCATCTCCAGTGACATCAGCTTTCCTTTATCCCTCTTATGTAATTCCCATACCTATGCTCCATAAGTACAGTTCCCCACCAAAAAATCGAACAGTGTAGTAGTAGCTTCATAAGACTGAGAGACTTTGAAATACTGGACTTGGCAACACTGTATAGCCGAGCCCTAAGATGGCTCTTATCGTGAGGTCCTAGGGAATGCAATGCTAGTGATTTCTGGGTCTGCGGCAGTGGCTGTAACAGGGTGTCTACTGGTCCTCGATGCCCTTATTGTCTTGGAAATGTCCTGGATTTTGAAATGTGTCCTGAATTTGTCCTGAAAATGTGTCCTGGATGTCCCGAAAATGTCATTATTTTTCCACCAATGTCCTGGAAAAAGCACCCGGTCAAACCATTTCTGTTTCTCACCACGAAAATCAACGCCACACACTATGGAATTTCTGAATTCTCGCGCTTCAAGCTGACGTGCCCTCTACCTTTATCAGGCCCTCTACCTTTAACAGCCTTCTCATAAAAATGAGTGCAATAATATGTGCATTTATTAGTTTTTCAAGTTTCTGCAAAAATTTTTCCTAAGCGACTAATTGTAAACGTTTGTTGTCGAAAAATTTGTGATTTTGTGAAAAAGTACAGGAATAGGAAAGTAACAATATGCAAAAACAAGGATAGCTATAAAGTGTGTAAGTAAGTGGGTTCGGGCTCACTGTTTTTTAACTGCAACTTTGATGCTAAGCTTGGCTCTTTTTGCATTCAACAGATATTCAGCTTTTGTCATGCCACGAATGTCAAGAGGAATGTGTCATTTCAGAGAAGAATGGCTAGATCAGGCTAAATTCCCTGAGTTTGGCTGAGGAGTGCGAATTGTGACCAAAAGGCTCTCTGCAATATTTGTTTCAAGAAATATAATCTCATTGATCTCTCAAGCATGGCCATCTCTGCCCTACGTTCTCATGCAAAAACTAAAAAACACCAAAATTCTGAAAACTTGTCAAAAACAATCTATAGGTCATTGTTTATGGAATATAGAAAGAATTCCGACCATCGTCTTATTAGTCCTCAAGAATGTGAGACAAAAAAAAACAGTAGTACCAGATGATAAATATGAAAATTCCAAAAACCAATGCAATGCGAATAATTTGGAAAAATTCTTCACGAAGGAGGACCTTTGGGCTTTATGTCAGGTGCGCAAGCAAGCATCTCGCTGGTGCTTTTCTGATGCAGCTGAACTGTTTCCCAAAATGTTTCGTGATAGTGAAATAGCACAAAAATTTCAGATGTGTAAGGAAAAACTAAGCTACATAATAACCTATGGATTGGGGCCTCATTTCCAGGAAGAATTAGCTTAAATTGTTGCTTGTTGCAAGCTAAATGCAATTTCCTTTGACAAAAGCTTGATTAAGATTGCGCAAAAAGGACAGATGGACTTAGTTGTCAGGTTTTGGGAGAACAAGGAAGTCAAAACAAGATATTTGACATCAACATTTCTTGGTCATGCTAAATCTGAAGATATTCTTGACGCTTTTACAGCAAATTTAAAAGGACTTGGTCTGAATCTAAAAAAGATGATCCAAGTATCGATGGATGGGCCAAATGTGAATATTAAATTCCTTAAAGATCTCAAATCCATGTTATCGGAGCGTGATGATGAGCCAGAGTTGTTAGATATAGGCACATGTTCTTTACATATTGTGAATGGCAGTTACAAAACCGGTCATGCAAAAAGTAAATGGGACATTGACAAATTTCTGCACGCAGCATTCTATTTTTTCAAAGACTTCCCTTCACGTCGTGCAGATTATCAGCATTTAACTAAATCCCAACAATTTCCGATGAAATTTTGCTCTATTCATTGGATGGAACACTCAAAAGTTATGGAAAGAGCTAAAAATGTTTTAAGTCACTTGCAAATTTATGTCAAATCTGTGGAAAAAAAACCCAGATTCAATCAACTATCTTTTACTAAAAGAATTTTCATCAGACCCACTGTTAAATGCAAAACTTAGTTTCATGATCACTATCTCTTTGGAACTAGAAGCATATTTGACAAAATACCAAACCTGCTTGGTTGCATTGTTAGACCAGATGTAATTTCCAAGGTTAACTCTGCTAAGGCACTTTTGTCTATAGACCTGCATGAAAAAGAACATTTATGTTTGGCTAGTAAAATTGAAATTGTCTTGCCTGCTTCAATGGCACTCAAAATAGTTCAGAAGCTGAAGGACAGTGATGTATTACGTTTTAAAATTTACTCAAATTTTTATAATAATAAATCTTTTTATTCCTTCATAAATTACATTAGATACATGGGGATGATGGGGTTACCGACTCTTCATTTACTCAGAAAATAATAAACAAGCCATTAGATTAGTTAAATAAAATGTACACCATGCATATTATAATAAATTGCAAAATAAACTATAATAATGAAATCATAAAATTCAACAAAATAGCTTTCATACAGTTTTCTAAACATAAATTTAATATCATCATATTTAAATAAATACTCCTTAATTAATTTTATATACTTAATTTCTGTTGCATTTAAATTATTTATTTTTAGAATTAAAAATATTTGTCCACTAACGATATCAAACCCGTAAACGTCAACTCCGCTGCCGGGCACGTTACCGCTACACCAGTACTACTTTGAATGCATGCATCGTACGCATAGTTACTTGCCGGCCAACGGTGAATGGTGACATCCGACGCTGATTTTTAAACGCTTATTTCTTCAAAATTAGCTAAAGTTAGTCGCTGCGGTTTCACAATTGTTATTATTATTTACACAAGAGCTTTTCCTAAAAGTATTATAAAGGACCCTTTCATACAAGGTGTAATGTTCCCTTGTCAGTGGCAAAATGTTTGCCTTAAAAAACAGAGGAAAAATGCGCAGTACTATGCACTCTTGACATTACTGGAATAATTTTCTTCTGTGCCACTATAAATGGCTTTAAATTAGTAATGAATGCATCCCCCCAACAAACAATACCATATTGCAGCCTCCAATTCACTAGAGCATGATACACCTTAATTAATACAGCATATGGACATACATATTTTAATAAATAAAATTTCCTTATTGATGAAAATGTCTCAGAATACAATTTATTAATATGTTGTTTCCAGTTTAAGTTCTCGTCAAAATAAATACCCAAATATTTTATGTAATCAACCCTTTGAATTGGTATGCAATATGGACATAAAGAAACATTTTTTTTACACATTTCATACATCTATAATACAGATTATTTAGTCCAACTGTACCTTTCCTCAAACTAAATTGAATAAATTTTGATTTAGTGCTCAATGACATAGAATTTGCAGAAAACCAACGCTGTAGCTTATTTAAATCATTCTGCATCTGTCTGTACAGTGCATTTGAATCACTGGCTGTATAGCTAAGGGCAGTGTCGTCTGCAAAGGAAGTAAGCTTTCCTTTGAATCTACCTTCACATAAATTATTTGCATTTATCAAAAATAAAATAGGACCCAAGAATGAGCCCTGAGGAACACCACAAGTAAGCTGAGTCTTATTACTGTTATAATTATCTATCCTCACACACTGGTATCTGTTACTGAGGTAGCTATTGAACCAGTCCAGTGAGATACCCCTAACACCAGAATTACTTAATTTTTTTAGTAGTATCTTATGACTGACAGAATCAAAAGCTTTGGTAATGTCAATAAACAGACCTGCAACTTTATGTTTATTATTAAGGCCTTCGTAAATATCCATAACAGAAGTGCGAGAGGGCATCCTCTGTACATTTACCACCTTGGAAACCAAACTGATTTTTGCTGAAAAAATTTTGACTATTTAAGAAACTGCACTTTAACAATTTTTTCAAGAACCTTTGAAAATACAGGCAACAAGGATATACGTCTATAATTATTTAAATCTAACTTGTCACCATTTTTACTTTCACCATATACGAAGTATAGAGAAAGTATTGTTTTCATGAAAAAATTCGACTTCGAGATTTCAAAGGAAATACATGTTTTGGGGTCCCTAGAGCACGTTTTAACCATTTTCGGAATGATGTATGTGTGTGTGAGTGTGTGTGTGTGTGTCTGTATGTGTGTGTGTGATAGTGGGCGCTCTAACGTGAAAACTATTGGTCGTATCAATACCAAACTTCGTATATAATACTGTGGTGTGTGCTGTCAGAGTTGATTAGTTTTTGGAGTAAATCGGTATACCGGAAGTCGAGCTTCATTCATCAAAGCTCATTTCCCGTTTTCAAAATGTCTCCATAAATATGATATATAGGTATACTGTATACCCTATAAAAGTTTTAGATAGTGTAATTGACTATAACTTTTGTATTTAACATATTTTTGTATCACCGGTTGATTAGGAGTTATTCGTGAAATACCGATAAACCGGAAGTAGCTGTTATGTACTTTGTGGGCACTCTAACATGAAAACCATTCGTTGTATCAACACCAAATTTCATATATAGTACTTTAGTTAGTGTCCTTAGAGTTGATTAGTTTTTGGAGTAAATCGGTTATCCGGAAGTCGAGCTTCATTCTTCAAAGCTCATTTCCGGTTTTCAAAATATCTCCATAAATATGATATTTAGGTATATACTATTATTTATAAACGTTTTAGAAAATGTAATATACTATAACTTTTGTATGAAACATATTTTTGTATCACTGATTGTGTAGGAGTTATTCATGAAATACTGATAAACCGGAAGTTGCTGATTATGTACTTTTTGGGCGCTCTGGGCTCTATGGGCGAAAGGCCAATTTCATCGTTTTTCATCGATCATGTCCCGAAAAACATTATCTATAATGTTTGTGACGTCAAAGATAATAATACATATATTAATCACTCATCTTCCAAGTGTAGATGGAATATAGAGTTCGAAATTACTGTCGTAGATAAATATTTACACCTTATATATGGAGAAAGTCATGTGCTGGCCACATCAGATTTTTTAATACTGGTATTACTATTGCTGTTTTTAGCTGATCGGGAAATACCGCTGTCTGCATACTGATATTAGCAATATAAGCGAATACTTGAGATATTGCTGTTTTCACTTCTTTTAATACAAATGCCGCCAGTTCGTCTAAACCTTTAGAACTCTTAGATTTCAACTCCATTATAATATTAATTACATCTTTTTCATTAGTCTTTGCAAAGAATATAGACTTTCTCAAAATTCGTTCTGGAAACCATTCGCCTTGCGCATCTAAATTATGATGAAGATCTAAGTCGTCGTTCCGTACTTTTGTGGTGTCTATAAAATGAGTATTAAATTCTTTCACTATCTCCTGTGTTTCAGCTAAGTAATTTCCATTACCTGTTCTAATTTAGTCTATTCTAGAGTTTCTTAATTTCCCACCAATTATTTTATCTAAAGTTCTCCATTGCTCACGGGTGTTATTAGAGTTACTATCAAATACCTGCATGTAATACCTTTCTTTACACTTCTGTATATCTTTTTCGAGCCGCTGTTTATAGGATTTATAATGACGTAACAATTTTTCATTAAAAGGCTGTTTCCGAATTTTATTATAAAGTAAATTCCGTCTGGCAACTCTATGGAATAAAGACCTCGTCATCCAAGGTTTAATTAGTTTGTATTTGTTACTATTTATGGCTACGTTGGATGCTAGATTAATACAGGACTTCAATTTGTCCAAAAAAAGACCATAAGCCACAGTTGGATTACTTTGCGAATAAACATCATACCAAGCGCAATCTGACAGTAGACCTCTTAAACGGTGGAAATCAATATTTAGTTTAGACTGATCCGGCTGATGTTTATTTCCTTGGAGATCACTAACATACATATTACACTCTGTCGTATGATGGTCAGTAATATCCAAATCAATTGAATTTCCTTCATACACGAGGTTGTCCCTGCTTCTACAAAATACATGATCAATGCACGTTTGACTATGTTTTGTCACTCGGGTTGGAATAGAAATAAGCTGTTCCAGCCCATGACTAGCCATAATAGTTTTATACTCATTAACAATTTCATTACATTGCAAAATACTTAAGTTCATATCCCCAATTATTAATAAGTTTTTATTGTGCAATCTATCAAGAATAACATCCAATCCGCACAATAACTTCTCAATTGGCAAGAAGTAAAACCTGTAAATTCCAATAATGGAAATAGAAATTGATTTAATAAGATAAATGGTTACTTGAATATTATCTGCTGATTGCAAATCACTAAGTACATTATTAACACATGAATAATTATCAGCAACATAAACAATCGCCCCTCCAGCTCTCCTCTTATTATTGCATTTTGCAAAAACTTTGTAACCAGTTAGTTATCTTGGAACTTTGTAAAAAACTGAAAATTAAATGTCCCCTATCTTTCAAGATTGTAAGAGGTGCTTGTTTTTTGTCCCCTTTTGTTATGCAAGTACCAAAATGTGCCAAATCACGGGTGAACGATGCTCTAGAAGTTTTCATTGAGCAAAACCACATTGGATCGATGCAAGCGGAGCTACTCAAAAGTGAATATATGATGCTTATTCAAAATCCAAATGTCATAAAACAATTGGAAAAATATAACCAAGAGGAAGACACTCTTGATGTTTTCTTGATGAATATTTGTGTTGAACATAAAGTGTCTGAAAACTTGGTTGAATTTATCAAGAAAATCTTGGTTTTGTTCCATGGAAACGTGGCTGTTGAAAGAAGTTTCTCATTTATTAAGTAATTTCTCGTAGAAAATTTGGCTGAGAAAAGTCTCATCACGCAAAGATCTGTGCACGACTTTGTCAAGTCTCTGCGACACCCTTTATGAGATCTGGTTGTGATGGAAACCACGTTCTGTAAATCTTCTATTAACTGGAGAACAGCTTTAGAAGAGATAAAATTTAATGAGAATGAAACCCAGCTCCGTAAACGTAAGGCACAAGAAGATAAGCGAATCATAGAAGCGAAGAAAAGAGTTGCCATAGACACCCTCCTAAATACACAAGAGCAAATATTGGTATGCGATGCTGAACTGAAAAATTTAAAAGATGTAATCCAGAAATAATTCTTCTTAAGAAAAAAATCGTGTCAGGAGCTAATAACTTGTATTTTATAGATCGCTCAAAATCTGCTTTTCTCTTAAAATATCCTGGTTTTCATACGAAAAATGTCCTTATTTTCTTACGAAAAATTTCCTGATTGTCCTGGAAATCAGAAATGAATTTCTAGTAGACACCCTGTGTAAGTTAGAAACAGATTCCTCTTTATTCGTTACGAGGAGACCCAACATTTTCCAACTTCTTATAATTTCCAGGTCCCTTGAATATTGACGACTAAAACACAGTTATATAATAAAATTGGTGGTTAAATTGAAGTATAAATTATGTTGGATTAGTCAGAATTTAAAAAGGTTATAAAGGTTCATTTGGTAGGAAACCATCATTTTTAAACCATTGTTCATAGCAGTTAAAAGACTACGTCATATTTTAAAACACATGAGGGTTGCAAATTTGCTCAAACAATATTTCCATAAATAAACTAATGTAGCAAGATATTTACCTCAAGAAAATCACAATCACGCAAGGTGAATCAATAATTCAATGTTCAGTATTTCTCACTTTTATGTGTAGTATTATTGTTATAAGTGAATCGACAGCGAAGGTCATTTCGCACATAGTGTCCTCCCTGGGAATGGAACCCTGGACCACTATTATCCAAGTCAAACGTGTTACCCAAATAGCTATCTGGAGCCTCTCTCTATCTTCTTCTTTGGTTGGCAATCTTAAGATTAGTTTGCAGCAGTTGTTTTCAGTCTCCACTCCTCCTGATCTTGCACCAGTCTCTTTAGCTCTAAGTAGGAATGGATGCCCATATTTTCTACAATCCGATTTAGGTATTCCTTTCTCGGTCTGCCTCTTGCGTTGGTGCCCTTGATTGAGCCTTCCAATACTGTTGGTAACAATCCTCCTTGTCTTAGGGTGTGGCCTATCCAGGAGTCTCTTCTCATTGTGCTTCACAGGCATGGCACTTCTTCAGTTCTCTATATTGGCACTAAAATTCCTCAAGTGCTTCATTCTGACTGGGTCTATCATTACAATTACAATCATGTCATACACTATTTAATTGTTTTGGCAAACACCATACTTCCTGCGGCTGCGGAGCATATGACCTATGAGGTAAATACGATTATTAAGGTTAGACCTTAGACAGATTAAGACACCCCAGGTAGTTTTAGTGGTTTTATGGTAATATATTAATATTTTAATAGTTGATTATTGGTGATTTAAATGAGAGTGAGATTACTCAGACAAATATGCGAGGGAAATATTAAAATTCAAAGACATTAGCTATCGCGGTAAATCACAAGACGTTACAGCGAGGTAGTTTTAATATTCAGAACTTTAATTTTCTCTGTCATCCTAAGAGCGAAAGTAACAAAGAAATTAAATTAATCTTAGTTACCTCGTAAACATTTGTAAAAAGTTTATTCTTCAATTTATTCCCTCAGATGCTTCGGAAGTTCCCTAACGCTTTCTATTAAAATGCAGTTGGTGAATTCAATCCAAGATTTATTGCAAGAACTAAGATAAGAACTAGCTACTAAGATGCAACTTGTCTAGAATGCATCTGTTTGGTTTATATTTAACTTGAGAAAGTATGACCATATTTCTGATGGATTTAAGAAAATATCTTGGATTTAACTCGAACATGGTCGAAGAATTCATTTTCTAAAGTCAGCTTTCAGCATCTAGCAAACTCAAACTGCAGATTATCTCTTTTCTGAATTTCGCTTGAAACGTGATGTACGAGTTGTCCCTGTAAGTGCCAACTTTTTTTTCTAAGGGACTGTACCTTTATTTGAAATTCAGTATCTTTCTTTCTTGAATTTAACGTGAAAATTAATCATATTCATCCATATTTATTCCTTTTTAAAGAAAAAATCATGTGATACTTAACCCAAAAATTTATAATATCAATCAAGATTTGCTGAGATTTATGCAAAAACAAAATTAAGGCCCATTTAGACGAATGCGAGTACAATTTTTCATTACTCTACTTCCAGCATCAAAACAAAAATTCTCATCAAAATCCCCTGACAAAAGTGAGTCTCCCCTTGTGAACTTGGCGGCATTTCTCCGATTGATATTTGCTGATTGTTTTTGGACGATGGTGTCTTAGAAAAAGTAAAATTCTTTTCTAACAAATACGTCGCAGACAATGATATCCATGATTTTCAGCTTACAATATCTGATTTATGGAAATTTATTGGCTTTTTGCTTCTCACTGGCTATAATGTTTTTGCCATACACAGGGGCCAGAGAAAACCCATATGAATCAAAACTAGGATTTGGTGCTAATGTTGTTCTGAGGCTACTAAAAGTCATTCCTGAGTTATCGCATCATTTTTTTTAACAATGTTTTGTCATATTCTTTATTTAGTATATTGAGGGTATGAATTGTTTCACTAAGGGCACCATATATAAAAAAATAGAACTGAAATATGTTCTGTAGAATATACAAAGAGCTTTGAAAAAAGGCCAAGAGGATGTATTGAACATGCTTTTGATGAGTCAATCAAACCTTCAATAGTAAAGTGGAATGATTGCTCTCTTGTAACGATGGCAAGCAATGTAGTGGCTGTTCTTCCATTAGAAATGGCTAAAAGATCTGTCATAAAGAAAAAAAATATATCACCATCCCACAACCTCATGTTGTAGGAGAATACAAGAAGTATATGGGCAGAATTGTTCTTCACTACAATGCTAATGCGAATTATTGAGTAAAAATTAGAGGAAAGAAGAAGTAACCTTGTTCACTAACATAGTAGATTTTTTTTGTACTAACTACAGGAAACTGTTCCGGAAAGCAACTGGGAATAAAGTTCCCTGGTAGATTACACAGGCCTGCGGTGAAAAAAAAACAAGCAAAGTAAAAACTGATTCTTATGTATTTTAATGTGCTGATTTCAGAAAAAATAGTGAAAAAATTCCATCGCATCACGTTTTCTTGTAATTTTCAATTACAATAATTCGTGTTCAACACACGAATAGCATATTTTCAAGGGGCTTTGTAAATTTGCCTGACGACTTTTGCTATTTCTATGGCAAATACATGCTCAAAGGTGCACAAAGAAATATTACGAATCACGTCAAATAACTATATTTAGCATATTTTGGTGTCAAACTAAGAGATCAAGACAAATCATGAGCGCCCCATAATGTGCGTTTACAATTTCTTCATGATTTGGGACTTTGGTTTGGAGGAAAGAAAGAAGCTTTAAAATTACGAATTCCAATGGTATGAAGGGAGCCATCAAACCAGAGTGATGATTGTTATTTTTTTTCCTGCGAAATCCGTGGTTACAATAGAAAAATAGAAAAAAACACTTTGTATCCGGAAATCATTCCATCGGCCATACGCCCGGTGCCTCATGGACCTGACATTCCAGTGCCTATTCCTCTAAAAGAACTGACACTTTCGTCCTCGGATTCAGAAACAGCAGAAACCCAGGAATCAGATTCCGAGTACCAGCCTTCTAGCAGCGATGCACCTCAACCATTCACTTAGTCGGAACTCAATGATCTGAATCGAGATCTAGATCTGTCGAAAGAAGCAGCTGAATTGTTTGGTTCCAGGTTGAAGGAAAAAATTTATTATCCAAAGGTGGTGTCTCTTTCTACTGGTACAGGAACCGCGAAAAAGAATTCGTGAAATACTTTGAGGAAGAAGATGACCTGGTTTATTGTGCTGACGTTCCAGGACTGATGGGCCAATTTAAAATCTTTAATAAAAAAGATTGGAGGCTACTCATAGACTCTTCTAAAAGGAGTCTTAAAGCTGTCCTTCTTCATCACGGAAGTCAATATGCATCTGTGCCAATTGGCTGTGATATGTGCAAATCTGTGCAATGGCTCTGTGCATCTGAAAGAACGGTATGAAAATCTTTTACTAATTCTCAAAAAAGTAAAATATGTAGACCATGACTGGACTGTTTGTAGCGATATGAAAGTTATATCAATGCTTCTCGGGCAACAAGGCGGATACACTTAGTATCTTGTTTTCTACGTGAGTGGGATAGTCGTGACAGAGCTGAACAATGGGTTAGAAAAGATTGGCCAAAAAGACAAGTTCTTGAACCTGGGACCAAAAATGTGATCAGAAACAGTTTAACCATATCCAAAAAACGTGCTGTTGCCTCATTTGCAAATTAAGTTAGGATTGATGAAGCAATTTTTAAAAGCACTACCGAAGAATGGCTACTGTTTTAAGTACCTTTGCAAAAAGTTTTCAACCCTGTCGGATGCCAAACTGAAAGAAGATGTTTTCATTGGCCCAGATATCTGAAAGGTCATGAAGGATACAGAGTTCGAATGAAGCATGACACAAGTGAAAAGTCGATCTGGATTGCATTTAAGGAAGTCATAAATACTTTTACTTTCCTGTTTATCATTTAAAAATTTCTTTTTTGTCAAAAAGCAATCACAACAAAAAGATAATGTATTATGTAAACAAATCTGAAATGTTTAAGTTTGTTATTAAGCTGAAAATAAATTTTACTACAATTTCTAAATTGTGAATAATATTACAAACATAAACATTGAAATCTTAAAATATCCTTATGTGATACAAGAAAATAAAGGCTATTTTTGAAATCAGTGCCTCAAAATACACTTCAAACACATTTTCTTGGTCTTGTTTTTTTCAATTACCCCGATTTCGCAGGCCTGTGTTATAGGTCCCATGTTGCAGTAACCAAAGGTGATGTGCCTTCCCTTGAAGAGCATAAACCATCTTTTTCAAGACACAACTGCAAACATAAAGGTAGACCTTCCCAATCATCACTGCCTGTGAGAAGAGTTTCTCATGTTATTTCTAATGGCGATTCAAGAAGAAGATGCTGGTTTTGTAAAAGCAAAAAAATATTTTTATGAAAGAAATGCAATATTTTGTTGCATCCAAAATGACTGGAATACTTGTATAAGTAACTCTAACTAAGTCCATCCTCTGTAGAAAAAATGTCTGTAATAGACCAAAATTAATTTTAAGTGCATTTCTTATGATAGACAATTCGAGTCATCCACAGTCAAACCAAGGATACTGTAGACAAAGATATTAGCTTTTTGCCACTCCCAGTCGATATAAATTTTACCATTGCCAAATCTCACACAACTCCGTGTGTACAATACGCTTGAAAAGGGGAAGTCTTCTTTAATGTATTAATATATAAGATATTAGATAAACATAGATGTATATTGCCTGTTAACCCTCCAGTGGTTGTTGTCATCTACGCAAGAAAGTCATATTTGTTAGAGCGGTAATCATTACTGCATTGATATAGATTCCACCATTGAGTGGTCTTCTTATAGTTTATGTATGTATGCATGTTTATCTGTATTTTTGCTTTTGTAATCTGTCTTACATATCAGTGACTCATCATGGCTCTCTGTACCTCACAGATTGATCCAACAAAACCTGGACAATGCTTTTTCTTGTATTTAAATGACCTATTATCATAGAATGTTAAACTTTTATATTCATTTGCCCTGTCAAGATACATTTTATCTCATAGCCATCAGCTAAATAGTTCTTCAAAACTTAACCCACTTAATCCAGACATTTCTGCAAATAAGTCCGTCATGCAAAAGCCTTTGTTTACTGTTTACTTCAGAGTTTCCTATTGTATAAAAATATGGAAACTTATTTGGATTAAATTGATGGATAAATAAATTTCTTGGAGCAAATGGTAAATATGGCTTAAAGTCAGTTTTTGAAGGGGTATTTGGTTATGCTATCCTTGAATTCAAGGCATCCACATTGAGTGGGTAAAATAAAGGAGTAATTTTCTCCCCTCAGAGAGATTGCTACGTGCAGCACTTACTGTCAGCCAACAAGAATGGTATGATTCTGCTCAGCCAGCTTAAAGATCACAATCCTGGAATAGTTTCTCAAATAGAAAACTTTTTGGAGGAGAAAGGGCTGATGAAATTTCTTGAAATGTCTAAGCTGCAGCCGAGGAGATCATCGCAGATGCTATTACCTTCACCAAAGTTAATGCCTCCAGTCAACACTCCTGTTTCCTCTCCAGATAAGGCCTCATTTGCCAGTGAAATTGCAATTTCATCTTCTAAAATTTCACCCTTATTACCCAGTGCACTGATAATTGATGGTGCAATGTTTACAAAAGGGAAGCCTGAATAGATATCATTGTATTGCAACTTGTCTACCATTACCTTAAGATAAGTCCTTCCTATTATCTATGCTGGGCTGTACATGCATATGTATTACATTAGCATTCTAAGCATTAATTAACAGTTACTCATTTTTGGCAGCATGTCTTTATCATAGGGCCCAAAAAGAAAAATACTAATGTTATACATGTTCATTGTTCCTTAATAGTTACTTTAAGTATTTTTCATTTGCACTTACCTACAAAATCACTACTTATAATTGCTATTTTATTTTATGATAGAAAAAAAATTAAGGTAAACTTTTCTGTAAACCAATTTCCTTTAAAAAGCTACATATGTATTGTAGGGTAAAATTATATTGAACTAAAAAAAGAATCCTCAATATTTACCTATGTACTTGTATGTGATGATATATTGCCTTTATTGTTCAGATTCAATGGCAAAACAACAGGAAAAAATCTTCCCCAATGCCCTTCTTACTAGTGTCTGAAGGATGACAGATTCAGACAGGTAAATAATCATTGCCGAGTTCTAAAAATCCAACCTTATCTGGAAGAAGGACTAAGATAGAAGAATTGTTTCTTCCAATTGAAATCTTTGCATAATCACGGTTTAGAACATTGTGACCTACTGAGAACAGTGATTGTGTTTTTAAATTATTATTCTGAGAATCAGCAAAGACTTAACCCATTGGTGAATAGGTTAAGGATATTTTTGCTCTAGAAAATTTCTCTGTATAATGCAATTGCTTCCTTTCCTAAGTCCATCAAGAAATACTGAGGATTGAATATGCTGCAATTTACCAAAGATGTACACAGATTTATATTTTTTCTATTATGGAGTTACGGCAAAAATGTGAGAAATACCAAAAAAATTGAATCATCTTAAATGTGAAGAGCATAGTTTTGATGGTATATTTCAGGACACTCTAAAAACACACAGCAATTTTAATAGCGAATCAAGTAATACAAGGCTGTTGTTGTCTCTTAATACTTTGGATTGAAGGACCTCTGTTCTGCAAAATATCATATAATGTGAAATGGCATTATCATAATATGTTTCTGCAGCATATGGAGCTTCAATTCTCACTCTAATAAGGAAGATGATCTATCTTTTCTACCTTTATTCTCCTAAGTTTTACATTTAAAGACAGATGTTATTAATGGAACACTACCCTCAACTTTCCAAGAATGATTACAGTGAACTTTATATGCATTTCTTATCGGAAATACTTGACTTTGTCTGGGATTGAGCTGTAGTCAAAACGGTACATGGAAATTACCCTATTATCTGGGTGGGGATGAGAATTAATCATATACCAAATTTGAAAGTTGGGCAACATTTGGTTGCACAGTTTTTTTGAAAAATAGAGCATCCAGCTCCCCCTCCCTGCTCCATTTCCCTATTGCCAATTGCAGATCACTATCGTCCATTTTTCAATAGGAAGATGTAACTTATCTGGATATAAAGTAGCCAGTGCCCTTTTTCCTTGTGTAGCTTACCATCCTGTGAAATTTCATCATGGGTACTTTCTGCATAATTTGATTACATACCTTCAAGTGAATTTAGGGAAAATTTTTTTTCTATCTTAAGTTCTACCCTTTGCTAGGTTCATGTGCACTCAAAAATCCCTATTAAGTGCCATCTGTTTCATTTACTCATAATTAACCCTACCCTTAATGTCATCCCACATCTTCTTTGTCTTCCCCTCTGTTTTTTTATCCTTGAAGACATCAAATTCTGAATTATCTTAAAATTCTCTGGAACTATCTCTAGACCATCCCAGAGAAATATTTGTAATTTAATTTCTATTAATATTTTGCTAGGCCCCCTTAAGTGTATGCAGCCCTCTCCCCATTTACAACGAATTTAAGAGTGTGGACTACTAGTGAAACGAAATGAGTCACCACACAGTCAATTTAGTATGAAAAATCGAAGTAACTGCACTCCATCTCTTATCTGTTACAGCTGCATTTCTAAAATAATTGGCCTTCTATTTTATTTCTATCACCATTGATTCACCACAAATTCATCTGGTTTATTTTTGGTTTTTATTTCTGTAGGTGCATTTCTTCGATTGGTACTAACTATTCTGCAGGCTCCTGTATCTTATAAAAGATTATATTAAAAATAGATTCCAAAAAAATTAAGTACCACCTGGTAATATGCTGGAATGAGCAAAAGTACTTACCTTGTATTTTTTAATCCGTTTCAACTATAACAACAATACATTTTCAATAAGACATCACACCCCTAACTTTCGGAACTATATAAAGGACTTTGAATCTTAATAGTTAACCACTTCTTCAAAATGCTGTGGGAAACTAAATACAGAGAGAGCAAAAGCACGGTGAAGGTGAAAGCACGGTGTTAGTGATGGAAGATTTTAAATTTTATGGAAGTATTTGTAGCAACCAAGTTTTATTTGTATCAAGTTAATTGTTTACTGACTATTCCGTGGGATATTTGGGTTTATAGAAGTTTGTTAGATGATTGCTTTCTCTCGATCAATTCAACTTAAAAAACCTGGTAAGTTGTGGATGTTTTTAATATAATCTTCTGTATTATGTATTACAACATCAATTTTCATCAATAAATATTTAGCAATTGACGAAAATGGACTTAGTTAATATCGTAAAGATTTCCCATATTCAGTGTTGGAGTTAAACGGCAATTTTTGAAGCTGTTGCAAATCTCCAACATCTTAACCCTAGATCAAAAGTATAAACCAAGTTTATATTTTGTTAATAAAAAAGTTATTCATTGTGGCTTTTTAACTGCTTCCAATTCTTAAATATCTACTATCTTTCTGTTATCGGTGTCTAATTTTTGTTTCTGTTTTGGCTTTGTGATCGCATTTGTGTTAAAGGATGAGCTCCATGTTTATGTTACCCATTTACTGCAAACAAATACACACACACATGCAAAGTGTAAACTGTATGTCTTCACGGAAAAGACTCCAAAAGAATCATGAAAATTCAACCAATATATTTAAATAGGAAATATGTTTACCTTCCGGCATCGAACCCGGGTCTTCCTGGTCATACTTACTACGCAGCATAACAGAAGATCACCATATCTAACTATGTGTGAAAATTGAAGCAGAAATATTTGCTGCAACTGCCTCAAACAACATCGTACTTTTCACATATATTCCATATGTGAGAAATTTTAATGTGCTCTGGCATCGAATCCAGGAATAGTACGATTTTATGAAATTTTTTTCTTAAACCAATTCTTACCATACATCTTCCAGCCAAGCAGGAACTTCCTATCATTTCGATAAGTGCATAAAAAAATGAGAAACTACCTCAATGCATTTTAAATGGGAGATTTTGCATTGTCCTAGCATCGAACCCAGGACATTTTCTGTTCAAGTCATAAATGTTTTCGATAGATCATGAGCAAATCTGTAGGCTCCTTGTGTTTTGATTTTCTACCTATCCGGGAAGTATTTTTTAGAAATTCCCGAAAATCAAAGTAATACATTTAAATGGGAAAAAAATCGGGATTTTGGGGCATTCTGGCATCGAACCCATGGCACTGAGTTTCAAAATTGCCTTTTTCCTGGGGGTTTCACGTCAGTCTTTCACATATTATGTACGCGGCAAATAAGTTACTACCTTCAACGCAACCAGCATAATTCGAGAAGAGCGAGTCCTTGAGATTCTCTGTTTTGAGCGCGCTTTTCGTCTTCCTCTTTATGCCTGGCACGTTTTGAAGGCTTTTGTGATGATATATATTTTATAAATACTCGCTATAAGTCGTTGCTTTTGCTGCGGTAGAAGCAGTATTGTATTATGAAAGAATTAAATTCGTATTTCGTTCAGTCGGCTCGAATCTTAAGCGTAACTCGCTCTTCTTCATAAAATATTGGACATGATTTACTTTGGCTGCTCATATTTCTTCCTAACATAATATTTTCCATCAATGCAGATTTAGAATGAAATTGGTTATTTCAGTTAATGCTCCACATGCCCACAGGATGAATGTTTTCGTAAAGATTATTCTTAATTATGATACGATAATTGAGAGAATATGAACTACTGTAAATTAGGTTAACGGAAGTAGGAAAAATTAGGAAAAAAGCGTAATAAGAATAAAAATAGAGTAATAAAAAATAATACCTGCTATTACAAATAACATTGGATGATAGTGGACCTCAAAGCGAAAATAAGGTGCTTGTTTTCATTGAAAACGAATTTGTGAAAGTGGCGAAGTTTTTTGGGCCCCATTTAGATTTTTTTAAGGTTTAAATGCACACCCTGCGAGCCGCCAGAGGCGTATGGCATGGGGTGTAATACACCACCATCACTCATTCCTCCCTATTAATATCACTAATAGTATTGGGAATAAACGACCAAAAGTAATTATCCATCCGTGCGATTATTTCCCTATAACACTTCGTCGATGCCTCTCGGAGATCGCGTCCGCTCCTTACAGGCACTAACATTTCACTTACTTCGTCTGTAAATTCTGAACGAATTAACTTTTCGAAAAGTTTCCGACGATATTCAGATCCTGTAGTGAATTCCAACCGAGGGACTCTATCATTGCCGTAACGCTGCTATCAAACCTGAAATCCCCGCAGACGAATCGGGCTGCTCTACGATGGACCATCTCTAAATCTGAGACTAAACCTACTTCGTGTGGGACCCAAACCGCACAGCAGTATTCAAGACTCGGACGAATAAGAGAAAAGTAAGCTATTTCTTTGACTCTCGATGAGCATCCTCTCAACGTTCTACCAGTTAATCTTTGTATTCTATTCGCTTTTCCTATCGTATCTCGAATATGTTCTTTATAAGACGAGTAAAAGGTCGTTTTGAAGTATATTACAATCGTTTTCTGACAAAATCTCTCTGTATATCAGAGAATCATCGGCAAATAATCTAACCTTACTCTTTACGTTATCTACGAGGTTGTTAATGTAAATTAGAAAATTCCGTTTAATACGATAAATAATTATAGGATAAATCGAAATATTGTTCGCAGGCTCAATTTCAAAATCAAATTAAGAAGAATAATTTTTGTCAACCTGAGATAAGTTAGGTAGAAATATTTTATGAAAATTAATATTCAGATGACCAAATTAATAGATTTCAGCAACAAATTATGAGAGCGTAAGATATTGGGATATCCACGGAAAGGTTTCGTTTTCGGTAATGCAACGGTAATCTGTCCCATCGAATGAAACTAAAATGATCCATGTTAGATTATCTTCTTTTTTATAAAAGGATTGCTGTATTTAATTCTACTTTTATTCTCCCCGTTTAGAACCAACGGGCGCTACAGCTAGTATCTTATCTATTATATATAGACGCTTCTCCGGATATCTATTATATACGAGTAAAATGTAGCTTGCATACTGCAAGCTGATCAACAACACTAATTTCATGTCGGCATCATATCGGGACGGTCCTAAAAAGAAAAAAAAAATATTGAAAATATTCTTAAAATTCGCTGCAATTTAATCGTCTGGTATCGAACCTGGGTCTTCCTGGTGAATTTACTATGCAGCACAGCAGAAGATCACCACATCTAACTATATATAAAAATTCAGGCAGAAATATTGGCTGCAACTGCCTCATACGACGTCCTACTTTTCACATATATTCCTTATGTGAGAAATTGTAATCTGCTCTGGCATCAAACTCAGGAACAGCATGGTCTTATCTAATTTCCTAAACCCAAGTCTTAATATACATCTTCTATCCAGGCAGGAACTTCCTATTATATCGATAAGGGCATCAAAATAAATAATGAAAATAACCTCAATGTATTTTAAATGGGGGATATATTTACTACCTGGCTTCGAACCCGGGTCTTTCTGACTGATATATCCTGAATTCGAGGTGATATATTTGATTTTATTTTGTATCGAAAAGTGAGGTAATTTTCTAGTTTCACGGTATTTACGTTTTAATTTTTTTCAGATTAGAAATACCCCGATTTCGATGAAATTTTCAGGGATGATACTTCAAACATTACTAGAAAATTACCAAAAGTGATATTCTTTTCAAAACACCAGTAATACCGTTGTGTTGATTTTCAAGTCGGTATTTTATTCGATACATCCTGTATAAAGATGACATTTATTAGACAAAACTTTTATAAGGATTTTCTTCTTTGAGCGAAGAAAAGGCCCGAACGTAATAAAACTCTGTAAGTTACGTAAAATAAAATGTACTGGAAAAGAGAGTTTATGGATTGGAGATAATGTCACTTTTTCATGATTCATTTCTGTCAATAATTGCGTGATACCGCCGTCAGTGACATATGTTTGTGCGAATACTAATTATTAAAATCTTTGCTTGGAGTTAGTGAAGCACCACGAAAGGCGTTATTTGGTTCTGTTTTGAAATGACAAAGGAAACTCTGGGAAGGAATGACATCGAGGAAAGGATAAGAATGATTATTTGAGATGTTCTCATTCCAGATTCTACGGAAATAAACGAATATTAGTAATCAGAATAATTTATTGTTCTTAACGATAAATATTAAGTCAAATACATGAATATCATTTGCACAATTTCTTGTTCGAAGAGGAGACATGGTTTGGTCGTCCAAAATATAGAAAATGAATATCAACCACTTGGAAGGGAAGAATCGGCAAGATGGCCACCGTCCGCTCTCAACGGCGATTCATAAAGCGGTTCTTCCTTTCTGGTCCGTAAGATGGCCTCTCAAAACGGGATTTTTCACGTTGTAAAAATATATTTATATCTATATTAAAGCATTTATGTGTGTACATTCGTACAGGTGAAGACACCGATACACAGGATAGTTTGAGCGGCGATATTGATTTCCAAGGAGCGAATGTTTTAGGATTACAAGTTTTCTTCGTTTAAATGCTTACATCACGTGGTACAAATTGCGTTCAGTCTTAAATATATTGCGAAGTAAAAAGCTTAATTTCTGTCATCTGCTTGTTCGAAAACGCCTTAATCCTTATATATACACACACATACCTTACGAAGCGTATTGTTATAATATAGATATTTAACATGACTGCCCTGTCGAACAAACACCAAAAATATCGCATGGGCAGTACTCCTCTTATAAAACATTTTCCCGAAAATAAGGGAGATAAATGGATCAACAAAGACCATAACAATGGAATAAAGAAGGCTAGCCCGCTAGCCCAAACGCTTTCTCTGGAAATTTTGTCTCTCTGAAAATTCCGGTAAACACGAAAGTTCGTTCGAAAATTGAATCCACTCGATTCATTTGATTGTGATTCCGCTTTATCACAAGTGGTGAACATTGACTTTGTGTTGTCGCTTGAAAACTTGTAATCCCGGAAATCGGAAAATTGGGAATTAACTCAGTGATCACTCATAAACACGTGGAATTAAACAATAGACGAGTGAAAACAGTCGACGGCGTCGATAGGAACACAGTGGAGCCATCTTCCGGACCGAAAGAGAGACTGGAAGTTCACGATTGACACAAAGACTATTTAGTCGTTGGAGTCACAACGAGAGAATTAACGTACAAACCGTGCGACAGGCGAAAAACACACATTCGAAACGGATACCCTATTTACATACATTTTAACTCCAAAAACATTCACTTGAATATATATCGTCATAAAATTCGTCTTTATTCTAAACAGGATTTTCGAAAAATAACTTCATGCCTTCAAAGCGTCCGTAAAATGGACACCGATAAGAAAATAAAAGAAAGGAGTCGATCCTACGTCCCATCGATTACTACGAATTAAACAACCACGATTTTGAAAATTATTCGATCGTTCCTCGATTTACGTCTAAAACTGGTAAGCGTACCGAATCAGTGGGGTGAGCTCAGCTCTTGGGAATTCCATTCGAATTTGACGGGAAATGACGTTGCGGCCACGAATCACTGCAAATAGCGTACTCCGAGACGCCTTCGTCTGGCGCCGCGGCGTCCGCACAAGATTCTCTTGAAGGCGTGGCGGAATTCGGGGCTGAAGATGGTGTAGATGACTGGATTGAGCGTGGAGTTGAAGTAGCCGAGCCAGAGGAAGAAAGCCATCATGTAGTCGTTGAAGTAGCAACTGGTGCAGACTGGGAGAAGGATGGCGACGATGAAGAATGGCAGCCAGCACACAACGAACGCTCCCGTGATGATGGCCAGCGTCTTGGCTGCCTTCCTCTCCCTCTTGCAGTCGGCGGCGTCCTTGGTCCTCCTCGGCTTGGGGTAGTGTGGCCCTCGGGGGACCGGAGACACGTCTCCGAAGTCCGTGATGGGGTCCGGCTGCAGACCGTTGGCGAACGATGTCTTCTCTGGGCTGCTGTTGGCAGAGGACACGTTCGTAAAAGCCGTTGTGGTGGTTGTGGTCGTGGCCTCTGAAATTGTGGGCAATGGCCGCCCAACGACGACCAGAGCTGCAGCGGCTGCCGCCCCCACGCCTGCGCTGGGGCCCATGGAAACGCTGCTGCCCCCGTGGCCTCCTTTGGGCTGCCCGCTCACCTGAAACCCCAAAGAAACAAATATTCATAAGACTGACACATATCCAAATAAATTGATACGAGGAAGAAGGTTACGTCGTATAATTCAAATAGAAATATGAGGAAACGTTCTATCTTCATATTTTAAATCTTCCTAGCATTCTGTCTGGGTTTTCCTCGTGGTCTCTCTATAATCGTTTCAATCTTTCGATTCTGATTCTTTTCACTAAATAGTGGTCACAGACAGTTGGAGGGTCACCAGACGATCGGTCGATTTCATCCACTGTCGCAACGTGTTTATTGGCCGACCCAAATCGGTTTAGAGACGCAGAGGGGAATATATAAATGAAATTGGAAATTTAAAAAGACAAAGCAAGTAATCGACAAGTGATTAGGGTATTCTTAAATGAGTGGATCTTCGTTGGGAATACCTTTCTTCTCCTGCGTATCCTCTTCCTGGCCGTCTGAAAGATCCTCCAGTAGAGTATGAGGATGACGAGCAGAGGAACGTAGAAGGAGGAGCAAGTGGCGAAGATCTGATAGCCGAGGTCTTGGCTGACGAGGCAGTTCCGCTCCTCGAGGACCCTTCTCGTCCAGTCGGGGTCCTTCCAGCCCAGCATCGGGGCGATGCTCACCAAGAAGGCCACGCTCCACACGGCCACGATCATCACTCCGATGCGACGACCCGTTCGCTGATGGATGTAGTCGATGTTGGTCACTGCCCAGTACCTGAAGCGAATTACACTGTAATACAGGTACATTTTCTTCGCGGCTCACCAAATTTAATTCTTTTAAAGTAAAATGAGTTAGAAAATTGTAGAATTATTAACGTTAATGAGGGGGAAAAATATTTATCGTCATTATTCCCATTCTTCGTGACAAAATAAACTAAAACACGTTCGCTGATTAAGAACATCCTTATGATACGTACTACATACACACACGTACGTCTAGATGACCAAAATTGAAAAATACTCTCACGCAAATAATACTCGTATTAAAAATAAAAACTAAATATTCGATAAGTAATTCATAGAAAACTAAGTGGTGCGATTAATTTTGAGAAATTATATTGCCAAAACATAGCTGGAAGTCAGGTATACTCGTAACTCTAATTACTTTATCGATTCGTTCCTGGGGTTTGGATATCAATTCCTCGATTCCTGAAAAACCTAATTAGCAAAGATACGATAATCCAAATGGGAAGGAATTTCTATCTAATGTATCAACCAAATGTTTTGCTGCGCACTTACTGCCTCTTTGAAATTGACTGCATAATCGAATGAAAATAATGAAAAACTTTTGTGCATTTTGTCGAGTTCCTCGTAAGCGACCATTCCTCTGTGATGTCACCCAAAATGTGATAGATTTTTCCCAAATGCCATTAATCGGTTTGTGTCGGGCGGACCTTAATGAGTTTCAGATAAAGAAACATCTCTACGGGTAACCTGGGATACGTCGGTTGATAATAAATGGGAAGTTTTAATGGCGTTTGAAAACTGAAACCGCACAAATTCGATGTTTCCCTAAAGAAATTTGCAAAAATAATCATAGAAATTGCTCAATGATGTTAAATATCCAACAAAACTTACTTAAATATGTAGTAACCACTTCATGATGAACAGTTCCCTGTAAAGGTTGGCCTGCGTGGCTGCATTGGCAAATATGAGACGCTAGAGGAGTCATGGCTCCCGGATAGTCATGTGGACAGCGCGTTTGCCTTTGGTGAAAGCGGTCCCGGATTCGAATCCCGGAGGGAGCTAATGTGCAAAATGACCTAAGCTCTCAAAGCACTTTAAACAATACTACTACTACTAGATGAGGCATTGATTACAGGAGACTCTAAATCAAGAAGTGGTTATTTTGTATTAAAGTCGTGTCGTTTTGCTCTCCTGATCACCGGTCGTTTACATTTTGTGTGCTTTATTTGCTACGATGTCTCTTTCTATTAAAACCCTTGTCGAGTGAGGAATCTCGCAATCTGAGAAGTGTCCTTTTCTTAAAGCATTGCTAGAGAATTGGCCAATAAAGCGTTTTAGAAATCAATGTTTCGAGAACTGAGAAGAGTTGTGGCTTTCATGCGAATGCTATTTCATTTTATTTCCAGATGAACCGTCATTTGTTTTATTTTATCTACGATGAGCTCTTTCCATTCCGTGTTTTGTGCTCTCCGCCAATTAAGAAGTCTTCTTGTCGAATTTCCTCTCCTTCAAAATATTCATCCATAATAATGATAAACAATGAGTATAGTTATGCAGGATATATTGATTCTCAGCAACACTGAAAACGATGGCTTTGAAAAGACATTCGCTTCATGTCCACGATCGGCGGGGTCGACTCGTTCCTCGGATTGCTGACCACAGAGTTCAAAATAACTGTTCACTCGATTCATTTTTGGGCATGCAAGTAGAGCAACGTGAGTCCGATTTATTTCTTTCTCAATGTATCTACGAAGAAAAAGTGCTCAAAAGTTTTGGTATGGCCGACTACAAACCTCAGAGGATGCCTGCTGACAATCATCAGCTAGACAAGGTGCCCAATGAAGCTCTAGACGTCTCTGTTTCCTCCCGTATAGCGGTGGGTTCCCTGATGTACTTAGCCTGTGCTACGCGTCCAGACATCGCCTTTGCCGTCTCGAAAGTTGCCCGCGCAATGCCAGAACCGACTTCATTCGATTGGGTTTCCGTTAAGCGCTGGTTTCCTCGGATCGCGCCAGCGTGGGTGAGCGCTGGCGCTGAAGTTGCTAGCGGTAGTTTTGGTGAAAGTGTGTTCCAAGAAATTGCGCGCGCGATGCACGCCGGGCAATCGCGCTCGTGGTACGCTCAGTGGCTGCTCCGTATTCAACTTCGACGCGCCGCGCTGAGAAAATATTCGTTATGGAATCTAAGAATTTCAATCAAGTTGAGGACGAAACCCTCATTGAATTGGTGAGGCATCATCCTTGCCTCTTTGAGATGAGGAATAATAGCTACAAAGACCAGCAGAAGAAGGACAATAGTTGGAAAACAATAGCGGAGGAGCTCGAAAAAAGTGGTAAGTACACGTTTAAGTATCGTGCATATCTTTAAACAATTTAGTGGTGGCTAAATTAAATTGGAAAATAATAGAATGCTTTATTGTTCCGGGCCACCCAGTCCGGATAATGAACATAAATACTGTAAGCTTTTTATCAAAGATCTTTAATGATCCACAACAGTTCTAAGAACAACAATACAGCCAGAAATCAACAAATAAACAAATAGTTGCCAAGGCCTCACCCATCACATCTCCCCTTCTTTAGATAACTTTTTTTTTTTTTTTTTTAATAAATAAATAAACATTCATTTACGGGAGTAATAAATAAAATTTGGATTCTCAGTACATTTACGATTTCGATTACTTCTACGGAGAGAAGGTGGTTGCATTTCTATAGACGACTTTACAATTGGGAAATCAACATCTAATTCGCACTCACTCCAATCTTCTTTTGACACCCGAAGGTGTCTTCGGTTACGTCTATATTCAACACCATCTTCTGTAACCACTTTGTATGATCTGGGAGCAACCTGTTTCACTACCTTAGCCTTACGCCACGGTTTATTGCGATCATTTGGTTGAATCCGAACAATTACACCAGGTGACAACTCAGACAAATCTTTGGCACTAGAGTCATACTTCACCTTCTGCTTTTCTTTGCGTTTGATCAACTTTGCCTTTACGTTATCGAATACCCTAGGTTTTAACTGGTGTCCTGAGACCGGGAGCCGTGTTCGGGTTGCTCTGCCGAATAATCTGTGGACGGGAGAGACTCCAATCTCCTCTGAGGGAATGTTACGCTGTTCTAAAAGCGCGAGATAGGGATCTGTGCCTGATGAATGGCATTTAAGTAACAATTTCTTGGCCTGCTTTACAATATTTTCCGCCTTACCGTTGGCCTGTGAATAATACGGTGAACTAGTCACCAATTCAAATCCGTACTCTTTTGAAAACTGACGAAAATTACCACTATCAAATGGCGGACCGTTGTCGCAAACTACTCTTACCGGCACTCCATGTCTAGCAAAATGAGCTTTCAATTTTGGTATAATACCTGAATGTGCCAGATCGGTAACACGGTCAATCTCATAAAAGTCAGAATAATGGTCTACAGTAAGCAGATAATGGCGACGATCTAACGTGAATAAATCCAAACTCACCAACTGCCAAGGCAATTGTGGCACTGGAAAACTTATTAAAGTCTCTTTCTGCTGGGCATCTTGAAATTTATTACAATGCGAGCATTTCTCCACGTATAGAGTCACATCTTTTTCCATACCGGGCCAATATACAGTTTGTCTTGCTAACCTCATACAACTGTCAACACTGTTATGGCTGGCATGTAATCTAGACAAAATAACATTACGACATGACATTGGAACAACAACACGATGGCCTTTCAAAATTACACCAGAATCAACTGTCAACTCCTCACGAAATGTATGATAGGGTGCCAGTCCCTTTACTTCGTCATTCCAACCAGTCATAATTACCTCACGCAACTGACACAATTCAGGATCGCTGTCGGTTGCTGCACGAATCTCTGCTAGTCTCGCATCAGAAACCGCTGTCAACTCAATCTGATTTACCTTCATAATATCAAACTCACTCTCGGAAATCTCAACGTCCAATACGTACTCAATAATTTAGTAATGGGCGTTAAGTTTTCCGTTGGCAGACTTGTCTCTTCTGACTCATTTTGCGGTAAAGATCTTTCATCTACTAGCATATTATGTATTATGCAGGATGCTAATACTATTATATCCACAGTCTCTGGTTTCACCGCTATGGGCGTATTAAAAATGCGAAACCATTGGCATAATAAGCCAAAGGCATTTTCACTTACCCTTCTGGCACGACTATGCCTGTAATTATAAATTGTCTTTTTTTCATCAGCCATGGACTGAATTCTTGAATACGGCCTCATTACATTCGGCATCAACTTAAATGCTTCATCTCCAACAATGACATGAGGCAAAACTATATCAGAGCCCAGCAAAGAGCGTGGTTCCGGAAATGGAAACGTTTTGTCTTGGATTGCTTTCCCTACCTTCGATTTTCCAAAAATTCCAGCATCACCTTCCTTCCCGTAGGAACCGATGTCCACGGCTAAAAATTTACATTTAGCAGTGACTAATGCCAATAATACAATAGAAAAGTAACTCTTATAATTAAAATATAACGATCCGGAGCCCTTCGGCTTTACAATTCTTATGTGCTTCCCATCAATGGCAGCACAACAATTGGGCAAATTCCACATTTGATGAAATTCATCCGCGGCTTCCTTGAGTTGATCCTTTCCTGGATGCGGCATGGCTTCCCCCTTCAATTTATCACAAATCGCTCTCAGTACCTCTGGGACAAATGCACTTATCCAGCTATGTGATATACGGAACTGAAAAGCCAGGGATCTATAACTCTCTCCGGTTGCCAAAAACCTAAAAAATATCAAATCAGTTTCAGATTGTAAAGTGAGGTGGAAGACGATGAGGGATTCCTACAGAAGAAACAAAAAGAGAATGGGGTCTGGTTCTGCTGCTCCATCCAAATCCAAATACACGGATGATCGGCTGAGGTTTTTAGATGGATCCATTTCGGAGAGGGTGTAAGTATTTACATTGATTTTTGACTTCATATTTAGCATAAATAAGAAAGAAATAAGTTATAATTAAGTAAAATATCTGGATTCATCGGTTTCTGGTTTCAAATACAAAATATCGTTCTAGATTTTCAGTTTGTTTATTTTTAGATATTCAGTTACGTTACCTTCAAGTTTGGCTCCATTATTGATTGCTCATGTAATGTAGTGCAACGGCCAAAATTGATTGTTAAGCAATACACTAAATTTCAAACCTCTTTTAGGTCTGTATGTAGCATGGAGGAGGAGAACGTGGAAGTGATTCCAGAAAATGAAGAGCCCTCCGAAGACAGAGGAGAGAAAAGGGAGGAGGAAGAGCCGAAACCGAAAAGAGGAAAATTAAACATCATAGAAGAAATAAGGAAAGGAAGAGAAGAACGTTACCAGTTCTTGAGGGATGTTCTTCCCTTACCTAAAGAGAGGGATGAGCATCCCGTGAAGAATTTTTTTGAGGGGGTAACGGCCTCAGTAATGGCCTTACCTCCTCATTTAATTAGGGAAACTAAAAGGAAAATATTTGATGTAGTAATGGAGATGGAAGAAAAAGCCAGCAATGAGTCAAATTCTAATAATTAATTAACTGAATAAAGAATATTCAAAAATGTTAATAATCGTGTTCTTAATTCATTATTCTAACAAGGCAAAGACTTAGTTACGATTCCAAAGCATTTTCCATTTTCAGTAGGAAGGAAACTAGTAAGAAGTACGATGGTCATCCATGAATAGGAAATATAACAATAGACTTGGAACAGTAGAGGTGAAAATAACAGAGGAATGTGAGGAGGTTGTGGAAAGGAAGCAAGAAGGAAACGTCAGGCAGCAGGGGGTATTGGGATGTATGCACAAAGGGTACACCTGTTTTCAAATTGCAATCTCACAAACCTGTTTACATTCATCCCAATACGGCTTTCTACGGTTGCCCACTTGCTTCCTTTTCATTTCTTCCTCAAATTTCTAAACTAGCCTCCTAACATCGGAGAAAAACTTTAACCAATTATGGCGTCCACCATCAGTTATAACTTACCGAAGGGTTACACACAGCTTTTCGAAGGGAGTAATAGGTTTCCGTACTCGATTGTAGCTGATTTTCTGCACATCATCCTTAATCGCCGACAGTATATGATGAAATAAACCACGTGATACCCTGAAGAACTGCCGAAACCTCTCTTCGTCATCCATCAGATGTCTTTCAATGAGTATGTTGAAGCTACCTTCACTTTCTCTTCTCTTGTACAGTTCACTAACTTCGTATCTCTTCAGTGAGGCCAGTATAATTTCGTCTTCTTCTTCTTCTTCTTCCAATAAAAAATTTACTAAAATCGCCTCCATCTCGAAACCTTCACGCCTTGTGATGCCAGAACGTTGGAAAACAACGGTATGCCGAGCGCCTTACGTTGAGCGTAGAAAGTGAAGCTTCAGATTACGCCCACGCGCTACGTTACCGTTGGGCGCGATCCGAGGAAACCAGAGCTTTAAGCGCATCTTCAGATGCTTGCGTGGCACCACATATTTTGGTTTAATATATTCTTCTGCTGGTGGTGAACTTTGTGCCTACTCGGATGCCGACTTTGCAGGGAAGTCAAGACTCGCCGCTCGACTAACGGATTTGTCACACTAATAGGCAGTACAGCTGTATCGTGGACTTCTCAACTGCAAAAGTCAGCGGCGTTGTCCACCACTGAGTCCGAATTCGTTGCTGCCAGTGAAGGGGCGAAGGAATTGCTGTGGCTTTCTCGATTGTTGCGAGAGATCAGTGAAGAAAAGAAAGACGTTCCTTTACTGTTAGTCCACAATACAAATGCAATTAAGTTAGTGAAAGACCACGAATTCCATAAGCGCTCAAAGCACATTGCAGTGAGGTTCTTGAGCTTTTCCAAAAGGGTAATATTAGTGTTGAGTTTGTTCTATCTCAGGAGCAACTGGGCGATATGTTTACCAAAGCACTCAGTCCAATTATTTTTAAGGCAATGTGTGCAAAGTTTGGACTTCGCGACTATAATGGCTCAGTTTAGGGGGTAATGTTAAAAGATAACCTTGACCATTATAGTGGAATGTCTATGTCTATATAAGAACCCTGCAAGCCGCCTTTCGGCGTGTGGCAGGGGGTGCAGGCACCTTGACTCTATTTTCCTAAACGGTTGCTTTCGCGTATACTTCGCGGAAAAAATGAATTTTTGAAACGATTCGTTTTAGCATCTATTTCCCTAATCTTTCGGGCAGTATCAGCACGGTCCATATAACAGGGGGGTCGCATTATATCGGTTACATCATCTGAAAACGTAGTTTCTCTGAACTTATTTAATAAATTTATCCTTTGAATTTTTCTTCTATCTTCTAATGATTCCCATCCCGCTTCCTGTAACATCTGAGTGACACTCGCTGTTTTATCGTAGCAATTCTTTACAAATCGTATCGCTTTCCGTTGTACTTTTTCTAAATCCCGAATATGACATTTCTCGGCGGGGTCCCATACACTACATGCATACTCAAGGTGAGGCCTAACTAACGCTAAGTAACATCGTTCGCGAACCTTTTCTTCGCTCCTACCGACTATTCTTTTAACGAAGCCGAGTTTCTTAAGTGCTTTTCCACATATATTTCGGATGTGGGCACTCCATGATAGATTATTCGTGAGAGTTACTCCAAGATACTTTACCGATTCTACTGACATTAGGTTTACCCCTCGGAGACTATAAGAATAATCATTTATTATAGATTTACTTTCGAAGAAGTTAACTACCGAACACTATTCTACATTAAGCTCTAATTGCCAATCATCGCACCAATTCATAATTCTATCTAAGTCGTTCGAAAGGGCTAATCTATCCTCTGAACTAACTATTTCCCTGTAAATGACTGTGTCGTCTGCGAATATCCTAACATTGCTTTCAATGTGATTGCTGAGGTCGTTGATGTATACTAAAAATAACAACGGTCCAATTACACTGCCCTGAGGGACGCCCGAGGTCACCTTAACCAAGTTGGAACTAATACCATCGAGTACTACTCGTTGCTCTCTATCGGTGAGAAAGTCTTTTATCCAGTTAATAACTTGTGCATTGATACCCGCAACTTCTAATTTGTACAGCAATTTATGATGAGGTACCTTATCGAAAGCCTTCCGAAAATCTAAAAATATCGCATCGACTTGCTTATGTTTTTCAGCAGAGTTGAGAACATCGTGTACTAATAAAGCCAGCTGAGACTCGCAAGAACGAGTCTTACGAAAACCGTGTTGATTCCTAATTATGAAATTGGACGTTTCAAGAAAACCCATTAAAGAGCTAGCTATTATATGTTCCATAATTTTACCGCTCAGTGATGTTAAAGATGTAGGCCTGTAATTAGCTGGATCGTCCTTAGAGCCACTTTTAAATATTGGCGTGACATTCGCGATTTTCCAATCTTTCGGGACCTTTCCTTCGCTCATACTCTTGTCAAATATAACTTCAAGAAAAGGTGCTACACTCTCCGCAACTTCCTTGAACACTCGAGCCGGTATGTCTTCAGGACCCGGAGCTTTATTCGGTTTAATCTGTTGCAATAGTTTAATGATGCCGTCTTCTCTGAAGGTGATTTTCGACATTGATTCAGGTTTATCAACATTCGGGAGAGTATTTGATGTATCGTCAGACGTGAAAACGCTTCGAAAAAAATCATTCAAGATATTAGCTTTGCCTTTAGCATCGTTTACTATATTACCGCAAGTATCCTTTAATGAACCAACAGTTTGCTCTTTACCTTGGACCTCACGAACGTACGACCAAAACGCTTTTGGGTCCTCTTCCAAGTGTTCGCATAAAATCTTCTTTTTATATTGACGGAGGGCATCTCGCATAATTCGTTTAGTTTCCGACTTTTCTTCCTTATGTTCGCTCTCTACTCGATCTATGTTGATACTATTCGGTTGCCTCGCAGCGGCTTTTAATTTGGAATGCAAACGCCTCTGTTTCTTTAGTGCTCTCCTAGTCTCCTTATTATACCATCTAGGTTCATTAATTTGATTTGAAAGTTTTGAGGGTACAAATTTATCCATTAGGTCACGCATTGTTCTTACAAAGAGATTCCACGTGTCCTCGGTATTTAAACATATCGCGCGCGTTTTATACTCCAGAAATTCGTACATGAGTTTACTACGATATCCTTCGAAATCGGCTCGCGGGTAAAGATAAACTCTGCGCTTAGGTTTTCTGTGCTTTACCAAGTTAAGGTCGAAATCTATAATTATGGCTTTGTGATCGGATATTCCATCGCAAACAGATGTGTTAGATACTCGTTCGGGGGTGTTCGTAAGAAAAAGATCTAAAATGGTTAATTCCCTGGTAGGCTTTTTGACTAGCTGGTTTAATGAATTTTTTTGTATTAAATTTAACAAGGTCCTACAAGAGTCATTGTCCCGAGCTCTTTTCTTGACTACGTGCTTTTGCCAATCGATGTCTGGAAGATTAAAATCTCCTCCAATTATCATTATGCTATTGTTGTTTTTACGCGAGTAAAAATTTATTTCATCGTTTAGGTTACGCAAAACATGACGCGAAGAGTTGGGCGGCCGGTAAAAAGCACATACATGTAGATTGGGTTTATTTGGCTGACTAATGGTACACCATACGCTCTCGATGCAACTGTTAGGATACGTATGTGAACTACTCCGCAAAGAACTTTTAACCGCTATAAATACTCCTCCACCCACTTTATCCTGACGGTCCTTACGATAAATCTTAAAATCTTTAGGAAATACTTCGTAGTCATTAATATCGTCTGTTAGCCAGCTTTCGGTGCCTATAATTATGTCGGAGTCGTTACTTCGGATAAGATGTTCAAGATCGGCTACTTTGTTTTTGATGCTTCTACAATTAATAATGGCAATCGATAGTTCATTTACAATGGGAGAAGCCCGGGAAACGCGTTGTTGCTCATCTTCAACTTGCTCAGTAATTTTTAAGGTATTCGATTGTTTATTAACTTTATTTCCTATATCGGAGCCACTTGAATTAGAAGCATTCCCACAAATTCCCTTTTTCTGCACCATCTAGCGCAACCATATATTTAACTCATCGTTGCCTCCACTTTGTTTATTTTATTGTTGTTTAGTTGTTAGTTCAGTTACTTGTTTGGCTCCGCGTCGTGTGTGTGTACTTCAATGTTTAATAAATCGTTTCCTTCCTTCCTTCGGTTCTTTATCGATTCCAATTTACCACAATGAAAACTTCAACGAATAAAGAGATAAAGAGTTGGACTAGATTACTGCTTCGTCGATTTTTTCAAAATTTTCCCTCTAAAGTCTCTATAAAACGACGAACTTGAATGTTTCCTTGAAAAATCCGAGATACTTATATTCTGTGAAAATTTCTCAAGTTTGACGCCCTGTATCTTATTGATACTTTAGAATATTAAAACACAAAAAAACGGAAACAAAATTCGATCTTTTTGCAATAACTAAGTGAAGTTTCATGTTCCGCACTCTAAAAAACCACTTTTGACCCAAAGGTCGGTTTTTTTTCGATTTCAACCCATTGTGCAACGTGGGGGGGGGGGGGGCGCTCTACTATCAATTCCTACTTAGTTCGTTTCAAATCTTAAAAATCTTACTTCCATTTTCTTGCATTTTTCGGAATTGTTACGGCAGTCTCCCGAGGCACTGCAAATCTTACTTTATGTTCAAGTTTTTATCCTTCTTTCTCTCTTTAATTCCCAGCTCTGATTCTTAATAAACCGACTTCGTTTTTACCAAGCAAAAAAGTCGTGCACATCAACTGGCCTCATACCAAAGGTTTGCAGTTGGCTAATCCATTCTTCCATGAACCGCAGAGAGTCGACGTTATCCTCGGTGCAGAGCACTGAAGGACTGCAGTGCACTGCAGGTGCACTGAAAAACTGCGTTAAGCGTGGACCACGAGGTACTCCAGTTGCACAAGATATAGCATTAGGTTGGGTTCCTCACTCCTCAGTGGCCGGACAGCAGCAGCCGACTTGGAGAATTCGAGTGACCATGCTGCCGCGTTTTAAACATTGCTGCAATCTGATACATCCGAGATGCTCTCCAAATTATGGGAATTGGAGGAACTTCCGTCGTAGCCCCAGAGATCACCTGATGATGATCGCTGTGAAGAACTCTTCAGAAAAACTGTACATCGCAACACAGATGGACGTTATGTGATAAAGTTGCCTTTATTCAATGCACCACATTTTCCAGGTTCAACAGCCATCGCCATTTCTGCATTCCTGAAGGCGGAAAAACAAAGACAAAGCAAAGAGCCATTAAGGATTGCCTACATAAACTTCATGGAGGAGTACGAAAGATTGGGACATATAGTGGAAGTACCACACCAAGATATTCGCAAACATTCTTCACACTACACGCCACATCATGCGATCATTCGCAATGATGGTACTAAAAAAACTAAGGGTTGTATTTGATGCATCTCGTAGTTGTCTCACAGGACTCTTAATGACTTCTTAAAGACCGGTCCTAATTTACAACTTGATTTGGCTATGATTTTTACTCGTTGGAGATCTTATAAATTTGCATTTTGTGCTGATATTGTAAAAATGTTTAGGCAAATTCTAGTTACGGACGATGACGCAGACTACCAACGCATCATATGGAGATCAGACCCTGCACAACCCATCAAAGACTATAAGCTGACAACGGTCACATACGGAACAGCCTCAGCACCTTATCAGGCCATCAGGACATTACTAAAATTGGCAGAGGATGAGGAGACAATGTTTCCAGAAGCATCTGAAATTCTGCGACGTCAGACTTTCGTCGATGATCTATTTTCAGGTGGAGATACCATCGGAGATGCACTAAAGAAGATATATAAAGTTATTGGAATCCTGGAAACTGCTGGATTTCCTTTGGGGAAATGGTCATCAGGTAACATAGCACTCTTCGACAGTCTTCAAGCTACCACCCAATGGAAAAGGTTATAACCACCTGAGTAACTACCCATACTCGGTATTAGATGGTCACTCAAGAGGGACTTCTTTTCTTTTAGAATGGATCAATTAACGACCTCGTCGGTCGTAACTAAAAGAACAAATCTATCACAAGTCGGTAGACTATTTGATCCTTTAGTATGGTTATCACCCGTATGAATCAATGCCTATATACTACTATAGGATTTATGGATAGCTGGAATAGATTGGGATACTCCTATTACAGGCAAATATGAAAATACTTGGTCCTTGCTAACAAAACAACTCTTAGATCTGCAGCATGTGAAGATCCCACGATTTGGATCCCACGATCCCACGACGTTTGGAACCTACACGGAAGGCCATTGGCAACTGCATGCGTTTTCAGAAGCGTCGGAACGAGCCTATGCAGCAGCCGTTTATTATTGCCCAAGACAAGGTACTGCAAAACTTATCTTTGCTAAAGCCAAAGTGGCACCAACAAAGGCAGTCAGTCTTCCCCGGTTGGAGTTATGTGGAGCTTTATTACTGGCTCGAGTCATATCGCATATCCTTTCAGAGTTATCATTTAAACCAAATAGTGTTCATTGCTGGACCGATTCTCAGGTAGTTTTATGTTGGCTAAAAGGACATCCTTCAATTTGGAAGTCATTTGTCGCGAATAGAGTAAGCGAAATACTTGAAACGTGCCCTTTCAGTCAATGGCACCATGTGAAATCAGCAGATAATCCGGCAGATTGTGCTACTCGAGGATTTACTTCCGAAAAACTTTGCTGGTGGTGGAATGGCCCAAGATGGATTTCACTTGATCGCCAAGAATGGCCTTCCATTGAGTCAGTTCAAACCTCAACGGATATTGAACGGAAGTCTAAAGTTTTAGTGTGTAACTCAAGTGTTGACGAATCATTTTTGCACTATTTTGAACGATTCTCATCTTATACAAAAATCACTAGAATATTGGCTTACTGTGGTCGATGGCTTTTACCAAGTTCTGAGAGAAACCGTAAATGGTTAACTACGGCTGAGTTAACTAAAGCTAAGACTGTATTTTGGAAAATTTTACAACAGGAATACTTCATGGAAGACATCATTCGTATTCGCAAGGGTTAAATTTTAACGAAGGGAAGTGCTTTAAGACGTTTGTCCCTTTTCCTGTGCGAACAGGGCCTCTTAAGAGTAGGCGGCCGTTTGCTATATTCTTCCTTTTCTTTTTACGAGAAACGCCCGATCATTCTTCCTAAAAGAAGTAAATTCACTAGGTTACTTGCTGAGGAAGTTCATACGACCACTCTACATCGTAATTCTCAGCTATTGAGCAGCTATTTTAAGTACATTTTACTGGATTGTTGGAGGCAGAAGATAAATCCAGGCAGTCTATCGAAATTGCGTTAAGTGTGTAAGATTCTCTGCAAAACCTTTATCGCAGATGATGTCACCTCTACCTGCAGTGAGATTAACCCCTCACAGAGCCTTCTTTTATACTGGGCTTGATTATGCTGGACCATTATTCTCGAGAACGGCTGGGGCCAGGGGTAACCGATCTCACTAAGGATTTATAGCAATTTTTATTAGCAGTGTTACTAGAGCAATTCACCTAGAAGTTGTCACAGACTCGACCACACTTCTCTTAACAGCTCATAATCGATATTCTGCTAGGAGAGGATTATGTACCGTTTTATATAGCGACAACGCCACACCATTTCGAGGAGCTTCGCAGGAACTCAAGCAATTATTCTCAGAAACCTCATCTTTCAGTGCAAAAGTGGCTTCACAGATTGCCAAAGACGGGACTCACTGGTCATTCATCCCTCCAAGGGCCCCTCCTTTTGGGGGCTTGTGGGAAGCAGCGGTTCGGAGCTTCAAATATCGTTTCAAGAGAGTCTTGGGTGATGCTAAGCTTACATGCGAGGAATTGTTAACTTTAATTTTACAAATCGAAGCTTGTCTCAATTCAAGGCCTTTAACAGTAACTGATAGCGAAGCAAGTAATTTTACTATTCTAACTCCAGGTCATTTTTTAATCGGATCGTCGTTACTTTCTCCACCCTCACCCTTTTTGGAAGTCGATTTAAACGAAACGTTTTCTTCAAGATGGAAACTGATCCCTTGTATATGGAGTGCATTTTGTATAACTTGGAGAAAGGACGTTTTTCATCACATGCAGCAGCGAAGTAAGTGGCTGAAACCTATCCAACGTCTCAAGATAGGAGATATCGTGCTCATCAAGGACGAAATATCACCACCGACGAGATGGCCGATGGGTATGATCATTGCACTGCACCCAGGACGAGATGACCTAGTTCGAGTAGCAACAGTGAAGACGGCAGGCACTGAATTGATGCGACCGCTTATCAAACTTATACCTTTGCCAGTCGACTCATTGGCCTAGGGTTGTTGTGCAGCCTTAATTGGGAAACCAGCCCTTTACGGCGGGCGGTAATTCGCTCAAGAATGTTTTTTTTCTATTGTTATTGTTTGCTTTATTCTTCATTATTTTATTATTCCAGTTTAAAGATAGCCGTTGCAGATGGACGCAACGAGGCGGGCGGTATGTTCGCGCAAACGACCGCTCTTTTGTTTGTATAGTCTGCTGCATGCCTCGGACACTTCCTATCCCCGCAATGCTTTCCCTTTGGCACTTGAGGCTAAGACCGCTCGATGGGCTCGGACAGTAGCCCAGGGGTAACCCGGGTAACTTAAACCGCTCCAACCATTGGTAAGGAAACAACGCGTTGTCTCGAAATACAAATGCAGTATGTGATACAATGTGGTTAGAGACGATTTATTTCAATTCCCAACATGATGCGAAAAATTACTAAGTCTCAATTCCGCAATAAATTTATTTTGCGACCAGCAACATTAGCAAAAGGTTTTTACCATGTTGCTATATTACAGATGAATTTTCAATGTTATGCAAATTATGTATTTCACAAAATCGCCTATCTTTGTGGAATAATTAAATCAAAGAGAAAATATTACGAGAAGGAATTAGAAGAATTGTGGATTAAAAAAAACCAAAATTAGTTTCTTAGGAAAAAATCTATCCACTGTAGGGAAACTCCTACCGATAGTAAAGAATACATAAAAGATTAGACAAACAAAAAAACATGGCAATATATATAAATATACTCCGTGTAAAATCTCGATAATTCGATTCAAAAACAATAATACACGATCAAACAAAATAAGATTCTTTATATATTTTACCTGCTTTAGGTGCTTGTCTCCATTTCCTTTGACTATTTTTTTATTTAATTTTGCTAAAGGAAATAAATCCTGCAGCGGCAAAAATGAACTTTATGTACATATCTTATAGAAATGCTTTGTCTTGTCTGGGATCGAACCAAGGACTAAATTTCAACTTTTTTACAATAGAATTTTCTCGTATTTGAATGCAACATTGTGTTAAAATTTTATATCAATTGACCCAGTATATTTCGAGTTTTGCGACCACAAACATAAGCAGGCTGAATTTGTATACGTAAGATTATATAGCTAACCGATGATAACAGTTATTCGAAAGTTATACTTACGGGAAATAATAATTCGAGTGATTTTATGGCTTAAGAAACCGGTGGTTTCGAAAAACACTACGGGTCCAGTATATAAGATCCAATGGAGTTAATACATATAGATGTTTGTTTGTCCAATATAGTTAATTTCAATCAATTGCAGACATTTCTTTTTTGCAGAATTTAATCACAAATAATGGTTGTACTAAATCTAGATGTATCCCAAAAGAAAGGAAATTGAACAAGGGAAGGTAAAATATCGCATTCGAGTCGAGATTGAGAGAATTCAGATGAACTTGACGAAATATTTTTGTAATTCTGTGGGCATCAACAATTCCCTAACGACAGAGGTGAATGTTAAATTTGCCACTCGTACAAATGTATGGGAAAGATGGGCTCAGAAGAAATGTATTGGGAAGAAGAGAATCCCCCATTTACCCAAGGGATTATTATTTAAGATATGCGAACAAATAGAAATCCTCAACCATGAAAATAGTAATTTTAAACTCGTTACTGTGCACCTTCTCACAAGCTCCTTGCTATCAATTGCTAACCTGCTTCCACCAATATCCTATCCCTCGCTTCCAAATACTCCACAGAAGTCATTATACCAACTTGAAGACAATCACACTTTAGAATTTAAAGATCAACTCGACTACCATTTACGCCACACTACGACTGCATTTATAGTGACAATTTCAATAAATATTAACCAATATCATGAAAACCCGCCTACCCCTGCTGTTAATTGCTTTTAGATTTAGATATGTACCCCGCGAGCCACCAGAGGCGTATGGCAGGGGGTGTAATACACCACTATTATTTATTCCTCCCTATTAGCATCTCTAATTGCCTGGGGAAAAAACGACCAAAAGTAATTATCCATCCGTGCGATTAATTCCCTATAACGCTTCGTCGATGCCTCTCGGAGATCGCGTTCGCTCCTTACTGGCACTAAAATTTCACTTACTTCGTCTGTAAATTCTGAACGATTGAACTGTTCGGAAAGTTTCCGACGATATTCAGATCTTCTCATCTGTAGTGAATTCCAAACGAGGGACTCTATCATTGCCGTGACGCTGCTCTCAAACCTGAAATCCCCGCAAAAGAATCGGGCTGCTCTACGCTGGACCATCTCTAAATCTGAGACTAAACCTACTTCGTGTGGGTCCCAAACCGCACAACAGTATTCTAGACTCGGAAGAATAAGAGAAAAGTAAGCTATTTGTTTGACTCTCGATGAGCATCCTCTCAACGTTCTACCAGTTAATCTTTGCATTCTATTCGCTTTTCCTATCTCATCTCGAATATGTTCTTTAAAAGATAAGTTACTGCTAAACGTGACTCCTAGGTATTTGTTGTCGTGAACTAACTCTAATGGATGCCCTGAGATTTGGTACTGCGCGGGAATTATGTTTGTGGAGCGCGTAAAACTCATTGCAACGCATTTATTTCTATTTAAATTCCGCTGCCAATCTTTACACCATCCTGATATTACGTCCAGGTCGTTTTGAAGTATATTACAATCGTTTACTGACAAAATCTCTCTGTATATCAGGGTATCATCAGCAAATAATCTAACCTTACTCTTAACGTTGCTTTACTTGCTTCCTCCAATACTCCAACCTTCACCTCCCCCACCCTTTTACCTCCCCCACTCTTTCACCTCCCCCCACCCTTTCACCTCCCCACCCCTCTCCTGATTCCATCCCATCTTTTCTATGTATAGTGAAAACTTTTGATGATAATCCCGTGGTATTTTTGGAAACTACCAATTCCTTAAGCCGTAAGATCACTCGAATTATTGCTGTTTACCGTTAGTGTAACAAACAAATAACTATTATCATCGGTTAGCTATATAATTTAGAATATAAACTTTATAATTTCATGGCGTTCTGCAAAATTTATTTATTTCACCAATTGTAAACATGCAATTTTAGAAAGGAATTCGTAATTCGTATAAGCTCTCCCATGGGATAGGTAGTAGACCAGTGGGGAGACGACATAGTGCTGCCATTAGTTCACGCTGTCGCCACTGTCTCACTAAGGAGGACGTTTTTTTCCCGGAGTATGCGAGGCATGGTCTGCTGGGATCATAGAGTAAGGATGGGGTAGAGCGCGTGTTGCGTTCTGCGCATGTTACAGGATTGAACGTAGGAGACCACGTGACTTTGGTCCGCTTTCGGAAATCTCGCCGGTAAGTTAAGTGAGAAATTCGTGTACTCAAGTTGGTTTTTTAAGTATTTATGTCCTTTACGGACAGCTGATGCTCTGAATTCGAGTTTATTTAGATGGTCTATAGTCTGGCTAATTTAACTCAATATTTATTTTCGGTATCTGGATGAAAATTAACCGTAAAAGATTAAAGGACTTGGGAATCATGGTTTTGAAATGCTGCGCATGGAACTGCAAGGAAAAGTACGTTAAAGAAATCACTTTTAACTCGTAAGTTTTGTGTTTATGGTGATTTTAATACTTATTTAGAATTGTTTTCTTATAATTTAACTTTCATTTGCCATTTACAGATTATGTAATAAGGTAATGAAGTAGCTTGCAAATAGGCGATTGCGGCTATTACTACAGAGTATTCCATGTGACAAAAATGGAATATAGCAGTTTTTACGGTTTATTCTTGTTTGTCGATGATTATAACAAGATAAACTTTGTTTTTCCGTTTAGGAATATTATTCCCTTCGGTGCATATTCAATATTATTGCTTGAATCGAGTTCATTGGAGCGCTCGAGTATATTAAAGTGTCGCAGGCTTTTCTCGTTATTTATAATTATTAATATTGACTTTATAGCTTCCCAGTAGATCATGAAAGGAGAAAACTATGGATTCTCAGCTTGAGGAGAAAGGATTTTGTGCCCTCTAAACACTCGAAAATCTGGAAAATGGAAAACTTTCCTGGAAACCTACATAACGTTATTTTGCATATAATTATTTTAATTTACATAAATAACTTGCCAAAAATTCTTATATCAAACATCCCTTTATTTGCTGCCAATTGTAATATTTGTCAAGCAATTAGAAACCTTGGAGATTACACCGCATTAACCTTACAAGTTAACCTTACAAAATTGCACGTAAGTCTTCTTAAAAGTAAATTACAATGCAATGCTAGGAAATATAAACTAATGAACTTCAACTGAAATAAATTTAAATTCAATTACAACATGTAGTAATATGAAGTATCACGTAGCAGAGAAATGGACTCCTTTACATGTCTTGTTTTAGAAGCATCTGTGAAAAAGATCTCGGATGGAGAGATGGCCTGTTGCGTAAAATTAAACTTTCTGAATCTTTGTCTTACACTTACCTTCTGTAAACATAGCTGTACTGTTTTAAAAATATGTATTACTAAGAAATGAAACCTGAGGGTGGCGTTAGCCGAAACCGGTCGTTTTTAAATAAATAACACAGTGTGAAAATTACGAAGTGCCTTATTTATTTCTTATTATGGCTTTCCACGAAGTCCGGCGTAATACCATAGAATTTAATATGTATTAATTTATAATTTATATCTAAATAATGATACTTAAATATGAATGAATTCTAAATGTGAGAAGTTGTCAGTGATGTGGCAGGAGGATGTTTCCTAAAACTTTGTTAAAGAAGTGATTATTAAATATTATCAGAAAAATCCCACTGTAATTTCATTCCATTCTAAATCGTTTCCTTTATTTGGAGCTATACCTATACTAGTAGTTGATTCAACCGGAGGCATATCAAGGTACAGTTTCCAATTTTTCAATTTACAAATATTCGCAAAAATCGACGAACCTGTCTCGTTTTGAAGACTCGTAACTTTTGAATGGAGGAAGTTAAGTATCTTGTTCTTTCATTCGTTGAAATAAATTGAGTGCGTTTCTATTAAATTATTCATGAAAGTTCCAAATTGTTTAAATATGAAAGAAAATGTTAACTGTGATATTCGACCACTTAAACCCAAGTTTGCCTTAGTTTTAAACGTTACTCTATCTATTTGTGTAATTTAAACTTAACAACACTTAAACGTCATTTTTTCCAGAAATGTTCGAAAAAATCAACGAAAACTGGGAATTTATTCGAAACTTTCAGTTTTTTTGCTCTCTTCCTTTTCTTGCTTGATCTTGCTTTACATCCGAGTAAACCTAGTCAAAATGATTCTCTTTTTTAAGAACTCGACGAGAAGTATCTTAATATTCCACTTAAACGTAATTTTCTCCGGATATGTTCGAAAAACTCAACGATAACTGGGAATTTATTTGAAATTTTGTTATTTTGTATTTATCTTGCTTGTTACTCGAGTAAACCTTGATGAGTTGATACTCGTTCCGAAGAACTCGACGAGAGGTATCTAAATATTCTTAAACAATGATAAATATACACCCGACGTTGATTATTATACTAAGAAAACTTTAAGCGGAAACTCTACTATCTATTAAAATAATATACGCATTAACTACGTAGTTCAGAGTTACTTAAAAACTCGATTTTTCAAGATGAAACTCCACAGCGTATTTGAATTGCCGCTAGAAAACGGAAAAGTCACGTGGTTTAATGCTGTAACATCGGCTCGGCTACTGCGCAGCCTGTCCAGCACTCTACCCCATCCTTACTCTATGGCTGGGATAGCTGCGTGTGCTGGAGGACGGCAGCGACACCTGGTGAGATTGCTTCTCTCATTCGTCAGTCAGTCAGTCGGTGGCATTCGTCAGACGTCAATCGTCACTCAGTCAAAAAGGGTAAATAATTGAAGCGAAATTTCTATTTTCCCCTTATTTTTTCAAGTTCTGACTAAGTTCGTTTCGATTATTTGTTAGTGGCGTTCCACGATCACATAGATTACATTCATATAGGTTATTAGGGGCTCCCAGACAGTCATATGGACAGTGCGTTTGCCTTTAGTGAAAGCGGTCCCGGGTTCGATTCCCGGTTGGAGCCAATGTGCGAAACGACCTAAGCTGTCGATGCACTTTTAACAATACTAATAGGTTATAAAAAGGGACTAAAGAGTATTACTACACTCTTTAGTCCCAATTCCACACTTATCAGAAAAACAAATAATGTTTCAGTTTCTCTTTTATGGATCCTAAAAGAAGAGATTTGTTTCCTACATAAACTTCCGCCGCCCGAGATCCGTCCCTCCATTTATCTTCAAAATCCAAAATTTCATTCCTTCTTTCCATATTTAATATATATTAAACTTCTTGGGAAAGAGCGTATCTGTTGTCAAGAGAATTCTAGGCTCGGATGGCTCTCCGTGTTTATCCATGCAATAAAATTTATAAACATCTCTAATTTTTCCACATTAATATTGAGGAACTCATAGAATCAAGTGCTAGGGCCGTGACTTCGTGGTATGGATCCATCAGGGGCGAAAGTGAAACCAACTTTTACTAGACCACAGAATATTATTATTCTGTGGTCTAGTAAAAGTTGGTTTCACTTTCGCTCCTGTTGAGGAACTTATTTGTTTGTGCTGTTATCAGACACGGTTGCACAGTATGTTGTTTTCAGTTTTTACTATCTCGACCGAAAGACGATCTTTTACTATTATTTTCTAGTCTTTTACTTTTCAGACTCTTGGTCTGTGATACCAACGTATTTTCGGGAATCATGTAAAGTTGGTAATGAGTCGGTAAACTCAGCAAAAAGTTAATGAAAATCAAAGTAGCTTAAATTTCTTTTTATGAATAAAATAACAATTTAGAGAATATGTATATTAAAAGGATAAAACAGTCAATGAAGACCTGGATCAACCGAACGTAATGCTATGCAATGGGTCTTATGTTAAGAGTACAAAGAAGAGAGAAAGTGGTCCACAGAAAGTCCCTGCAGCAAATTACCGATCGACGGCGATGGCCACTAGATGCAAGATGGAAGCAGTGCAGCACAGAACATCACTCGAAGTCCACATATCGCACAGCTCGGGTCCGAGGGTCCACTGTTTGCTGACCTCGTAGACGGCCCCCAGCGGCATCACCAGACAGGCGACCAGCAGATCCGCCACGGCCAGCGAGAGGATCAGGTAGTTGGCCACGTTCTGCAGGTTTCGCTCCAGAAGAATCGCTGCGATGACGAACACGTTGCCTGTCGACAGATTCATTGCTCATTGTGAAAACCGTCGACCCGAATGCATTTTAAATAATCCACTTAATACTGACTCACTTTCTATGTAATTAGAATTCTTAATTCATTATGTAATTCTTACTGTGGTTTCTCAAAGTCCGCGTGAGGAATACTTCTACATCTACTCCCTTTTGGCAAGAGGCAGAGGGTGGTCACCACCTCCCTAATTGATTTCTTTTGAGTTGGTGGAGTAAATTGAATTCTTGAAGAGTCAAGACATCGAATTGATCAGAATGGTCCACGGAGAGGACGAATTACATTGATAAATTTTCTGAGATCATACTTTATCTGATTTCATGAATTAAATTAAGTCTTTGTTGAAATATTCTACCTTCTATAGATACCTACCCTGCGTCCTAAAGCATCTGAGTAATGCTCAAATTTTCCGTAGAAATTCTTTACAAAATATTGCACTTCTTCCGAATAAATAACTTTTTTTTCACTCGGTAATACTCCGCTGAATAACTTCGCTCGCGTGCATTCTCTTATGGAGGCCAATAAGTGCTCATCCACATACCGTACGTCATTTTTGAGAGTGACTAACGTATTTCACATATTCTGCCTCTTTCTTTTTCACCTCTTATTGATATTTTGAACTTAAAAATTCTTCTCACTCTAATATCGGAAAACCGAACTAATTGGCTGTGTTTGGAGGGCCGAATTTGTTTCGAGCCGTGATTTATCTCAAGATTGCTTGTTACTGAGAATTTAACAATTAGCGTACTCATTTAAATTAAGCAATTCCTTTCGTCGCCATTGCAAAATAAATTTTGGCCAAACTACTGCGACTAGTAAATTACCGTAAATTTCGCTCTCATTGTCAGTACTTTCCAACAGGGCCGGCAGGAGGCATGGGCTAGCCGAGCAGCTGACCTGAGCGGGTCACCAGCCGATTATTTTGAACTCTATGCTTGTAATTAACGAAGCCCAGTTTAAATTCATTAAAATTATTGTTAGTTGATTGTTGTATTCATTAATTATAATTGATGAGGTTTAATGGACCAATGAACTTTAGTAGTAATAACTGCCTATTCTCTTCCTTAAAAATTTCTGAACATTTAAATTATGATATACTAATAAATCGTGGTACTAATACTTCAAATGAGTTCGAATTTCTATTTGGAGAAGGAAGTCGATGGAAATAGATATCCACACCGAACACCTCGGGCTGAGTTACCTTATCAACGAATCTCTAAATTTTCAAAAGTGCCCGTAATAAATTCATTGGAAGGGAAAGAGGCACTTGAAATATTAAAATTCTCGAAATTTTGAATCGAAATCAATCTTCCACGACAAAATAAATATTTTTTTCTTTTGTCGTATGTTTAGGTTTCTCGTGACAATACTTTCTAATTTAATTCTACAAAATGAAAGCCTTGCATGGGATGAAAATTATATTTACCTGCATTTCTTATAGGAGCGTACGCAGACTAACAATTCAAGTAGTGTTTTTTAATCGTGTAACTAGCTGAGAAATAAAAAAAGAATGTAAGCTCGCGAGAATAGTAAACAAGTGAAGGAGGGGAATTTTTGAAATCTATACTGACACTCAAAAATTAGCACATTTTCAATAAGTCTTTGTTCAACAAAAACATTAAAATTGTGTAAGAAGTACTATTTTCTGAGTGTATTTTCAGAAATTAGGATAATAAAAGATATGAAGGCTTTTTCTGCGCGAATTGATGCTGGAGATTTTCGGCAACTTAGCGTTGGTTGGGGAGGACGTTGCGCCAACAATAAACTGAAGGGTTCTTAAGGCCTCCTCTCACTTTTTTTTAGATTTAGATATACAGGGTGGTTCTAAAGTCTGGAAACGGCGAATATATTTCGCTCACGGGTAGAAAATCGGAATTCTGATGCTGGGGTCTTTAGTAATTTTGCCCAGGGAATCGAATGGGCCCATCAGATTTTGGACCCCAATGGGGCCTTATACGAAATATGAGGCCCAACTTTGAAATTTCAAATGCAAACCTGTATTTTTTATTGCAGATTCGGATGAAGTGGAAAATTTTACATCTGAATTCGTTAAAACCCAAACTTTTTTGTCCATTTTTGGGCCCTATGCTGCGATTTTTACCCTTGCGCAAAATAAATTCTCCGTTTCCAAACTTATGAACCACCCTGTATACCCCGCGAGCCACCAGAGGCGTATGGCAGGGGGTGTAATGCACCACCATTATTCATTCAATCCCTAATAGCATCTCTAATAGTCTGGGGAAAAAAACGACCAAAAGTAACTATCCGTCCTTGCGATCACTTCCCTATAACGCTTCGTCGATGCCTCTCGGAGATCGCGTCCGCTCCTTACAGGCACTAACATTTCACTTACTTCGTCTATAAATTCTGAACGGATTAACTTTTCGAAAAGTTTCCGGCGATATTCAGATCCTGTAGTGAATTCCAACCGAGGGACTCTATCGTTGCCGTAACGCTGCTATCAAACCTGAAATCCCCGCAAACGAATCGGGCTGCTCTACGCTGGACCATCTCTAAATCTGAGACTAAACCTACTTCGTGTGGGACCCAAACCGCACAGCAGTATTCAAGACTCGGACGAATAAGAGAAAAGTAACCTATTTCTTTGACTCTCGATGAGCATCCTCTCAACGTTCTACCAGTTAATCTTTGCATTCTATTCGCTTTTCCTATCGCATCTCGAATATGTTCTTTAAAAGATAAGTTACTGCTAAATGTGACTCCTACATATTTGTTGTCGTGCACTAACTCTAATGGTTGCCCTTAGATTTGGTACTTCGCGGGAATTATGTTTGTGGAGCGCGTAAAACTCAGGACAACGCATTTATTTATATTTAAATCCAGCTGCTAATCTTAACACCATCCTGATATTACTTCCAGGTCGTTTTGAGATACATTACAATCGTTTTCTGACAAAATCTCTCTGTATATCAGGGCATCATCGGCAAATAATCTAACCTTACTCTTTTCGTTATCTACGAGGTCGTTAATGTAAATTAGAAATAAAATCAGACCAAAAACACTTCCCTTAGGAACTCCTGATGAGATACTTATTTCGTCGGATAAAATTCCGTCTAACGCAACTCGCTGAGATCTGTTTTCTAGAAAAGATTTGGTCCATCTGATAACTTTTTCGTCGATCGCGTAGGCACCCAGCTTTTGGATAAGCTTTTCGTGAGAAACTGTATCGAAAGCTTTCCTGAAATCTAGGAAAACTGCGTCTGATCTAACACCGCCGTCTGCTGCTTTAGATACGTCATTCATAAAAAGCGCTAACTGGGTCTCACAAGACCTACCTTTACGGAATCCGTGCTGGCTCTGACTGATTGCTCCCTTTTCGGAAAGAAAGCGCATGATAGAGCTCGCTTTAATATGCTCCATTATTTTGCAAAAATATTGAAGTTAATGAAATAGGCCTATAATCATCTGGTTTTGACGCACGCCCTTTCTTAGGCACCGGAGTGACATTAGCTTTTTTCCACGACATTGGGACGGTTCCCTCATCCAATGATTTCTGATAGAAAATCTGGAAAGCGGAGCAATTTCATCGGCTAAAGTTTTTATTGCAACCGCGGGAATACCTTATGGTCCTGGCGCCTTTTTCCTATCAATCTCTCGCAATAAATTCCCAATTCCATCAACCGATATCTCTATGGGACACATCCCTGAATCAACGCGCGAGGAAAATCCTTAACTTGACCATTGTCAACAGCGAAGCATTTCTGGTAGTGCCCGTTAAGGAAGTTAGCTTTATCTTCTGATTTATTTACGGTAATTCCCTCTGCGCTTATGAGGCTAGGCACAGAAAACTGACCTCCACGGGTCTCACGCACGTATGACCAAAATTCTTTCTGATCGCCACCTAATGATTCTAATAGGGTTCGAGATCTATATTCCTGGTATTCTTTTCGCGCTTCTTCCTTAACTAACTTTCGCACTTCTCTATAGCTTTGTTCTTCGAGCTCATGGTTATTTCCGCATGCTTTGAGTTTCCTCCACCGCGAGTGAATGACTCTTTGCTTCCTATGTAATGCTCGTAATTTAGGTTTCGTTTAGGCTCTTTACGCTCACGCAGGCTCTTAGTAGGAACGAATTTTATAATAATTTATTGTATTTGCACCCAAGAAGCGGAAAAAATCATCCTTGCACTCGTTAATATAAACCTTAGACTCCGGAAAATTAGCTTTGCGAATTAATATACTTGCCTCGGTGGCTTAAGAGATATAACCGCTACTGCTTTCATCTCCGCCATTATGACATCATGGTCTGAAATACCGTCAACTACATCGAGATTAGTTATCAGTTGTGGGTGGGTGGTGGCTAGTAAATCTAGGTTGTCACCTTAACCAGCACGAGTCGTTCGAGTCTTCGTCATGTTTACCTGTTCTATCGCATGCAACGAGAAAGTATCGATTAATTTTTGAGAAAATTTTCTCTCTACTAGAGTTGGAGCATGTTAAATTCCGCCAATTAATATGTGGTAGGTTAACATCAACTCCTACAACTATGATGGGATCTTTTATTTTTTCACCGATTATCTGTAACGTCTCGGATAAATCGTCAATACAATCAATTTCGCCATCTGGAGGACGATACAATGAACAAACATAAATCTTACTACCGTTTGGTCTTAAAATCGAGCACCAAATCATTTCGCTCCTGCTATTTTCCACAAACTCATCTCGCTGACTAATCAAATGGTTATTTACTGCAATAAAAACTCCACCGCCTACTCTACCCTGTCTATCTTTGCGATATATCACATAATCTGAAGGAAATATCTCGCTTGAATTAATGTCTTCGCTTAACCAACTCTCAGATCCTAGTATGATATCCGCGCAACTGCTCCTCGTAAGCAGTGATGGGAAAAGTCCTGAAAAAATGTAATTGGGCTCAATTAAAATTACTCTGTCAAATTTTCAATCAGTTACAATTACAAATTACTTTTTGAAAAAGTAATCATTAAGATAACAATTTCAATTACTTTTTATTTTGCTCTTGTTGATTATGCATCTCAGTCAACATTTTTTTCAAACAGGAAGTACTAACATGCAATCTAACATTTGAATTTAATGCCATAGTATTAAAGTTTAATTCAAATTATGATTACTACAGTAATTACAGTGCCTAACTATTTATGTTCTACTAAAATTTACACCTGTGAATGAAGATGGATTCTAAAATCAATGGCATGCAACAAAATAGAAAGCTCTCAAAATATCAGAAATATATATAAAAAATCACTTAAATATGCGAATTCAATTTGCAATACAATTGCATTTTTAAATTTTTGTCAAATACTTTGCCACTTTTTGGTGGCATAACATCTTTGCTTATGCTAAACAGCCGCTCCACAGGAGCACTGGATGGTAGGGAAGCGTTACATTTAAAATAATGCTTTTTTATAATCGGGAATTGGTTAATTGACTCAATTTTCTTTGAGGTACAGAGTAAGTACTTATTCACTTCATTAGAAACTGGGAAAACTTCCCCTCTTTTCAAAATATTTCAAAGTGTAGCTTCCTCATCGCTCGTATCACACGATTCATGTTTTTGTACAGGAGACTTTTCATTTGACACGATTTATTCTTTAAAAATACTTAAAGCCGCTTCTTTTTCCTCTCCCTCAAGCCACCTGAACTTTAAAGAAGGTATCATAAGTCACCGCTTTCCACTATTGACAACCTGTTTCTTTTCTTAGTTAATATATTGGTCACCATGCTTAACCCTCTTTCTGCTAATACTGCAGCCCATAAGACTGGATATAATATTGGAATTTGACGTTGAAGCCAAAATTCTTTAACCATTTATAAATTTAAATTTCAACTCTTCATTTGTTGACAATTCAATAAACTCCTCCTGCAGTGATAATTCTTTTATTTCTAAGTTAGAGGATGGTTCTATGACCCAATCTGGAATGACCAAATTCAGTTAATCCTTAAATCTAATTGTAAAATCTTCTTTTAGTGCTTCTAAATGCTGACAGTAAGCGAGAATGTCGTTATCATTAGTTTCCATTGAAGAAAGATTTGGAAACTGATGAAATTGTGTTCTACCCAAATTTTGTTTGTGCAAAGCATGTTTTGACACAAACCCAGAGATTCAAATAATTCCCTTCAGTTTGTTTCATTAAATTTGTTGTATAAATCTGTCAAATAAGTAATATCGCTCTTACATTTCAATAAATTCACTCTTAATAAATCATCTTTGCTTTTAAAAAACTGAGCAACTGCTTCAAAGAGTTCAAAAAATCGTTTTAGACAAGTACCTTTTGACAGCCAACGAACTTCTGTGTGCAATAGTAACCGATTAAAGTCTTCGTTGTTTTCATCACAAAGCTTTCTAAATAATCTATCATCGAGAGCATTGCTTCTGATCCTATTAACTGCAGTAATTACATACTGAATCGAGCGGTGAAGGCGATCACTAAGGTGTTTTGCTACCAAATGTTGTCGGTGAATTACACAATGCACGGCGACTACATTTGGTACCGCTCTTTTCAAATGTGAAATAAAACCACGGTGACATCCAACCATTGCCGGAGCACCATCGGTAGCAACAGACAAGATATTATCCAGAGGAATTCCTTTTTCTTCAAAATAGTGCTCCAAAACGCCAAAAACAGATTTTCCTTTAGTGTCCGTTTCTAACGTTCTTGCGAATAATAATTCTTGACAAATGCTTTCATCTTTTATGAAGCGAACGTACACCAGAAGAAAAGACTCGTTTTTTGGCAAAGTAGATTCAACAAGCTGTAATGAAAACTCGTTAGTCTTCAAAAGATCAGCTAGAGAACTCTCCACATACTCGGACATTTCGTCTATTCGCCTTTGCACTGTATTATTACTCATCGGAATTTTTTAAATTATATTAGACGGTGGCTTATGCAGCACGGTACGCAGAACTTCACTCAAAGCTGGAATTATCAATTCTTCTCCAATTGTGTGTGGTTTTCCCGATTTAGCAATGAGTAAGGAAATATTATATGACGCACGTAATCCATCATTTTCTTCTTTTGATGCGTCCGAAAACATATCACCCAAAGTAGGACGTCTCGAATGTTGATCTCTGAGCATTTGAAAGTAAGATATATTTTTATATTATTTCTTAGGATGTATTTGCTTAAGTGCTCTTCTAATCGCGAAGGCTTCATAGCTTCATTGGAAAACACCTTGTGGCAAATTAGGCACATTGGTAATGTTTTGTTTGTGGGTGATTGAATGAAACCATATTTTAAATATTCGACATTGTATTGTCTACATTTTTTCTTTGGTTCCGACATGGATATATCTCTAGAAATAACACAATAATATGATTATTACGAGATAGATATGTACGGAAATATTGTAATAATAAGAAAATATGTTTCGGAGATAAAAATTTCTGTATTTACTTATTACAAAATCAAAGCAAGGTGAAAAATTAATTTTCCAACAATTTTGAAAAATTAAATGAACCGCGAAATAGCGGAAATTTAACCATAACTGCTTATTTTGAAAGAATACCACAAAAGAAATATCATTCGTCCACACCGGGACACGAACTCGGACTCCCCGATATCGTGCCAAGTATTTTAATCAGTTAAGCTACCTTGACATCCTTTTTCCTCTGGTTTTCTGGGGCTTAAAATTAACTACATAACATGAAGAGCTGCCTGACAGACAATGTGACCAAACAATCTTATTCATGCGCTTTCCGGTACCGTCCACGTGGTTAACGCCAACTTTAAACACGGAGCTGTTTACTTACTATAACGAAGGAACCGAGAACTGGCACGAGTACGACAGCTTCCTTAGGTCCCAGAAGCTTTTCTATTGACGCGTTTCAGGCAGAGCTAAGGGCTTACGCGCGTAGACTTTACGTGTGAACTGTTTTCATAGGTGCAGTAGAATCTATCTACTCGAGGAAAGGTGTCCGCGGCGTTGGTTAGATGCTCTCTGCACTTTTTCGGGTGTCCGTCCGCGTAGGATGCACAATCCCTACGCCTTGTTGCCTTTAAGCCTGGTTCTAATCCTCATGGTTATTAAACGGTTCATTTTAGAACTCCCCCACCTTCTTATTTTCACTTTCAATTCATTGCCCTGTACTTATTTTCATTCCACATTTCCACATTTTCCTCTCTTTCCGTTATTTTCGTACTTTCATTTTTCCTATAATTCTCAATTGCAAATTACGAACTATCCAAAATTGGGAATCTGAAAGCGCTTTACAGCCAAGAACGGAAATTAATTTACAACGTCATTATGTGTATGTGGAATAAGGCTGATGAATAAATGCAATACAAGTTTTAAAAGTTTTTGATAGGGTCGTGTCATCAACAGAAAAAATCCTTGGAACTACTATGTATATTCCAAATAAGAGAGATGATTTAAAACAATCTTTCGGGGAGATGTGTGTTTTTTAATCTGGTTGAGTTTCATTCTCCTTTTGCCAAATAACCTTAATGCAGAATTTTAACGCCAGTTACAATGTCCATATTTCCATTGAAAACGCACCATTAGCCACCCTGCGAACAACGTTTCCGCCCCTCTCCTCCGTACCCCTCCCCTCCATTCCGTCAGTATTCCACGGATTAGGTCAACCCCATTCGAGACGCATCCTTCTGCCAAAAGCTTTTGCGAGAGCTGAGAAAGCATTTATAACAATGTTTCCGACACCTGGCACCAAAATGCTGAAGCGTCACTAGTGGAAGAATCGAAACAAAGATGTCAGTAATGCCGTCAGTGACCATTAAATACGCCAACTGCTCAAGGGGGCGGCGGCTGGACCTCAACGCCCCCTCAATATGACTTGAGCCCAGAACGCCCCCCTCAAACTTCTCAGCGTCCACCGGGGGGCGGTAGCGCCCCCGTTGGGAACCACTGATGTAGAACTTGGTCAATAGACCTTGTGATGAGGGCGAAGGGGTGATTCGATGAAGATGAGGGTGATGAAACTGCTGGGCTTTAATTCCAGACGATGTTGCTGGAGTTGACTTTCTTCAGATGATGGTCTTCCTCAGGTTTGTTGATGTGCAGTCTCCAGGATGCGGTGCTCTAAGAAGAGCACCGGAGAAATAGCAAGAGGAATATCTTATGTACTACTGATTCCGATTCTAGGTTTCACTCTTACAAAATGTTTAACTAACAACTAGTAGTGAACTATACTAAACTTAAAACTAGAACGTATCAATATTGTAACAATTGTTTAATGATTCAAAATTAAAAATAAAGAACTATTGCTAAGACTAAATCTAAATCTAAGACAGCTGGTCCTCGCAGGTAATTCATTTATACCTCCAGCGCAGCACAAATATTTCAACAACACTTTGTAGCAGAGTCAACAGCCATCCCTCCATTCCTTCGCCCCTCCCAAGAGAAGAAAAGTTCGGTATGGAATTCAAATGTTCACTTTCGATTACTCAAATTTAACGATTACTCGCACGACCTTGGAAGTAGATTACAAGTAAAAATTACTTTTTTTCAATGTAACGATTACAAGTAAAAATTACCAAAAATGTAATCGTTACAAGTACTCTGATTACTTTTACTTCGTTACATCCCATCACTGCTCGTAAGGTTGAGATTTTCCACCTGCTTATTACGTATGCTTCTGCAATTCACGACTATCATTTTTAGATCTCTCAGTTCGCGCTTCAAATTTGGATTTAGGTTTGGAATAACCGTAACGTTTTTTTGTATTGAACTTCTCTTTATTATCATTGCTGCTGTTTCTATTTCGGGGACTAAGATCATGCGTTTCTATTTGCCTAATTACGTGGGTGTTATCTATAATTCCTACCGCTGAATATACTTCCTGAATATTTTTATTCCCCTTTAGATTTAAAACTTTCCCTCCCTCGTGCATCCCACACGTGAGGAGGACCTTTCCACCTTAGAGCTGAGATCCGCAACCATCCTTCTGAGTTCCACTATCTCGGCTGGAAGGGACGCGTGACGAGCAGTTCCCAAGAAAGAGGAAACGGGAGTCCTAGGAGAGGCCATCCTACCTAATTATGCAATTGACTTTTAAATGACTAAAAACTGAGAACCCAATAGAATGCTTGAGAAACGACATTAAGAACACGCGAGCAAATGAAATGATTTTTTTAGATAAAGAGATGTAATTTGCAATGAAAACTGTCGTCCAAGTTTCAACATTACTCTGGAGGTAGCAGAGATGCCTCCAATGGGACCAGAAAAAGGTGAAAATTCAGTAAAATTACGCTGTTTTGTAGTTCCTTCCGTCCTCGTGTATTCAGATGGGTCATAGCTGTAGCAAATCATTACTGTCACGCTCATATTTATTACATTTTTTAGATTTTGGAAGAAACAGGTAAGTTCTAAGTAAGTAAGTTCCATCAAAACTTTTTGTAGCTTGTTAGAGAAACGTTTTCAGGTTCAGGAAGTATGACGGAGTGAGAAAACGTCGTTCGTTAAAGCACTCAAAGTGGATCCAAAGTCGTCTGCTAAAATGATTACCGAGTTTCTAACTTCAGTTTTAACCTCATTACGCCTACTATACTACCGTTGCTGCGGATATTTTGTTCGATACATTACTTTTTATTACTTACTTTTTATTACTTACTTTTTATTACTTATTTTATTTTATTACTTTTGATAAATTAGACGTGGTGTTTATTTATATGCGGGTATTCAAAATTCTAACCTTCCGTATCATCTAAGATAAGCCTAAGAAAGAGGTCTTCGCCGAATCTGAAATGTTCGATCATAGTGGACGCATCGTCTGGCGACCGATTTTAGAGGAAATAGCACATTTCCGTGGACTCTCTCATTTCTTTATAAAAATCAAGCATTCGTCCCTGTTATGGATTAGTCCGCTAAACATCTCTTATTCTAAGAATCGCCGTCTGGTGGATCGAAGCGAAGCCATTCTTTCATATAACGCCACCGTCTTCTCGGAATCGCATTTTTGCAACATTTTAGGGATTTTGCATAAAGGAATATTTTTAGTTTTGCTTTAAAAATCGTACAGTCTTCTACGCGAAAACGTCGCAATTGTTACGGTAGATTTATATTTTATTTCGCTAGAGAGTATTAGATCCCAACATCATCATCATGATCATTCGTCGACGCATTACTAAATTTATTTACTTCACATCCAACGAACATTTGAAAGCCTTTAAGAAGAAGTCATCACATTTTGGCAACCACCTTTCCAGCAGTTTCTGTCCTGAAATCCTGCATTTTGGAATTGAAGGCACCCCTTTGAATGCTTTAGAACAACTGGAAATCATACGTCACTCCAATTCCTCGAATTTTATTTTAACTAACAATCACCTTTCTCCCAAATGCTGCTCTCGCCTCCCATTGAAACTCCCCCCCTTCAACACTTCCATTCACCCTTTTACCCCTATAACCTCCACTCTCCGCTATTTATTGCTTGATGTTAAGTTTTCTGTTTGATATCTGAATATGACATTTACCTGCTGAAACCGGTGATCTCCAATATATTTTCTGTGGACAAGTATATATCTCTCTTCTTTCATTAAAAATTCATTTATTCCCCTGCGGTAAATTCCATATTCCTCGGTAACTTCCATAAGATATATAGATAACCTTCATTTTTAAGAATATACTTCCGTAGACCGGTTTCACCGCGAGCCTTCCAAAAAGAAAACCTCATTTTAAACATTCACCTGCGGCACACGTGTTAGATTGTTGGATTTATAAAGAATACAGCTGACTTTATTCAAACGCAGCAATTGCTTCCATCTATTAATAGAAGGTCAATTTAAATGCATTTGTTACAGTCACGAGAGCTGTTAATAATGCCAAATTTGAGTAAAAATATATAAAAATATTAGATATAAGTTAATCAATTACTTAAAAATTTATTAACAGTTTCAATGTTTAATATTAGTTACTAACATAATTACAAACAAACACAAGAAATTAAATTTCGAAGTGACGCGAGACATTTTCGTTTTCGTTGTCTCACTGGTATAGTTCTCAAATTCAAGGAGCATTTTCACAATGAAATGTATTCTCTTTGCGCTTCACTTTTGCTCGTAAACGATGTAAATGCATAAGAGGCGAGAGCATTCTGCGATTGACGAAAGTAATTGGGAGCTTTTTTTCGTCGAATTACACCAAGAATAAACTTTCAGCGGAAAGTTTCTGAAATATGAGTGAATTTATGCTAAAACGAATCGTTTAAGTTTATGAATGACGTAAGGAAGTCAATTTTCTTACTTATGCAACTTGGAGCGAGCATTTGAGTAGAAATGTGGACATATTTAGGGAATGATATAATGAGCAAATGGACTAAGATGACTGGGGAAAAATGTCGGTTTCCACTGTGATTTGAATACACTGATACACATTAATCCCTACGAAATAACACTAAGTGATTTTAACTAAAAACTAATTCCAATACCGAATACGCCACACTCAGAAATGTGGCCACTTTGATTCATGGAAGACCTTCAATTTAAACACCGCAAACATTGAAAATATTAACTTTTTACCTGGCGATGTATCTTTGAGTGAGTTGAAAAATTCTTATCTTCTTCCTGCAAAACTCCGCCAAATGAATTCTTTGCGGAGTGAATTTCATTCCAGAGGCTGTTCTACTCATATGCCAGGGACGATTCACCCAAACCTCTCTGAGCCAATGTGTCCAAGTTTTTCATCCAAAAGATATTTTATCCAACGTAATATTTCTCCAACCCAATCCTGTAAAATGTTACTTTAAAAGCGAGCAACGTGAAATCAAGATAATTACGTAAGAAATAATAAATAAAATTATATTTATTTTGCAATTAACAATCAATGTACTCCCAACGATGCGTTATAATATATCAGCCCTTTTTGGTGAAAGGCAGTTTGTAACTCTAATGTTTTCATTACAACGACGATTCATCTTTAAACGACATCTTGATAAATGATGGAAAAACACTGTCATTTGACGAACTCCACCTTAATTGAGAGGAATCAAAACTCGGCAAACAGAAATGTAGGACACTTCTTTCTCATTTGATTGTGAAATTGATTGAGTGAAATGAAAACATTTTAAACGGAGTCCTTAATCACAGGAAAATACTGTATCCCATCGAAAGGATGCTGATTGCGAGAGGATAATTGAAAATCAGAGGATTCTCAACTACGAGAATAGAATTCGATGGGCAAATTCAGAAAATGGAAATCTTCGAGTGAGATACGATTGGGGAAATGACACTTCGAAGGGGAATACAAAATTCCAATAATACTACGATATCTAATTTCAAATCGTATCTAGCATTTCCTTTACTAAGATATTTTGCTTACTTTTATGTTGTTTTCTCCACAGCGTTCAAACCTCAATACCTATTTATTAAACCGGAAAGCAGTTACGTCCCAACTCCTGCCTTTCTTTCTTTCATACAAAGAATTATTAGTATGTCCAGTCCCTTTCATTTTTAATATCATGTTCGTTAAGTGAACGTGACATTAGCTCAAATGAGATTGTTTGTCAAATAGATATTACGCTAGACTCGCTAATTCCTAGCGGATTAGCGTGAGTGCCGGATTACTGAGATTGTGTAAAACACCATAGTATCGTGACTGAGTTTCCGGTGCTCAGCCATAAATAAAAATTCATAATTTTAATATACTACGTAGGATAAGTATGGTAATGTAGAACTTAATATATAAGAACTTGTGATAATTCCACAAATAAGAGGTGGCAGGTTAATTTAAGTTCAAGGCTTGCATTTATAACGTAGTATGAAAACGGAAGATTAATTATTACTTTCTCTAGATAAGTCATTCAGGTTTTGATGAATTAATATATGTTTCGGTATTATATATGAATATAGTTCATGTATACTGGTCTAAAAATTTACCTTCTTCTCTGCACTTGCACCTTTTCTAATTCTTCTTCAATGCTTGCACTCGTAATGTTACTCCATGGTTCTCTTTTATGTCAGGGAAGGGAACCGGATTACTGAGAGGCCGGATTATTGAGGGCCAGATTAGCGAGAGTCTAAGGTAAATGGATGTGATGACCAGCGGGCTAGAATTGAAAAAAACTGGTCAAAAATAAACAGTGATTATTTGGGGGGGAATTTAAAACGTTGCATGGTTACTGCTGAATAAATTCTGCATACAGCCATACAAGTATTATCATCTTATCTATTATATATTGACGCTTCTCTGGATATAAATATATAGGGAAGACGAATTCTAACCATGTTCCACAAGTGTCATCGACTTGAAATTTTTAAGACGTACTGGCCATAGCATGTAGCCGCCAGAAAATATTCCGACTTCGACCCTCGCTATCATGGGATCGATGCCAGAAGGCCCGGAAATCCCGATGTTTTCCATAAGAAGGCATTGCGGGGAATTTTGGAAATATTTTGAGGCACTTCCCGGCAAATTAAAGAGATAAAATTTTAGCTATTGCCTAAAGTCGTTTAACGGAAAAATCAAAAACATCATCGAAGATCGTCACTAGGTCAGATAAAATATTCTGCGTGATAAATGCACGTAAAGTTTGTTCTTACGGTTTGCAGGCTTCATTCAATTTGCAAAATTAAATAGGAAATTATGATCCTACAAAGTCGAGACAAGTACCAAAAGAAAGTAAATTCAATTTTTATTTTGGTCGTGTTATACCGTTTACGAATCGAAATTAAGAGAACTGATCGAAAATATTTTGAAATTTCTTCGTAATAAACAAACCAGTCCCCCTGGCGACCAAGGCGATTGTCGAATCCGAGCACAAGCGTTTTCTCATTAGAATACACGGTAATTTTTATTCCATATCGAGTTAATGACTATTGTCAGGATTTATGAAAAGGAGGCAATTTACTGTGATACATAAATAGCAAGGACTACGGCCATTTTGGAGTTCTTTCGAAAAGATTTTTTGGAAAATCTCGGTAAGATGAAGAATTCAGAATCACGGAGGTCACAGAAATCTAATCATTCTAATTTATATCATATCAAAATTCTAATCATAGAAATGTCACCAAATGTGACTGAGTTCGTCGCCAGGTCCTCTCCACCCACAAAACCCGGCTTGTATGCAGAGGTCCTTTTCAGTTTTGCTGTTTGCCGTTTTACTGAGGCTGAACAAACAGTCCCCCTGGCGATTCTTGAGTTGAGCTCAAGTGTTTTCTCATTTGAGTGCATGAGGATTTTAAGCCTATACCATATAATTGGTAATCAGTTATCATATAATAATAAATTATTATTAATTTATTGTATAATATAATTATGAATAATTATATTATGTAATAAAGTAATAAATAAGAATAAATTACACTCTAAAGCTCCGCATATATGAGAAGCTTTGCAAGACTGTAAAGTAATACATGAGAAATTTTTATGAAAAAGTTGTGAAGGAGGCAATGGAGAACAACATAAAAAAGGTCAGCCAACGCAATAGGGAAGGTACATATTTTAGCCTTATAGAAAGGAGACAACAACATACAATAGACCAGCAATATTAAGGACTATAGCATAATACTTTGGCAACCTATACAAGATGAAGGAAAATACCGAAGAGGAAAACCAAGAGGAAAGCCAAAGCTCACAAAATCTCCTCTCAATCCTCCCAGAATAGGTAATGCGTAAAACATTGGAGAATCCCCAAGGACCATGCAAGCATTGCCCTTCTGCACAAGAGAGGAAGCACGTAAGATTTGAAGAACTACCGCCCCGTCAGCCTCCTCCCAGTTGTGTACAAAACATTCATGAGGATAACAGCTGATTCTCCCCCCCGTAAGAAATGTCTGGTGTTAAACCAAGGATCTTTTCGTAAGATGAGGTTGCATATTTGCTTGGGGACAGTTTCTGACAGTTTCTATAATTTCAGCCGGTTGGAGATTCTCCAATGAAATTTCGTATTTTCCTTAATTTGAATGAACGGTATAATGCAAATAGTGCCCTAGTTTCGAACCAAGGAAACGGTAAACTATTTAAATGAAATTGAACTGCTTATATAATATGTGCTGCTGATATTAATTTTGCAAACTTCATTCAATTAGCGAAATCAAATTAGGAATAATGGTGCTACTAAATTAAGACGAAAATCCAGGCACCTAATTAATTAAAAATGCCTATTTTGTTCGTGTGATATTGTTTTGGATTCGAAATGGCAAGAATTCAGGCAAAATAGACGAAAAATTTGTATACAGTTTTGTATATAAACAGCCTGTAAATACCTCTGACGATCGATTCTTGACTATCATTATTAAGAATTATAAGTAAGAGCATATTATGCAATTAAAGACCAGGAAGCTTATCTTCCGTTGTTTTTAAATTAATGGAGAAAATAATTGAAGAGAACAAACGCTGGTTCTCAAGTGCTGTACGAGGAGGTTCCTCCTGTGAAGTGCAGTTACTTACAGTAAGCAACTGCACTGACAGGGCTCTGCCAAGACATTGCAGAAACGGGCGATGGAGCAGTCGAAATACTATTTGATCTCACTAAAGCTGTCGATGGAGTTCCTCATCACTTACTAATGAAGAAAATTCAAACTCTTAGTTTGGATTGCAGAGTATGGATTTCCTTGATCGCAGAGAATTAAAACAGACGATAGTTTATAAGTTGAAACGAAATAGACCTACCCCAAAGAAGTGGAACCGTACTATTTTTAATATACATTAATGATCTTCCAAAGTTTGGAATCCAAACACAATGAAATCCCAAATAAGACTTTTTACGGATGATTGCCTCATTTAAAGAGCAATAAAAGATGAAAAAGATTGCAACTTTCTACAAGACGAAGTAGTTGCGTTTGTGAAGTGGGTGAATGAAAATGAAATGTTAGTTAATACGAAGAAAAGTTAGTATATTTGCTTCACAAATAAGAGATCGCGTAGATGATACTTTTATCACGTCGAGGGGTCGTTCCTGACCCAAGTCGACCATTTAACTAATTTAGGCGTGCATATAACTAGGAACTTGCATTGGGGTTTGCAGATCGATCAAATGGTTGCGAAAGACTTCAGAACTCTGCATTTCCTCATGAGGAACCTCAAAGACAGTACTAAACGAGCAAGGGGACTGGGAGCATTGGTCAGGCCGATCATAGAATATGCCTCAAAAGTTTGGGATCCATACCACGATTCACATCTATCTCACATTATCACAGATTCACAAATATCTTAATTGGGAAGAGTTCAGCGAAAGGCTGCAAGATTTGTTTCAGGGCATTTTGGTATATACGACAATGTAGCTGAGATGCTTACGGAATTGGGACACATTCAAATCTCGCTGAAAAATTAACAAAATCGTGGGATAGCATGCGGCGTATGCAGATAAACCTGGAAGGAGATTCTTAATAGACCGACTGGTCTAAAATGTATTGGTAAAAATGACCATTCCTGTAAAATATACACAGAGCCATATAAAGAAGATGTTGGAAAAATTTTCCTATGCAAACAGAACTGCGAAGGAATGGGATGAATTACCTGAAGATGTTCTCTTCCCAAGCACTGGCGAAGAATAGAGGGACCCTGACACAAATGATGCGATAGCAAAGATTACTTAATATTTTTTGTCTTGTATGTTCTGCTGCGTTGGTGTCTTATATGTTACAAATGTCATATATATGTTCAGTGTTTCCTGTATGTACTCTTAATTTTCTATGGAAATATCCTGTGTGTTTAACCTGGATTCATCTTGCCACCAGGCCCGTGCCCTATCTGCAAGGATATGCTATAGTAGTAATGAAAATGTGGAATTTGAAAAATGACCCGAATCGAGTCGACTGGTAATAATTTGGAGTCCTCGAATCAAAGGTTCTATGAGACGTCCCTCATAAATGGTAAAATAAGTTCATAAGCAATGTAAAGGTCTTTTTATGGATATAATTAGTAAACTTTTACAAATAACTTTCTATTCTGTGGGCAAGTTCAAATTGTGAATAACATTCCCAATAATAAATATTTTCATCCATAAATGTTTTCATTCTCAAAATGGGAAATCTTGCCATGCAAATGATTCCTAAGGTAACGATGTAAACAAATGCTATATTTTTTTAGCAGCCAAGTGAACAATTAGCACCCATATAAATGTTTTCATGGAAACAATATATTTTGTGAAATGGTAACGATGTGATTGTCGTTTTGAGCGATTCCAGTATTTACAGCAGAAGTAATATTGTAAAAAGTGCTTCGACAGCTCAGGCCATTTAGCAACGAGAGTTCTTTCTCCAAAGTAAAACACGCATGGCCATCCGGGAGCTTCAGATATTTGCAATTAAGACTAACAAAATGTGGGGAGAACTGTGTTTCTGCACTGCAGCATATACGCTTGAAAAAAGCCCGGAATGCAGAAATCTATTCTAACAAAAAAGGGTGACTTCAAAACTAATAGTATTGAAAAATGCACTGAGTTATCCTGCTGCTGAATCGTATTATGGTAATGATGAAATGCGAGCTTAAATTTAAAAAGACCTTTCAGGTGAAACGTAGATGCAAACGGAGCTTAGAAGCTTGCTGAGTCTAGTTACTAGGGAAGGGAACCGTCGACAGGGAATGATTAAATGCGGTATTAGTGATTGTGTTCAAAGAACTTTTGGTGAGGTCAAGAAAAATAAATTTAGGAAACCATGGGTAACGGTATAAATCTTAAATAAAATGGAGGAAAGAGGGAATTTGGAAAAATATCGACACTAAGCATGGGCAAATAATGTACAGAGTACCACTATGAAACGAACTAAGAAGGGTAAAATAAAGCTAGGGAGCAGTGGTGGAAAGATGGTGTCAGTGTAATGAAATAGAAAAGCTGGTGGAAAGCGGGAGGGCCGACCTAATGTATAGAAAAGTAAAGCAACTGACGGGGAATAGAATTGGTAATGGAATGGTGACGATAAAGGTAAGGAAATACCTTTATCTATCTATAAATATAAATGGTTGGAAATAACTGTGCAAAATTCCACTTTAAAATTTAATCAATGAATAATCAAATTTAAAGTGGAATTTTGCACAGTTATTTCAACCCATTTATTAGGATGGAATTCTACAAAGTTAAAGCTTCCTTGATAGATTTATCTATAAATATGTGAGAAATATCTTGGGGAAAGAGGGATCCAGCCAGCATATGGGTAAAATTGAAAGAATATGTTGAGGAACTGCATGGGAAAAACATGAAACCCGCCAACATAGAAATAGGAGCAGAAAGCTGAAGAATGCGATGTTGGCCATTAGACAGTGAAAATAAAAGAGCATAGTATAAAAGAGCGACGGGAGTTGATCCCGGCCGAGTTCCGTAAGAACCTCTGGGACAAGAGTAAGAAATGCTTCTACGATTTATGGAGGAAAATGTACGACGAAGGAAATGGAGAAGACTACCAAAACTATCTTTATTCCGTTACAGGTAAGGAAACATAATTATGACTTTCGGTATTTTCGTGCAATCAGCTTAGTCCTGAATAGGCGGGTTGACAAAAGAGGGCAAATTGGAGAAGACCAGTTCCTATAATGAATAAGGGATGATGTAGGTGCATGTTGAACGAGATCCAAATGAATACGTATGGTTTGTCAGTTATAAAAAGGCTTTTGATAGAGTCCAGTGGCCAAAACTAATGGGAATATTAAAGAAAATTGGAAAGGATTATTAACAAAAACAATACAATCCACAAATGGCCTGATCATGTCGAATCCGGACGCAACTTTAATTTCGTGGATTTCATTTGTATTGTATTTTATCTTCTTTTATAAATACAATTTCATCAAATTACACTTCGTCAAGATCTCTTTTAAATAAAATCTGGCTGTAGTGGAAATATAGATGTGAAATACGTGCTTGAATCAGGCAACGCGAGTCAGGGTAGCTGATGGTGAATCGAAATAGGCTGGGTTGGGTTGGGCAGGGGAATATGACAAGGGTGTCCTATGTCACCATGTTTTTAAAATATATATCTATGCTTATGTATATGCGAAGGAAGAAGTTGAAAGAAGCAAAGAGTTTAGGTTGGTGGGATAATGAAGTCTGTAAGGTGTGCAGATGATTAAACTATTGTGCGTGATTCTGAAAATGACTTATAAATTCTAGTAAAAGCACTTAACGATAAAGCAAGGGAGTTTGGGGTGAAAATGAAAGTAAGTAAAGTTTTGAGGTTTAGTGAGGGAAAGAAAGCTAAGTTATCGATATGGGTGGATTGGAAAAAACTAGACTTGGTGGATAAATGCTCTTACTTGGGAAGTACTTTTTCGAGGGATGGAAGATGTAAAGCTGAGGTTTGTAAAAGAATAGCCTTGGCCAAGGAAGCATTTATGAAGTGTAAGGAATTGATGACCAAAGGTGGAATTGAAAGCTTTATATGTCACCGCTGCTCCGATTCACCCTTAAACAGAAAGCTCGAAGCTTCGAAGGTGTAAAAATGCCTTAAATTCAATGCCTTTGAATATATTCCCATTCTCATTTATATTTATAATAAAGGTAACTATTGCAAACCTCACAATGGCAATTGCGAAAATAAGGAATAAGAGAAACTGTTTCAAATGACGGATTGAAAAAAACTGAAAACAACAGGTGATCGTGAATTGTAAGAAATTGAACTCTTTGGTAATATTTGATATCATTAAAGTTTACGGTTCCATTGACGGACGCCTCTTACAAGTGATTCAACGTGTTATCATTAGTCTCTCAATTCTTCTAAATCATCGACTCTTCTCGTTATAGATTAATTTGAACTCTTTTTTAATTTTTTTGCTTGTATATTTGGACTAGCTGAAGTGCTCGTTGATTCTGAACGGTGAATATGGAAGCAGATAGAATTTATTTTTCTTCTTAACTCAGAATGATGTTCCTGCTACCATACTCTGATGAATGGAATATTTTCACTTGTCATGTGGTACAGGATAGAGAAAAATATATCTCTCATTTTCTTTTGTCCCAGTGTTAACTGGCTGTGATGAAATGGAAGCTACCGAGGTATGAGTAGATAATTTCACTAATCAAGGTCTCTCCTTATGCGATGACAAGAAAATCGTTACTCGTGGAGCCATTGTGCTTCACTTGCGTGGACATGTTCTGCTTATTGCATTCTGGCTCAGTGAGGAAAGCAAAGGCAAACTACCTCACTCCTCATCGTACCCAGTGAACCTCATTCCTCTCTGCAAGCTATTCGCCATTCCAGCCTAGGAGTACGCCAACTAGTGAGAGAAATTGGAAGTAGAGGTTTGGTGATAGCATTGTATGAGCCTATGCGTCATAGCGTTGGTAGCTGTTTGTGGTACACGTAATTGTTGGCATCTTGCTATTTTATCTGATGTGAAACTGTTTTTTTTAAACTTCATAGCATTAACTTTTCATAGTTGTTTTAATAACAAACTTGTTTATTATGGATGATATCGAGGCGAGGTTTTCCCCTAAGAAAACCACTTGAAGGCGCAACTGTTGCGTTCCACAATGTACTTCAGTGAATTACCTTAATCCTGATCTTCGGTTCCATACGTTCCCGAAAGAAGGTGAGGTAGTGTTAATAGCGAATAGATGGAACGTCAGAGAAAAGTGTGACAGAAAGAAGATGTGGATAACGTTGCTGAAGATCGGGAAACTGGTGACGAAGAATATGTTCGTGTGCTCGCGACATTTTGTAAAATCCGATTACTTCTTTCCAGGTAAGGAAGAGTAAATTTTACTATATGATGAATATTTAATGCAAAGTTATCGAAGTTACCAGAGTATATATGTGTTTGTTACATGTTACAGATGTTGCTGCGTCACACAGATTTCTTAAGAGAACAGCAGTACCATCCTTAAATTTGCCAAGGACCACTGTCGAAGCCAGACACTTGGCAAAACGTCATATCAACAACCGCCGACGACCTCGCCAAGAGAACGAGATACCAGAGTTAAATTTGTAATTTAATTTAAATATTTTCTAACTGCTTTTTAGGTTATTTCATCCCTCGTTGTGTATATGACATTTTATATGTAGTTAATAACTATAATGAATTGAAAATAGCATTGAATAATTCATACTAGACTTATTAGTGGGATTTTATATCCTTAGATTGAATTATTTACTAAATCATCTTACATCTGTTGCTGTATTCGTTATGAAAGCTATTTTATTAATTTTTCAACAAAATTTGACAATATTTGTTTCCTAATTTGCCTCTAAAGTACTTGAATGATAATTGTGGTAATCTAGTGTTAGGTTTCATACTAGTAATACTAAAGAATATTTTATATTCAAGACAGAGCCATGGACAGCCTGCATGCATTGAAGAGCCCTAGCCAGTGGTAGATGACAGGGAATTAATAGCTGCAGATGCCTTAATGGCCCTAGGGTAGACAAAGGCTTCTTAATAAAATCACTATGTGAAGAAAATTTCATAGGGTTCGTACAACCACCATTCTTCAAAAAAATACTAGGTTTTCGAAAGAGGATGCAGTATTAACATCAAATATAGCTAAAGCTAGGGTGCACGTAGAGAGGGTTATAGAACGCATAAAAAGTTTAAAATAGTATCATATGCCCTTCCTCCATCACTGCTCCCCTTTGTGGATGATATTATGCATACTTTATGCGGTCTTACTTACTCACAATCTCCAATCTTGGCAGATGATAAATGTTTGTAGGAAATATTGTGAAAATAAAATTATTTGGTTCTTAGGAAAAAAATTTATTTCTCAATACAACATGTTTACCACTCGTCTTGTTCATGAACTTGCCTCAGTAGGGTCTTCCTGCCCTGAAATTAATTGAAAAAAATGTAAATTTGAAAAGCAGTATGAATATTAAACCCAAATTTATTGTAATAAATTATGGATTATATAAATTAGACCATAAATATTGTATTATATAGTTATGGAATAAAAAAATAATTTAAAAAATATAATAATTTTGTTTTTTCATACCTATGTAGCAAAAATGCTGAGCCTGGGCTCACTTTCAGTAGCAGTTCGTGCGCCATTGCTGCTGCTTCATTGCTTACTGAAGTCATTTTGGCCTTCTTGACACAGCAGAAATCTCTAACCTTCTTTGCCTCGTAATTATTCCCCATCACATGTTTTCGCTTTCCTGACCACATACACCTAACGTCAGTGGCTGAAAGCTCTTCCAGTTCATGGATGTCATTCCTGGTTAAATAAAATATTAAGACAGCGGTGCTTTATTTGATATTTTTAGAAAATGAAGATATGAATTGCAGTGTCAGAGAGTAATTTCGACGAGCATTTTCATTGAAATAAATAATTGTAGGGGAAAGGAGGGTAAGATGACGATCTTAAGCTTCAAAGATTTTTCTTGGACTTAGTAAATGTTTGAAAAAAACTGAAATTTACTAGTATGCTTCTTTCAACCTTTATCTCTAATAATAAATTTATGAAGTGCGGCCATCCGCTGTTGAAGGATGAAATATTAATGATTGGTTTGAAAATGTAATTTTCGTCATCTTACCCGACCTTAGGGGTAAGATGACCAATGGGGGTGGGTAAGATGACGAAGCGATAACATTTTTATTAAATGGATGAAATTTTATTAAAATAAGGCAGAGAAAGAATTTCACTTATAAAAAATAAAGTATGAAAAGGTTAAGCTAACACACTGGATGTCATGCACCGAAAAGTTAAACATTCGGCATCACATTCAACAAAATCTTTATGAAAATTCATAAACAAAAATCGCACTTCCAGGGTCTGCGTTTGGTATGATAATCATCCCAGCCGGTGCATTCAGAGTGTGCCCAAGATTGGCACTTAATGCACTGATACCACAGTTCGTCTTTTCCCTGCTCCCCAAATATAATGCAGTCATCTTCCACTAAACTATTCCTGTCAACGTCGCCGGCGGTTTGAACATAAGGGACCTCTCCGAGTGACGACTCGTCAGAGTACATTAATTTCAGTCGACGCGTTGTAGTTTTCCTTGCTTTTTTCGTAGTTTTTCCTTTTTTAGGTCTACTTGCTACTTTAGAGGAGATGGCTTTTCTCGCCACAGCTACAGCTTTCCTTCTTAATCTTTCCTGTCGTTTTCGTTCTAGCAATTCTATTTCTTGCTTCTTCTTACCGTAAATGTGAAAGTATTACCGTTATTAAATATGCATTTAAAGCTATTATGGTTCGTAGGTAGTCAAAAAGCTAGTCAGGCAAACTTCTGACGAAGTTGTGAAATCCTCGTCATCTTACCCCACCTTGCCATTTTTGTTTAAAACTTATCTACCAGTTCCTACATCATCGTGAACAACGCACATTTGCAATTATTGTTTAGGTTTTGAATTGTACTTTAAGAATATTTTACGCAAGAGTTAAAATAACATACGATACAATTGTAATTCCTTAACTTGTCTGGTCAAAAAATTACATCAAGTTCACTAATCAAATATTGGTCGACTACTTCTCACAGGGCAATATGATTCGCAATTTATCAAGATAGATACGTTGCTCGACCCCAGGGGAACCTTCAGGGCCGGGAAAATTTCTTCTACCTGTGGCAAGGTGGAGGAAATAGCGAATTCGTCATCTTACACGCCTCGTCATCTTACCCGACCTTCCCCTATATCGAAACTACTAATGAAAAATTTCATATAAAACTAAAAGAAAAGTTAAAATAAATAATAATAAATGCTCACCTATTTAGATACCACAGAACAGCTCCAATATGTTTGCATTTCTGTGATAGTCCAGCCTTACAACAGCACTCCATCTTCTCCAATGTCATCGCCGATTCATCCGTGAATATTAAATCTCCAACAACTTGCAGAGGTTCTTTTGATAAACCACTTGTCTGGAGTACCAAGGCAAATATTGATACCTTTGTCGAACCTTTATCTCTACCCCCAACAAGAATAACAAGTCCGGCTTTTAATACCACCTCACCTTCCACTATATTTCTTGAGTCAGGATTACCTCCCAAAAACTTAAGCATTTCCCCGTAGGAAAGTGTTGATTTCCCACTCATTTCAATGACAGGATGCTATTATTAATTAATACATTTTAGGAGTGTAAACAATCTCTCAAGCTATCCATAGGAGAAAATGCATGAGCTCCTATTCAACAGCTCCCGGATGTGGACAGCGCGTTTGGTGAAAGCGGTCCCGGGTTCGATTCCCGATTGGAGCCAAATAGCGAAATGATCTAAGCTGTCGAAGCACTTTTAACAAAACTACAACACGAATTCAACAATCGACAAAACAAACTGGTTGTTTACAATCTCAAAAGTTTTGGGAATATTCCGAGTATTTTGTCAATATTCTTCGAATTTCGATTAGAAAACTATGTTCCTGACCAAAATATGAACCTCTATTCGATTTTCGTTCTTTTAGTACTTTTCTCGGCTTCGCACGATTATTCCTTCTAATTTAATTATTCAAAAAAATAAAGCCTGCAATCGATAAAACTGAAGTTTAAATATAATACTTGTGGAAATCTATCTGAGCGATCTTGGTTCGAACCCAGTAAAATTGCCGAGTAAAAATACGACAGTACTTCCTTCCTGATCTCAGGAAACACATGCAAAGTTCGACACAAATTAGACTAACAGTGTGGACTTGTAGACAAACATGCAAACACACAGAATTTCTACTTTATATTTATTTTCTCTTTTATGTATAGATTGTCTGTATCGAAGCTTTTCTCGTATATATCTTAAACCTATTGTTGGTTTTACAAGTCTTTCATCCAATCATTTTTACATGCGTTTTCTACTGTGTTCAAACTAAGGTCTTGAAACATACAAAGCAGTTCCCTCTCTCTATTCCAAGATTCATGAAAAGTACAGATTCGTCCGTCGAAGAGAATCGTGACCTCGGCCATCAACTTACATTTATCATTAGAGGATCACATTACATGAGGTCATCGTAAAGGTTTCAACACGGTTCTAAAATCTCCGTCTGCCTAACATTCTATCGAACAGAAAGGGCAGTATTATAAGGGGAGCCCGTTGATAAATCTAACCCTGTTTTCTGTGGTGTTGGAAATATAATTTGTCCCAATCCCCATAAATCTTAATTAGGACTCCCAAAAATACCGCCATTAATTATATAGCTTGATTTATTTCCATCAGCTCGTAACACTTTTAAGGAAAAGATATATAGACCAAGAGACAAATAACCAGAATTAATGGTGGATATTTGAACGAATATTTTAACATTTTATCCTTGTTTATTTAATACCTCTCGTCTATTCTGTAATTTGATGGAATCTACTGTAAAGGTATACATAAAAAACATTCTTTGAATAAACAGTTTCGAAATTGGAAGGCGGAGCAAAACCGGAATCGATACTTTGATTATTAATTAATCTGAAGCGATAAGTAGTGCGAATTGAATCACGAATTGAGAATAAATGGAGTGACTATCATCGGAGGAAGACACCGTTGTTTGTTTGCTTCGCATTTCAAACAATAAAAGTTATATCCGATGTATCCTTTTATAGTAATTTGGTATTCCATAGCGGAATCACTATCAAAATATCCTCTTCTATGAATGCCTACGTCTTGGTTTGGTGATACTAATTATTAATGTATATCATGTAATAATTACACATTATTAATTGTCCATCAAACTGGTAGTTCATTCCATTCTTTTTAATATCCCTCCTATTTTCGCTAATGTTTCCAGTTCTCGTGAATAGAATTTTTCGTTAAAATGTTGTCCCATAAACTCTCCATGATTTCCAATCAGTTAAGAATTCTCGCAATATTTGCAGATAATTATTTTGAGGCATTCAGTCTAACCTTTTCATCCGAAATTAATTTCCTTGAAATTCATTCCACTTTTCTCTTGTTCTCCAAAACGACGATTTTCCTTGCTTACTCTTTTCCATAAACACTGAAAACCCTCCTTTCATTTCTCTCTATTTTCGTTGTTCTTGCTTACTCGAGAGCCTCCAATCGTAGTATTTTCTTTTATAACACTTGCACTCCTTTTCAAATTCTTACTTGTAGATACAAATTGGCCTACATATTAAGTAAGGTCCTTCCTTTAAGGTCTTCCTTTATATGTAAGGCCGTTTGGCCTTACTTATAAAGGAAGACCGATAAAGCCCGATCAGAAATTGTAGATATGAAGAATTATATAAATAATCTTTGATTGGAAAAAAGATGATTTTTCAGGAGCTGAATAACTGAAAATTGGGCAGAAGAAAATGAGAGTAAATTCATATGAGACGCAACAGTTTGATAGGAGAGGGAAGATGATTAAAATCGAAGGTAGGCGTGGTATGGAGACCTTATTCGTACACTTTGCACACGCATGAAATTGTTTTCTCTGAGCTATTTGGAATGGGGATTTGTTCTCTTCAGTTTCATTCTGTAAATCCAAAACTGTGTCATAATACGTTTTCAGCGATTCGGAGAAAAAAATTACGCGACCAAGTGTTTGTAGTTTTCAGATTTTAAGTTTCTTTAATTGAAAGCGAATGCAATTATCGTTGTCCTTAGTGATTCAAACCGTTGATTCGATGACTTCACATTTTTTGTCTCTTTCCCGAGGCAAAATTGCAATTGCAAAATTTGCAATTTGTGCAAAAGTATATATATGTATAAATTAGTTTTCTCAATTCCGCTATTATTTCTTTCTTTCATTTTAACTTAATCTCATCAGCATATTTTCATGTTTATCTTACAGTATTTTAATATTTGTATTGTATTTTCTATTTTTTCGTTTCTGAACATATTTTTTATCAACAGCCGTCTTTTACGTCTCTGTTTAATTCGATTTCGCGCAAATACGTACGAACTTTTCTTTTTTCATGCAAATTTTTAGTCGTAAAAATATGCGGATTGTATAAATAATCGCAGTGGTTGCAAGTGGAAGATTGGAGCGCTCCGTTTAGTGAACTAAACATCGTGCTATTGGTTTCTCCGAATTATAAATCCGAGATACGCATCTCTTTCGAAGGAAGTAATTTAAATGCTCTTTGGCCGTAGACTCTTAAAACGAGTGAAACGTTCTCAGAGAGGAGAACCCCTAATTACGATCAAGACCATGCAGTACGGTCTCGGGACATATCTCGAGCGTAAATTTAATTTGCAATCAAATGTTCTCATGTCAAGATCTCAAATTGGTTCCGCCAAAAGACTCGAATAATCAATTTTCCAGCGACGGCAGCACGTTCTGTCGACAATGAAGTGCATAAAGGGCACACGCCTCTCTAAATATACTCTTTTGATCAAACGAGGACCGCCATTTTCATATAAAGATTTCGCTAAACATCTAGAGACGAGCAATTTAAATATTGTAATCAAACGCACTTTCAAATTGCGAAATAAACACTCTAATTCGAATCTTGCCGGGAATGAATCGGTCAACTTTGAAAAGGTAAATAATGAAGCGACCAATTTCCTCTCGGAAGTTCGTCCCAAATGATTGCCCGTTCTTCTTTGGAATCGCGCACTTATTCAAAATTCTATTTGAGTCCGCAACTTTTGCGGTTGTGCTCACCGATGACAGTCACGAGAATGAGCAATCCAAGGACCAGGGCCGTCCCGATCATGGCTGCGATTTGAACCCCTTCTTCGTCGTTGCTCGCCGTCTCGTTGTCTCTCTTTTCATCTGTGTCTGCCCACTCTTCCATCGTCCCGTTGGGCCCCATCGCGGGCTCCGGCCACAGCTCCGCCGGGCCCAGCACCACCACCGCGCGCTCCATCGCACACTGCGGACTAGGAGCACAGCGCATGCGCAATGCATATGTGCACGCGATCGATTTGGTGCGTGCGACTGGAGTACGCACGTTCCAATTAAAATAAAGCGCAGACGCTCTCAACGACCGGTGGGAACCGCAACATTCGAAAGTCGCTGAGAGAAATCAGCATACGTCTCTAAAATGACGAGGAAATTTAATACTCGATTTCGTTATTTGTATATTATTTTTGATTGGATGATCAAGTAAGGAAGTTGGTAATAAGGATTGATGATCAATTAGGGAAATGCGATGAGAAATATCCGTCGTTTGAGAACGATAGACAGGAGGTAGATCACCAATGAGTGCTTTATATTCAAGCACTATATATATACATACATACACATACCTACACGAAGGGGAAAACAAATATAGCGGAAGTAAATGTATCGAATGTAAATTAAAATGAAATGAAAAACCAAGCTGCGTTCATTCCGAGATATTTAAAACGATCATAAATGTAATGTTCCGACATTTGATTTAATCTAAATCAATAAATTACAAGGACTATAATAAATCGTGATAACAGTTTTTGTTTCATAAAAAACGGCAGCGACTGGTTTTCCCGAAGAAACAAAGTTTAGTGTCAGTTTGGAAAATACGTCGATTTGCATCAAAACAACTTTTTATAACTGAAAAGTATACCCGTTGATGAAAAACCACAATCGATAAAATATTTTCCAATCGGATGGAACTGAGAGTACTTGGGGGAAATATATATTATATTTCACCCGCGATTCCTTTGAATTTTAGCCTAATCTATTTGCGGTAGAATATCGCTATTCCCGGAAGTATATCAAACTGATGCGTATTTCGAGAGGAATTTGGCGATCGTATAAAAGGAAAGAATTTGGAGGCATTCGATTGGACGACAAAGGAGATGCCCATTAGAAGAGGTTTTCATCAGCCTCGTCTGAGTTTTCAGAAAAATGTACAAAATACCTAAATTTAGTTAAAAACCTTTAAAAAAGTATACTCTCCCTAAGCTTAAAAAATTCAATACTAATACACGCTTTAAAAAATTGAAATTGAGTCGTAGATAGGAAACAAAGCTGGTTGATTAAATTTCGAGAAACAAAGACTCAGACACCAGTTCTCTTACTTCTGCCTGGATGATAGCTGTTTAGCCGAAAACGGTCGATTAAATAAAATAATTGTGTGGATTTAACTTTGTAGTTTTTCTTCATTCTTCTGTAGCAGAACGTAATTATGTCATTGTGAATTTACTTCGAAATTTTACTGAAACTTCTGTCACGAATGCTCGTCATGAATTCTTTAATATTAAGAACTCGACTTCTATGAGAAAAGTGGTTTCATAAAATGGTTTATATTCTCATATGCGTCTTCTATGAAACAAGTTCTATCCACGCATTCAAAAGGGAATCGGGAAAGGACCGCTGCGAATTTTAAAGGAGTCCGAAAACAAGAAAACTAATCAAAAGGGAATTTTTAACTCTCTGTTGCAAGGACACCAACAAGAGCACCCGCAGTGGGCTGGAGGAATAGGCTTCTACTCCCAGTGTGTGTGATATGCAGCCGAAGCACTTTGAGACTGACCTCACTATGAATGTGTACATTTAGTTTTTAACGAAAGATGTATTTGATGGAAATAAAAAAGTGAGACAGCTTGATGGCGTGAATATTACAAGTTAGTGCAAATAAGGAGATGGCCGTTTATGGGGGGTTCATGAGGTGAGGGCCTTTCAATGTTTATGTTAGCACATAAACATTGAAAGATATTCGCGGAAGTAGGATTTTATTTACGATTTATTTCCTCTCGACTGAAGTCGATTCCTCTCGAAGTGTTTTAGAATCATTCTAAAAACTGAGTGACCTTGTGGCGTTATTTGATCCGTTGCATTTCGGGAATTCAGCGGAAAGGCGCGACCGCACGTTGACGTCACCACACGTCAGCTCTACTCTCCTCTCATCACATCAAATTACAGCGAAAGCCAAGTGCTAACCATTCAATTAGCACTTCCGAAAAAGACCTCGTTGTAATATTACACATTTCTTTAATTCTTTACATCGCGTTCTAAGTCACGATATATTTGCCTTAAAATTGATATTAGTATATTACTAGTATAGTATATATTAGGATAATATCAGACGATATAATTTATCGAAATAATGTGCAAATATTCTTAAAAAGAAGAGTGTGCGAAATATACGTACCACTCATTAAGGCGTCTGTAGATTTTGTCACGATTCTTAGGAAATCCTGGCAAATTTTCAGGAAAAAAGGTCCAAATATGGAATATTCTTCGTATTTTTTCGTAGAGGACCACGAGAAAGGGATCAAAGAGGATCGAATAAAAACTGCAATTTCCAAAATCGAAATTCAAGTCAATCTTGTCTATGTAACGTCGTGTGCTTACAAATTCGATATTCAGACTGAAACAACTCCCTTGAGAACCCACGCTGAGGATAGAAAGCCCCGACGAATGAACTCTCGTACGTTTTAAAAGATGCGAACACCTTTTAGCGATATTTATTTCAACCGACGCCCACTAGAATGCATTAAGAGGACACCATTGGCGAGGATGCACTGTCGAGCACGTTTGGGATGAACTTAACTTTTATTCGTTAGATGCAATTTGATAATCCTATTATGCCTTGTTTCCTGCTTCCGAAGTTCGCTTAGTGGGCAATAAAATAAAAAGACATCGATCATTCAATTTTTTAGAATCTCTAAGTATTTTGTTATTAGTTCTTAGTTATTGCAATTACCAGTGGTCAATACAAGCAGTATTGGGTCACTCCAGCTGACGTACGACCATGTTACAATCTATTATCATTAAATTTGCCTTTATTGACATCTATTAAATCCGTTATAAACTGAATTTGGCGAGTCCATAAACTAAATTTTTATGTAATCATTAAATTTCATTTAGCGGTAACTGTGGAACTATCGACTGAACGAATTCTCATTTTTGAGGGATAAAATACGGATTTCATGCATACCTTTGAACTCAAATGTGAATACATGTTCAAAATTGATTGAAAATAGCAGCTAAACTTACACAGAAGTTGATCGTTAACTTTTTGCAAGGAAAATCCCCTTTTCTTCTTTCATCGACCTCAATACCCTTCTTGACCCTTTTGCTAAAATTGTGATGGAATCACCTGTCTTAGTGATGAATTTTGTTGTAGCTTCCCTCTGTAGAAGATGGTTCCCTACTTTTTTAGATAGAAGAAGCTCAATACCATTTCTTCATTTCTATGGGACTGTTTGGAGGTTTTCGGTTTTTTTATCGATTTCAAAAATTTGGTTATATGATGGTGTCCTCCATATTTAAGTAATGTATTGGGTATTCTATCTTGAATTATTTAACATTTTTTCTATCTCTGCACATCCAGCAGTCATAGATGTTGGTACTGATAATTTACGTGAGTTCTCTGAATATGATTTTCTTTCAAACAATGCAGTTAATAGTACCGTGTAGTAGAGAGCCTGTGCGGAAATTTTCGCCCACCTCGGAAGGATATATCCCCACTCAGGCGAACTCAATTCACCTTCAAAATGTGTGTACGTCTAAGGATTGCGAATTGAGAGAATTTGTCAACGCTGCTTCGCGTTGAGGAGACTCACTGCATAAGAAAAGGGGGAGAGGATACCAAAAGTAATTGCCAATGAATGCAGTTCTTATTTTGTCAAAACTAATGATCTTGGCGATTCAGTTTCTCTGTGCAGTAATGACAACGTACCAAGTAATTATTCACTGTGGTTTCCAAATTTTTACTCTCAAAAATCACTTTACTTTTCTCGTACGGAAACAGGAGTTTTTCCTGAGTAGTCAAAAATTGAAGTTATTGTACCAGTTCACAAGAAAGGCAACAAGTTCTATGTTAATGGTTTTAGGCCAATATCCTTTCTTCCAGTATTTTCTATAATGCTAGAAAACATAGCTAAAATTAGGCTAATAACTTTTCTAAATAATATGAACTTTTTCCACTGCTTACAACGGCTTGAATTCTGGAAAAAGTTGCAGGATTATATATTGATGCGATAAGCGTTTGATATTGTTGACCATATTTTACTGTTAAAAAGGCTACATGAGACAGGTATAAGAGGAGTAACATATGACTGGTTCAAAAGTTACCTCGATGGAAGATCAGAAATAGTGAAGATTAATGACTCTTTTAGTGATAGTGTACAAATTACTTGTGGAATTCCTCAGGGATCAGTCCTAGGTCCTATATTATTTTTTTGTTATATGTCAACAATTTATGTAATGGATGCTTGAATCGCAATCTAACTTCTTTCGCGGAAGATACATCTCTATGCTATACATCAATGAGTAACAATGACCTGTTTCAGAAGATGCAAACTGATCTTGATAGATTGAAGTCATGGTTTTCTGTTAATTAGGAGGTGTTAAGTCCGAAAACTAAATATATGTTATTTAGTCTGAAAAATCAAACGATACCTGTTAAAACATATTATACAAATGTACCAAGTGTAATCTCCAAAGTGTTAAAAATTGTAATGCGTGTATAAATATGGAATTAGTTTGTCATATAAAATATTTAGGATTAATAATTGACAGTTAATTTAATTGGAGAGTTAAGATTGGAGTTATTCTATGTCTTAAGACAATTTTATTTTCTTAAATATGTCTCTCCTATATCTGTGTTGCAAGCTACTTTTTCTTTCACTTACAAAAACAAAAAAACATACAAAAGCAAAGATGGCGCTATAACACCGAAACCGGTCAACAGTTTTAATAAAATTTGTGGAATTCGTACAAGTGCGTTTGCGTTTTTTACTTTTGTAAGTTTAAAATGAAGTTCCACCAAGTAACACTAGAGTTGATTTCTTTAAGCTTTCATTCAATCTAGATTAAAATATGGCATAGCGTGATGGGGTGGTGCCTATCATTCAAATATACGGTCCATGAAAGTAATACAAAATAAAGTTATTAGAGTTATGACGCACTCCTCAAGAATGGAGTCCTCGTTTCCAGTGTATAAAAATTTGAAAATAGTACCACTTAAATATCTTTCGTGGGTTTTAAGGTTATTTTATAATCGTGGCGGACACATTAATAAGCGTTGTCGGTTCGTATATAATTTAAGAAGAACTTTCTGTTTTGAAATCCCTAAACTTAAAGTACAATTATATCAGCAATTTTATTGTTATTTAGCTCCCAAGTTGTTTTCCTCACTTCCAAAAATGTATACACCCGACCCAGTGAAACATTTTTCTTGCTAAATGAAAGAATTGGCTCTTTTTGCAAAAAGATATAGAATTTATTAATTAGATTTTATATGAAGTAATTGTGTGTATTGTTTTTTTTTCTTTTTTCGGTTTTTCTCTAGTTTTATTTTCATTTTGTAATTTATATCTCACTATACTTTGTTTATTTTATTCACCTCAAAGCGTTTTACATAAATAAATTGTTTTGTTATACATGTATGATGAAAAACATTTCAATCTCTATTTAAAGCGATGGCAATCCGCATAAAAGAATTATGTTCCGGGATGCCTTAATTTCAGTTTTTGGTTTTGTTAAATATATTTGAGAATGTGTTATATAGGAAAGTGAAATAAAAATATTCTTATTATTAATTCGGAAAAGGCTCATTACTACGCAGTACCCCAATAGCCATGCTTCCTCTGCGACTTAACTGACCTCTGTAAGTTCCTCTCTTTATTTGTTTCTGCACTTTCCATTCTTGCTGACAACATTCATTTGTTCTTCAGTTATTTTGTTTCATCTCTGCCTTTTCTACAATTTTCAAGGCTCTCGTGTGTTCTTGAAGACATCAAATAGACCATTTTTCTGCATTTAAACTTTTCTTTTGTACGAATTTATAGCGTTTTAATAGTGTTCTTCTATTTTTAAATTTCCTTAAACTTAGAGTCTCTTCCTTTGACTTTTTTTTCTTTCCCTGTGCGTCTCTCTTCAATCCTTTTGTCAGATCATCGATTCTCTTGAAATGCTGCTCTTTTATTAACTTTCTGCTGCTTCGCTACTTTTCCTTGCGTTTTTACTTAATTCATTCTGCTAATAAGATGTTATACCTTCCTGCGTGTGCTTACTTTTGACGTCAAATGTGTCATCGATAATTGATTTCTGTTAATATTTTAAAAAGTATATTTAAATTAGTCTTCTCTATGTTAATTGAAAGTGGCATTTGTTCTAAGTTCGTTGCGAGAACAGAAGTAAGTAGATCATCACATCTAATTCACAACGCGTTCGTTGAACCACTGTTCCAAGAAAGAGGACTTTTCCAATGCGAGCATTGAGGTCTCCCATTAGTATTAAAGTGATAACTTATCTGGTGATATGATGTAAGTAATATCTTCTAGTTGTTCGTAAAATCACTCCTTGACTGCTTTAGTCAAAGAATAATTCTACGAACTCTAAAATTCTAAAAATGACAATCTTTCGCTCCGTTAACTTGCATAACATTCAAATTGTAGAATCAATTTTCCTTTTTACAACAGCTAGTATTCTTTCTGGTGTATAGAACACAGTTGCCTAATTTGGACCATCTTTTATTTTCTTGTATATTTTCATTACTATTTATTCAAACTCAAAATTTAATACTGTAAAACATACTTCGTAGTTTTCCCTTTCATCTGGTAGTTCTATATTTGCAGTATATTACTCTTGAGATAAATTAAGTGGGAAAAACCGAACTAATGCTAATGGTCCGAATTGGGAAACCGGTTGCCTTATTTGGACTCACAGTTTTCTAGGTTGGACCGGGTAATCTTTTAACTATCCTGCCCGTATCCTACTGCCTTTTTCCTTTAAGTTCTTTAATAGCTCTATCTACTTCCCATTTAGTTATTCCTGATCCTTTATTATCATCCATACATTCCGTTTCATTCTCCAGCATTCAAACATCTTCATGATCTCCTTTGGAGTCATAAAATTCTTTTATATATTCTATCCATATATTTTAGTTTTTTGGCTCTATTCTATACATATTTTTTTGTTTCTTTTTGGCTCTACCTTGCTTAAATTTTGAGTAAAACAAGTGTAAATAGGATTAGTTTTTAGTATAATACTGGAGTTAACAGTAAATTAGAGTACATTACCAAGTAAATAGACTGATTACGAACCTGTAACTATGGGAACAACTGGTACGCTTACCTCTCTTGTTTCATAGTATCTTATTAAGAAATATCTACAAATTTCACTCAGATCTGATTAATTTAGTATTTATCCTTCACATGTAAGACAGTTGTTATTGGACACAACTCTTACAGTTAGTACAAGTTTTTTCTTGCCATTAAAGCACGCAATTCGTTAATTAAAACATAAAGGTATATCATAAACATACGTTGCCATATAATTTGCTTAGAATTCGAGAAAACCTAGTACAATTTAGACTCGTATTGAAGATCTAAACGAGATCTTTCGAGATTTTGAACAATAATTTAATTTTTTTCAAGGATTTACGTAATAATCAGCACATTTTGTGCGCTTTTGCGAAAATGTCCCTCTTTTGGCTCTATTTTGCTAAATATTAAAGTAAATCTACTCGAATTTGGATTCATTTTGAAGAACCCGACAAGATTTTTCTTAATTATGAGCTAAAACTTAATTTTCTTCTACATTTTATGAAACAATTAGAGAAAAACGGGAATTCTTGCAAAATCTCAGATTTTGGTGTCTATTTCTCCTAAAATTCAAGTAAATCTAAACAAATTTGGACTCGTTTTGAAGATCACAACGATATGTATGTGAACTGTACACTAAAATTTAATTTTATTCGATAATACAAGTAAATAGCAACGAAAACAGTACATTTTTCGAAATTATCTCATTTTCGGCTCTATTTAGCATTAAATTTATCTTCTGAGGCAATTTTCCAAAAACTCAGCAGAAACTGTACATTTTTACGATATTTTTAGTTTTTGTCTCTATCTTGCTAAACATTTAAGTAAATCTAGACGAATTTATACTCATTTTAAAGATCTTAACGAGTTGTTACCGAATTCTGAGGTTATTCTACATTTTTTTTCGGCAGTTCACGAGAAAATCAGCGAAAACTGTGGCGTTTTTTCGAAATTTTCAGTTTTTTGGCTCTATCTTGCTTAATATTCGATTAAACCTAGTCAATTTTGGACTCATTTTGTAGATCTCAACGAGCTGTTTCAAAATTTTGAACTAAAACTTCATTTTCTCCGGGAATTTACGAGAAATCAGCGAAAACATTTCAATTTTTTGATTTTTCAGTTTGCTGGCTCTTTTTAGCTTAAGATTCAAGTCATTCTAGACGAGTTTCAACGGTATGGAGACCTCAACGAGTCGTTTGCAAATTTTGAGCGTAAACTTCCTTTTCTCCGGCAATTTACGGAAAAATCATCAAAAATGAAACACTTTTTCGTAATTTTTCATTTTTTTGGCTGTATTTTGCCTAAAATTCGAGAAAATGTTGTTGAATTTGAAAAAGTTTCGAAAATATAAAAATTATCAGTCCAAATCTTGAATAAATATTCATTTTATATGAGTAATTTACGTAATAATCAGCGCAAAATGTGCAATCTTGCGAAATTGTCCGTTTTTTGGCTCTATTTTGCTTAAAATTCAAGTATACCTAGTCGAATTTGGACTAGTTTTGAATATCACAGGGACTTGTTTCTAAATATTTAAGGAATAATTTCCTTTTTACAGCAATCTACGGGAAAATCGGCCAAGAATGGGCACTTATTCCAAATGTTTCATTATTATGGTTGTATTTTGCCTAAAATTCGAGAAGATGTAGACAAATTCGGACTCCTTTGGCAGATCTTAACGAGATTATTCCATATTTCGTACAAAAATTCCATTTTTATTACAATATATTGTAATTCACATTCTACTGCAATAGCGCAACCAACCGAGATTCAACCGTGGTCTTACCATATTTCGAAATAAAGTTCTACATTTATTAGCAAATTATGGAAGAATCTGCGATAAATGGGCATTTTTTCGAACTTTATCTGTATTTTGCCCAGAATTCGAAAAAAACATAGTCGAATTTGAACTCGTTTTGAAGACCTAAGCGAGTTTTTTCCATATTAGAAATTTACGGAAAAATCGGCGAAGATGGGTTTTTCTTCGAAATGTTTTAGATATTTGGCTTGATTTTGCCTAACATTTGAGAAACCCTAGTCAAAAATGGACTCGTTTTGTAGATACAACCGAGGCCATACAATATATCGAAATAAATTTCTACTTTATTAGGAAATTTTGGAAGAATAGGCGAAAAATGGGAATTCTTTCGATATTTTTCAGGTTTTTGGCTTTATTTTCTTAAAAATTCGAGAAAACCTAATCGGATTTAGATTCGCTTCGAAGATCTGAGCAAAACCTTTCCATCATTTTAAGAAAAATTCCACTACTGCTAGAAATTTCCAAAAACATTTGTTGAAAAATCGGCATTTTTTCAAAATTTTCCTGTTTTTTGGCTGTATTTTACTTTATATTTAAGAAACCTAGCCGCATTTGGATTGGTTCTGAAGATCATAGCTTAATATTTCTAATTTGTTAGAAACATTCCATTATTTTACACTGTTGGAATAATTGGATTCAAAGGTGCGCGCTGTTTGTCATTACTTATAAGTAACTACCAGTACCAGTCATGGACCAACGCAATATACTAAAAATGTCTACATAAAATAACCAGGACGATAAACAACAGAAGACATGTGGCGCCACCATAGCAACGTTCTCAACTTTGTTAATTTTTTTAGGGCTGTACGTGCTCGCGATGATACCAAGTGTACTTTTTTAAGAGGTTTGAAACATGCTCTTTCAAATTAAAATAATTTACAAGAGTATCGAAAAGGTCTTTCTTTACTAAGAGCGGACAGAAAATAACCTATTTTTCTCGTTTTTACAAATGTCATCCTCATAGTTGTCCCTATTTCTAGGGCCTTATATGCTCGAGATGAAAAACTAGGTATACTTTTTTAGAGGGTTGAAGTCATTCTCTATTTAATAAAAAATTTTCAAAAGAAATTCCAGTGGGTCTTTTTTTGTAAAAGCGGGGTAAAAATAGCCTATTTTTGGCTTTTTTACAATAATTGTCAAATGTTGACTCAATTTTTAAAATAATGGAAAGTACTAGGAATAAAAAATTTTACATTTATAAACTATGTATTGATACGTTATCATTCGATAAATTTCACGTTGATTATATCATTTCTTCTTGAAATATAAAAAGCCAAAGTTTTAATTTTTTTTCGATCCGCAATTTTTTGGGCCAGTTTTGCACAGAATTTTCTGCAAGGAGGTCGCTCTTAAAGTCATTTTTATTACTTTGTTTAATAGAGCGCAAAAAGTTGTTTAAGATAGCCAAAGTGTGTTTATTTCATAAAACAATTCTCTGAGATACAACGCCTCAAAGTTACTGAAAACTCATAGTCATGTTGAAGAAGGCAGCGACACGGGGTCAAACAATCTTCTATATCTCAGCAAGTATACCATTGACGATAGTAAAACTTTACAAATGTTCATAAGAGATATGTGTGAATGTCCATACAAAATTTCATCGAAATCCGTGATGGTCGAGCGGGGACCACTAGACCACTTGGCATGGAATGGCCCTTATGTATTTGCCCGCCTATGGCGCTGTACTTATTCCGTTTTCGGGTTTCGCCGTAATCTGAACCTACGAGCGGCACTCCCTCGTAAACCTCCTCTGAGGTTACTTGCCTAAACCAAATCCATTGAGAATATATTTTCTTGTACATCGGAACGTGCCTATTATTTGCAACTTCCACCATTACTTCCTTCATTTCCTACATACACGTAATTTTCAAATTACGGTGAAATTAACGAAAAATGGCATTCTTTGAAAATTTTCCAGTTTCTTGTCTGTTTTTTGCCTAAAATTCTAAAAAACCTACTCGAATTTGGAATAGTTTTGTAGATCTATGCCAGACCTATTCATACTTGGGACGAAAAATACACTTTTATTAGCAAATTATGGAAAAATCTGCGAAAATATTAGCATTTTTTCGAAATTTTTCTCTTGTTTGGCTGTATTTTCCTTGAAACTCGAGAAAATCTAGTCGAATTTGGATTCGTTTTGAAGATCTAATTAAAATATCTCCATAATTTGAAGAAAAATTCCACTTTTGTTAGCAATATACGGAATAAAACGTGAAAAATGGGAATTTTTTTTCGAGAGATTCCAGTTTTTTGGCTCTATTTTCTAAGAAAAAAATTTTCGAAAATCCCCGCCATGTATTCTTATGGAGAAAATCGCGACTTTGGGGCCTTCTGGAATCGAACCCATGACACCGAGGTTCAATGTCGGATTTTTCCTGGAGGTTACACGTCATGGCCATAACGTGGTAAAAATTTCAAGTCGGTGGCACTTGTGGAACATGGTTAGACTTTTGATCCCCTATATATAACTTATAGGTATATCCGGAGAAGCGTCTATATATAATAGATACGAGGAAAATGTTGCTTGCATACTGCAAGCAGATCGACAACACTATTTTTATGTCGGCATCATATCGGGACGACCATCAAAAGAAACAAATGGAATGAAATTTTTCTTAAAATTCTCTGAAATTCCATCGTCTGGCATTGAACCCGGGTCTTTACTGTGAACTTACTATGCAGCACAAAAGAACATCACCATCTCTAACTATGTGTGAAAATTCAAGCAGAAATATTGGCTAAAACTGTCTCAAAGACGTTCTAATTTTCACGAATGTAAATGGCTCTCGGGACTCGAACCAAGGACGATCTTGGAAATCTAAAATTTGTTTATGAAAGTTATTTATGATCTCTATCTATTTTCCGGATTTCAAATTTCTATATTATTAGGAAAGGTTTCAAAATAATTCCTAAAAATCGGATCAACTTCTTATTGGAGAGACACCTGGTGTCGAACCCAGGACATATTGTAAGCTGTGAATGCATAGTTTGATTTGTTAAGACTTGTTCTTGTATCATGCAAAGTTTGAAGTCGATAGTATGCCGGGAAGTACCTAAATTTTGTTTCCGTTATCTCCATAAGAAATGCATTGTAGGATGTAAATGGCCCTCTGGGATCGAACCAATGACCATCAGCGAGTTGCTAAAAATTGATTATAAAATATATTTATGATATATATCCACGTGCCAAGTTTCAAGTTTCCAAGTCATCTGGAAGTAATTAAAAAAAATCTTAAAAATCGCAATGCAAATTAAACGGGAGAATAATTGCCCTGACCTAGCATCGAACCAAGGATAATCTTCGTAGATGTCTTTATGATTTCCTTTAGATATGCACGGCATCTAGCGATCTCTTGAATTTCAACTCTCAATTATTCCGGGAAGTGCCTCAAAAAAAATTTCGAAAATCCCCGCCATGTAATCTTATGGGGAAAATCGCGACTTTGGGGCCTTCTGGAATCGAACCCATGACACCGTGGTTCAATGTCGGCTTTTTCTTGTAGGTTACACGTCATGGCCATAACGTGGTTAAGATTTCAAGTCGGTGGCACTTGTGGAACATGGTTAGACTTTTGATCCCCTATATATAACTTATAGGTATATCCGGAGAAGCGTCTATATATAATAGATATATATATATATACGAGTAAAATGTTGCTTGCATACTGCAAGCAGATCAACAACACTAATTTTATGTTGGAATCATATAGGGACGGTCCTCAAAAGAAAAAAAAATGAATAAAAAATTCCTAAAATTCGCTGAAATTTCATTTTCTGGCATCGAACCCTGGTCTTTACTGTGAACTTACTATGTAGCACAATAGAAGATCACCATCTCTAACTATGTGTGAAAATTCAAGCAGAAATATTGGCTGCAACTGCCTCAAAAGACGTTCTAATTTTCACGAATGTAAATGCCTCTCTTGATTCGAACCAAGGACGATCATGGAAATCTAAAACATGCTTCTGAAAGTTATTTATGAACTCTATCTATATGCCGAATTTCAAGTTTCTATATTATTGGGAAAGCTTTTAAAATAATTACTAAAAATCGGATCAACCTCTGATTTCAGAGACACCTGGTGTCGAACCCAGGACATATTGTAAGCTGTGAATGCATAGTTTGATTTTTAAAGACTTGCTTTTGTATCGTGCAATGTTTGAAGTCGATAACATAACGGGAAGTATCTTAATTTAGTTTCCGTTATCTCCGTAAGAAAGGCATTGAGGAATTTAAATGTCCCTCTGGGATCGAACCAAGGACCATCAGCAAATATGTACAATTTGATTATGAAATATATTTATGATATCTAACCTCATGTTGAATTTCAAGTTTCTATGCCATCGGGAAGGGGTCCAAAAAAAATCTTAAAAATCGCCACAATGCATTTTAAACGGCCGATTTTTGCCCTGACCTAGCATCGAACCAAGATTAATATTCGTGGATGTCTTTATGGATTCCTTTAGATATGCACGGCATCTAGCGGTCCCTTGAATTTCAACTCCCTCCTTTTCCGGGAAGTGCCTCAAAAAAATTTTCGAAAATCCCCGCCATGTATTCTTATGGACAAAATCACGACTTTGGGGCCTTCTGGAATCGAACCCATGGCACCGAGGTTCAAGGTCGGCTTTTTCCTGGAGGTTACACGTTATGGTCAATATGTCGTAAAAATTTCAAGGCAGTGGCAGTTGTGGAACATGGTTAGAATTTTGATCCCCTATATATAACTTATATATATCTATTACGAGTAAAATGTTGCTTGCATACTGCAAGCAGATCGACAACAATAATTTTAAATCGGCATTATATCGGGACGGTCCTCAAAAGAAATAAAAAAGAATTGAAATTAATCTTAAAATTGGCTTCAATTTAATCGTCGGGCATCGAACCTGGGTCCTGCTGGTGAACATACTATGCATTACAATAGAGGATCACCATCTCTAACTATGTGTGAAAATTCAAGCAGAAATATTGGCTACAACTGCCTCAAAAGACGTTCTAATTTTCACGAATGTAAATGGCTCTCGGGACTCGAACCAAGGACGATCTTGGAAATCTAAAAGATGTTTCTGAAAGTTATTTATGATCTCTATCTATATGCCGAATTTCAAGTTTCTATATTATTGGGAAAGGTTTTTAAAATAATTCCTAAAAATCGGATCAACTTCTGATTGCAGAGACACCTGGTGTCGAACCCAGGACAATTTGATAGCTGTGAATGCACTGTTTGATTTGTATGGACCTAATCTTTCTTTATGGAAAGTTTGAAGTCGATATCGTGCCGGGAAGTACCTAAAATTTGTTTCCGTTATCTCCGTAAGAAATGCATTAAGGAATTTAAATGTCCCTCTGGGATCGAACCAAGGACCATCAGCGAATATGTAAAATTTGATAATGAAATATATTCATGATATCTATCGGCGTGCTGAGTTTCAAGTATGCACGTTATTGGGAAAGGATCCAAAAAAAATCTTCAAAATCGCCGCAATGCATTTTAAACGGCCGATTTTTGCCCCGGCCTAGCATCGAACCAAGGACAATATTCGAAGATGTCTTTCCGATATTCGTTGGCTATGCACGGCATTTAGCGGTCCCTCGAGTTTCAACTCTCTGCTTTTCCGGGAAGTGCCTCAAAAAAATTTTGGAAAATCCCCGCCATGTATTCTTATGGACAAAATCGCGACTTTGGGGCCGTCTGGAATCGAACTCATGACACTGAGGTTCGAAGTCGGCTTTTTCCTGGAGGTTACACGTTATGGCCAATATGTCGTAAAAATTTCAAGTCGGTGGCACTTGTGGAACATGCTTAGACTTTTGATCCCCAGTGTATATATCTATTATATATAGATGCTTCTCCGGATTCATTCATGTATCCATATATCTATTATATATAGATGCTTCTCCGGATTCATTCATATATATAGCCATATAGCCATATAGCTATATAGATAGGATACAAATTCACAGGCTAAACTACAAGGGTCATTGCCTTGAAATTTTTATGACGTATTGGCCATAACGTGAAACCCCCAGGAAAAAAGCGACTTTGATCCTCAGTGTCATAGGTTCGATTCCAGAGGGCTCCAAAGTCCCAATTTTTCCCGTTTAAATGCATTGCCGTGATTTTCGGGAATTTTAAAAAAATACTTTCCGGATAGGTAGAGAAATAAAACTCAAGGTACCTATACTTATGGTCTTGGACTTTCGAAAACATCAATGACCTTTACAAAAAATATTCTGGGTTCGATGCTAGGACGATGCAAAGATCTGCCCTTTAAAATACATGGGAGTTGTTTTTCATTATTTTTTTGATGCACTTCTCGAAATAATAGGAAGTTCGTGCTTTGCCGGAGAGTGTAAGGTAAGAATTGGTTTAAGAAAAAAATTTTCATAAGACCGTACTATTCCTGGGTTCGAAGCCAGAGCACATTAAAATTTCTCTCATAAGGAATATAAGGGAAAAGTAGGACGTCGTTTGAGGCAGTTGCATATAATATTTCTGCTTGAATTTTCACAGATAGTTAGAGATGGTGATTTTCTATTGTGCTGTATAGTATGTATCACCAGGAAGACCCGGGTTCGATGCCGGACGAATAAATTGCAGCGAATAATCAGAATATTTTCAATCCATTTTTTTTCTTTTGACGGCCTTCCCGATATGATGGCGACATGAAATTAGTGTTGCCGAACTGCTTGCAGTATGCAAGCTACATTTTACATTTTCATAATCGAATTTTTCATATTCGCTGATGGTCCTTTGTTCGATCCCAGAGGGACATTTAAATTCCTCAATGCATTTCTTACGGAGATTACGGAAACAAATTTTAGGTACTTTCCGGCATGCTATCGACTTTAAACTTTGCATGATAAAAGAACAAGTCTTTTCAAATCAAACTGTGCAATCACAGCTTACAATATTTCTAGGGTTCGACACCAGGTGTCTCTGTAATCAGAAGTTTATACGATTTTTAGGAATTATTTTGAAAACTTTCCCCATAATATAGAAATTTGAAATTCGGCATGTAGATAGATATTATATATAACTTTCAGTAACATATTTTAGATTTCCAAGATCGTCCTTGGTTCGAATCCAGAGAGCCATTTACATTCGTGAAAATTAGAACGTCTTTTGAGGCAGTAATATCCAATATTTCTGCTTGATTTTTCACACATAGTTAGAGATGGAGATTTTCTAATGTGCTGCATAGTAAATTCACCAGTAAGACCCGGGTTCGATGCCAGACAATGAAATTTCATCGAATTTTAGGAATATTTTCAATCTTTTTTTTTCTTTTGTGGACCGTCCCTATATTATGCCTATATGAAATTAGTGTTGTCGATCTGCTTGCAGTATGCAAGCTACATTTTACTCGTATATATATATATATACGAGTAAAATGTTGCTTGCATACTGCAAGCAGATCGACAACACTATTTTCATGTCGGCATCATATCCGGACGGCCATCAAAAGAAAAAAAAAGATTGAAATTTTTCTTAAAATTTGCCTAAATTCCATCGTCCGGCATCGAACCCGGGTCTTTACTGTGAACTTACTATGCAGCACAATAGAACATCACCATCTCTAACGATGTGTGAAAAGTCAAGCAGAAATATGTGCTACAACTGCCTCAAAAGACGTTCTAATTTTTACGAATTTAAATGGCTCTCTGGATTCGAACCAAGGACGATCTTGGAAATCTAAAAAATGTTTCTGAAAGTTATTTATGATCTCTATCTATATGCCGAATTTGAAGTTTCTATATTATTGGCAAAGGTTTCAAAATAATTCCTAAAAATCGGATCAACTTCTGATTGCAGAGACACCTGGTGTCGAACCCAGGACTCTTTGATAGCTGTGAATGCACTGTTTGATTTGTATGGACTTGATCTTTGTACATGCAAAGTTTGAAGTTGATATCGTGCCGGGAAGTACCTAAAATTTGTTTCCGTTATCTCCGTAAGAAAAGCATTGGGAAGTGCAAATGGTCCTCTGGGATCGAAGTAAGGACCATAAGCTAATATGTAAAATTCGATTATGAAATAAATTCATGATATCTATCGTAGTGCCGAGTTTCAATAATCCATGTTATCGGGAAAGGATCCAAAAAAAATCTTAAAAATCGCCGCAATGCATTTTAAACGGCCGATTTTTGCCCCGGCCTAGCATCGAACCAAGGACAATATTCGAAGATGTCTTTTTTATTTTCGTTGGCTATGCACGGCATTTAGCGGTCCCTCGAGTTTCAACTCTCTGCTTTTCCGGGAAGTGCCTCAAAAAAATTTTCGAAAATCGCCGCCATGTAATCTTATGGGGAAAATCGCGATTTTGGGGCCCTTTGGAATCGAACCCATGACACTGAGGTTCAAAATCGCAATTTTTCTGGAGGTTATACGTTATGGCCAATATGTCGTAAAAATTTCAATCCATTGACGCTAGTGGTTTAGCCTGTGACTTTGTATCCTCTCTCTATATATATATATATATGAATATATGATATATGAATGAATCCGCAGAAGCATCTATATATAATAGATACGAGTAAAATGTAGCTTGCATACTGCAAGCAGATCGACAACACTAATTTCATATCGGCATCATATCGGGTATATCCTCAGAAGAAAAAAAAAGAATTGAAATTTTTCTTAAAATTCGCTGAAATTTCATCGTCTGGCATCGAACCCGGATCTTACCGGTGAACTTACTATGTAGCACAATAAAAGGTCACCATCTCTAACTATGTCTGAAAATTCAAGCAGAAATATTGGCTACAACTGCCTCAAAAGACTCTCTAATGTTCACGAATGTAAATGACTCTCGGGACTCTAACCAACGACGATCTTGGAAATTTAAAAAATGTTTCTGAAATTTATTAATGATCTCAATCCATATACCAAATTTCAAGTTTCTATATTATTGGGAAAGGTTTCAAAATAATTCCTAAAAATCGGATCAACTTCTGATTGCAGAGACGCCTGGTGTCGAACCCAGGACACATTGACAGCTGGGAATGCACATTTTGATTTGTATACACTTAATCTTTCTTAGTGCAAAGTTTTAAGTCGATAGCATGCCGGGAAGTACCTAAAATTTGTTTCCGTTATCTCCATAAGAAATGCATAAAGAAATGTAAATGGCGCCCTGGGATCGAACCAAGGACCATCAGCGAATATGTAAAATTTGATTATGAAATATATTTATAATCTCCAACTCCATGCCGAATTTCAAGTTTCCATGCCATCGGGAAGGGGTCCAAAAAAAATCTTAAAAATCGCCACAATACATTTTAAACGGCCGATTTTTGCCTCGACCTAGCATCGAACCCAGGATATTTTCCGTAAAACTCATTTATGTTTTCGATAGATCATGACCATATATAAGGGCTCCTAGATTTTCGATTCTCTACCTATCCCGGAAGTATTTTTTAAAAATTCCCGAAAATCAAAGCAATGCATTTAAACGGGAAAAATCGAGACTTTGGGGCCCTCTGGAATCGAACCCATGACACTGAGGTGAAAAATCGCAATTTTTCTGGAGGTTATACGTTATGGCCAATATGTCGTAAAAATTTCAAGCCATTGACGCTAGTGGTTTAGCCTGTGACTTTGTATCCTCTCTATATATATCTATTATATATAGATGCTTCTCCGGATTCATTCATGTATCCATATATATATACGAGTAAAATGTTGCTTGCATACTGCAAGCAGATCGGCAACACTATTTTCATGTCGGCATCATATCCGGACGACCATCAAAAGAAAAAAAAAGATTGAAATTTTTCTTAAAATTTGCCTAAATTCCATCGTCTGGCATCGAACCCGGGTCTTTACTGTGAACTTACTATGCAGCACAATAGAACATCACCATCTCTAACGATGTGTGAAAATTCAAGCAGAAATATGGGCTACAACTGCCTCAAAAGACGTTCTAATTATCACGAATTTAAATGGCTCTCTGGATTCGAACCAAGGACGATCTTGGATAATTAAAAAATGTTTCTGAATGTTGTTTATCATCTCTATCTATATGCTAAATTTCAAGTTTCTATATTATTGGGAAAGGTTTCAAAATAATTCCTAAAAATCGGATCAACTTCTGATTGCAGAGACACCTGGTGTCGAACCCAGGAGACATTGATAGCAATGAATGCATAGTTTGATTTGCTAAGACTGGTTCTTCTATCATGCTAAGTTTTAAGTCGATAGCATGCCGGAAAGTACCTAAAATTTGTTTCCGTTATCTCCGTAAGAAATGCATTGAGGAATATAAATGTCCCTCTGGGATCGAACCAAGGACCATCAGCGAATATGCAAAATTCGATTATGATATATTTTTACGGTATCTAACCTCATGCCGAATTTCAAGTTTCCATGCCATCGGGAAAGGGTCCAAAAAAAATCATAAAAATCGCCACAATGCTTTTTAAACGGCCGATTTTTGCCTCGACCTAGCATCGAACCCAGGATATTTTCCGTAAAACTCATTTATGATTTCGATAGATCATTACCATATATATAGGCTCCTTGAGTTTTATTTCTCTACCTATCCGGAAAGTATTTTTTTTTAATTCCCGAAAATCACGGCAATGCATTTAAACGGGAAAAATCGGGATTTGGAGCCCCCAGGCATCGAACCCATGACACTGAGGATCTAAATCGCAATTTTTCTGGTGGCTACACATTATGGCCAATACGCCGTAAAAATTTCAGCTCAATCACTCTTGTGGTTTAGGCTGTGAGTTTGTATCCTCTCTATATATCTATTATATACGAGTAAAATGTAGCTTGCATACTGCAAGCAGATCGACAACACTAATTTCATAAAGGCATTATATATCGGGACGGTCCCGGAAACGAAAAAAAGGATTGAAAATATTCTTAAAATTAGCTTTAATTTAATCGTCTGGCATCGAACCCGGGTCTTTTTGGTGAAATTTCTATGCAGCACATCAGAAGATCATCTTCTCTAAATACGTGTGAAAATTCAAGCAGAAATATTGGCTGCAACTGCCTCAAACGAAGACCTTCTTTTCACGAATGTTAATAGCTCTCTGGATTCGAACCAAGGACGATCTAGGAAATATAAAATATGTTTTCGAAATGTATCTATAAGTTCTATATATATGCCGAATTTCAACTTTTAATATTATTGGGAAGGGGTTCAAAATAATTCTTAAAAATCGGATCAGTGACTGATTGTAGAGACGCCTGGTGTCGAACCCTGGACGTCTTGGAAGCTGTAAATGCACAAAATGACTTGCTAGGACCTGATCTAATTTCATACAAAGTTTGAAGTCGATATCATACCGGGAAGTACCTAAAATGTGTTTCCGTTATCCCCATAAGAAATGCATTGTGGAGTGCAAATGGCCCTCTGAGATCGAACCAAGGACCATCAGCGAATATGTAAAATTTGATTATGAAATATATTTACGATTTCTAACCCCATGCAAAATTTCAAGTTCCCATGCATTCGGAAAAGGGTCCAAAAAAAATCCTAAAAATTGCCACAATACATTTTAAACGGCCGATTTTTGCCCCGACCTAGCATCGAACCCGAGATATTTTCCGTAAAACTCATTTATATTTTCGATAGAACATGTTCATATATATAGGCTCCTTGAGTTTTGATTCTCTACCTATCCGGGAAGTATTTTATTTTAATTCCCGAAAATCAAAGCAATGCATTTAAACGGGAAAAATCGGGACTTTGGGGCCCTCTGGAATCGAACCCATGACACTGAGGTTCAATATCGCAATTTTTCTGGCGGTTACCCGTTATGGCCAATATGTCGTAAAAATTTCAAGTCAATGACGCTTGTGGTTTAGGCTGTGAATTTGTATCCTCTCTATATATATATATGATATATGAATGAATCCGGAGAAGCATCTATCTATTAAATATAGATGCTTCTCCGGATTCATTCAAGGATATAGATAGATAGATAGATAGATAGATAGATAGATAGATAGATAGGATACTAATTCACAGCCTAAACTATAAGCGTCATCGACCTGAAATTTTTACGACGTATTGGCCATAACGTATAACCGCCAGAAAAATTGCGGTTTTGAACCTCAGTGTCATGGGTTCGATTCCAGAAGGCCCCAAAGTCGCGATTTTCTCCATAAGAATACATGGCGGGGATTTTCGAAAATTTTTTGAGGCACTTCCCGGAAAAGGAGAGAGTTGAAATTCGAGGGATCGCTAGAAGCCGTGCATATCCAACGAAAATCAAAAATACATCGCCGAATATGGTCCATGGGTCGATGCTAGGTCGGGGCAAAAATCGGCCGTTTAAAATGCATTGTGGCGATTTTGAAGATTTTTTTTTGGATCTTTCCCGATAACATGGATGCTTGAAACTCGGCACGTGGATATATATGTTGAATATATTTCATAATTGAATTTTACATATTCGCTGATGGTCCTTGGTTCGATCCCAGAGGGCCATTTGCACTTCTCAATGCATTTCTTACGGAGATAACGGAAACAAAATTTAGGTACTTCCCGGCATGTTATCGACTTCAAACTTTGCATATAGAAAGAGCAAGTCCATACGAATCAAACAGTGCATTCACAGCTATCAATGTGTCCTGGGTTCGACACCAGGTGTCTCTGCAATCAGAAGTTGAACCGATTTTTAGGAATTATTTTGAAAACTTTCCCAATAATATATATACTTGAAATTCGGCATATAGATAGAGATCATAGATTCATTTCATGAACATATTTTAGATTTCCTAGATATTCCTTGGTTTGAATCCAGAGAGCCATTTACATTCGTGAGAAGTAGAACATAGTTTGAGGCAGTTGTAACCAATATTTTTGATTGAATTTTCACACACAGTCAGAGATAGTGATCTTCTATAGTGCTGCATAGTAAGATCACCAGTGTGACCCCAGTTTGATGCCAGACGATGAAATTGCAGCGAATTATAAGAATTTTTTCAATCCTTTTTTTTTTCTTTTGATGACCGTCCCGGTTGTTACCGATATAAAATTAGTATTGCCGATCTGCTTGCAGTATGCAAGCTACATTTTACTTGTATATAATAGATAGATGCTTCTCCGGATTCATTCATGGATATACCTATATAGATAGATAGATAGATAGATAGGATACTAATTCACAGCCTAAACCACAAGCGTGATTGACTTGAAATTTTTACGACGTATTGGCCATAACGTGTAACGCCAGAAAAATTGCGATTTTGATCCTCAGGGTCATGGGTTCGATTCCAGAGGGCCCCAAAGTCGCGATTTTCTCCATAAGAATACATGGCGGGGATTTTCGAAAATTTTTTTGAGGTACTTCCCGGGGAGAGAAAGAGTTGAAACTCGAGGGATCGCTAGAAGCCGTGCGTATCCAACGAAAATCAGAAAAACATCTTAGAATATAGTCCATGGTTCGATGCTAGGTCGGGGCAAAAATCGGCCGTTTAAAATGCATTACGGCGATTTTGAAGATTTTTTTTGGATCCTTTCCCGATAACATGGATATTCGAAACTCGGCACGTGGATAGATATCATGAATATACTTCATAATCAAATTTTATATGTTCGCTGATGGTCCTTGGTTCGATCCCAGAGGGCCATTTGCACTTCTCAATGCATTTCTTACGGAGAAAACGGAAACAAAATTTAGGTACTTTTCGGCATGCTATCAACTTCAAACTTTGCATGATACAACAGTAAGTCTTTAAAAATCAAACTCTGCATTCACAGCTTGCAATACGTCCTGGGTTCGACACCAGGTGTCTCTGAAATCAGAATTTGATCCGATTTTTAGGAATTATTTTGAAACCTTTCCCACTGAAATAGAGACTTGAAATTCGGCAAATAGATAGAGATCATAAATATCTATCAGAAACATCTTTTAGACTTCCACGATCGTCCTTGGTTCGAGTCCCGAGAGGCATTAACATTCGTGAAAATTAGAACGTTTTTTGAGGCAGTTATAGCCAATATTTCTGCTTGAATTTTCACATATAGTTAGAGATGGTGATCTTCTATTGTGTTTCATAGTAGGTTTACCAGTAAGACCCGGGTTCGATGCCAGACGATGAAATTTCAGCGAATTTAAAGAAAAATTAAATCCATTTTTTTTCTTTTAAAGACCGTCCCGATATGATGCCGATATGAAATTAGTATTGCCGATCTGCTTGCAGTATGCAAGCTACATTTTACTCGTATATATATATAGATATATATATGGATACATGAATGAATCCGGAGAAGCATCTATATATAATAGATATATATATAGAGAGGATACAAACTCACAGCCTAAACCACAAGAGTGATTGAGCTGAAATTTTTACGACATATTGGCCATAACGTATAACCTCCAGAAAAATTGCGATTTTGATCCTCAGTGTCATGGGTTCGATTCCAGGGGGCTCCAAAGTCCCGATTTTTCCCGTTTAAATGCATTGCTTTGATTTTCGGGAATTAAAAAAAAATACTTCCGGGATAGGTAGAGAATCGAAAATCTAGGAGCCTTTATATATGTTCATGCACTATCGAAAACATAAATGACTTTTACGGAAAATAACCTGGGTTCGATGCTAGGTCGATGCAAAAATCTGCCGTTTAAAATGTATTGTGGCGATTTTTAAGATTTTTTTTGGACCCTTTCCCGATGGCATGGAAACTTGAAATTCGGTATGGGGTTAGATATCATAAATATAATTCATAATCGATTTTTATGTTTTCCCTGATGTTCCTTGGTTCGATCCCAGAGGGCCATTTGCATTCCTCAATGCATTTCTTATGGAGATAACGGAAACAAGTTTAAGGTACTTCCCTGCATGCTATCGACTTAAAACTTAGCATGAAGGAAGAACCAGTCTAAACAAATCAAACTATGCATTCATAGCTATCAATGTGTCCTGGGTTCGACACCAGGTGTCTCTGCAATCAGAAGTTGATCCGAATTTTAGGAATTATTTTGAAACCTTTCCCAATAATATAGAAACTTGAAATTTGGCACATAGATTGAGATTAATAATAAATTTCAGAAACATTTTTTAAATTTCCAAGATCGTCCTTGGTTCGAGTCCCGAGAGCCATTTACAATCGTGAACATTAGAGCGTCTTTTGAGGCAGTTGTAGCCAATATTTCTGCTTGAATTTTCACACATAGTTAGAGATGGTGATCTTCTATTGTGCTGCATAGTAAGTTCACCAGTAAGACCCGGGTTCGATGCCAGACGATGAAATTTCAGAGAATTTAAGAAAAAATTAAATCCTTTTTTTTCTTATGAGGACCGTCCCGATATTATGCCGATGTGAAATTAGTATTGCCGATCTGCTTGCAGTATGCAAGCTACATTTTACTCGTATATATATATGAATATCTATTATATATAGATGCTTCTCCGGATTCATTCATGTATCCATATATATATATATATAGAGAGGATACAAACTCACAGCCTAAACCTCAAGAGTGATTGAGCTGAAATTTTTACGACATATTGGCCATAACGTATAACCTCCAGAAAAATTGCGATTTTGATCCTCAGTGTCATGGGTTCAATTCCAGGGGGCTCCAAAGTCCCGATTTTTCCCGTTTAAATGCATTGCTTTGATTTTCGGGAATTAAAAAAAAATACTTCCCGGATAGGTAGAGAATCAAAACTCAGGGAGCCTTTATATATGGTCATGATCTATCGAAAACATAAATGAGTTTTACGGAAAATAACCTGGGTTCGATGCTAGGTCGATGCAAAAATCTGCCGTTTAAAATGTATTGTGGCGATTTTTAAGATTTTTTTTGGACCCTTTCCCGATGGCATGGAAACTTGAAATTCGGTATGGGGTTAGATATCATAAATATATTTCATAATCGATTTTTATGTTTCCCCTGATGTTCCTTGGTTCGATCCCAGAGGGCCATTTACATTCCTCAATGCATTTCTTATGGAGATAACGGAAACAAGTTTTAGGTACTTCCCTGCATGCTATCGACTTAAAACTTAGGATGATGGAAGAACCAGTCTAAACAAATCAAACTATGCATTCATAGCTATCAATGTGTCCTGGGTTCGACACCAGGTGTCTCTGCAATCAGAAGTTGATCCGAATTTTAGGAATTATTTTGAAACCTTTCCCAATAATATAGAAACTTGAAATTTGGCATATAGATTGAGATCAATAATAACTTTCAGAAACATTTTTTAAATTTACAAGATCGTCCTTGGTTCGAGTCCCGAGAGCCATTTACAATCGTGAACATTTGAGCGTCTTTTGAGGCAGTTGTAGCCAATATTTCTGCTTGAATTTTCACACATAGTTAGAGACGGTGATCTTCTATTGTGCTGCATAGTAATTTACCAGTAAGATCCGGGTTCGATGCCAGACGATAAAATTGCAGCGAATTTTAAGAATATTTTGAATCATTTTTTTGTTCTTTTGAGAACCGTCCTAATATGATGCCGATATGAAATTAGTATTGCCAATCTGCTTGCAGTATGCAAGCTACTTTTTACTCGTATGATATATGAATGAATCCGGAGAAGCATCTATATATAATAGATATATATATATAGAGAGGATACAAACTCACAGCCTAAACCACAAGAGTGATTGAGCTGAAATTTTTACGACATATTGGCCATAACGTATAACCTCCAGAAAAATTGCGATTTTGAACCTCAGTGTCATGGGTTCGATTCCAGAGGGCCCCAAAGTCCCGATTTTTCCCGTTTAAATGCATTGCTTTGATTTTCGGGAATTAAAAAAAAATACTTCCCGTATAGGTAGAGAATTAAAACTCAAGGAGCCTATATATATGAACATGATCTATCGAAAACATAAATTGGTTTAACGGAAAATATCCTGGGTTCGATGCTAGGTCGGGGCAAAAATCGGCCGTTTAAAATGCGTTGTGGCGATTTTTAAGATTTTTTTTGGACCCCTTTCCGAATGCATGGATACTTGAAATTTGGCATGGGGTTAGAAATCATATATATATTTCATAATAAAATTTTACATATTCGCTGAGGGTCCTTGGTTCGATCCCAGAGGGCCATTTGCACTCCACAATGCATTTCTTATGGGGATAACAGAAACACATTTTAGGTACTTCCCGGTATGATATCGACTTCAAACTTTGTATGAAATTAGATCAAGTCCTAGCAAGTAATTTTGTTCATTTACAGCTTCCAACACGTCCAGGGTTCGACACCAGGCGTCTCTACAATCAGTCGCTGATCCGATTTTTAAGAATTATTTTGAACCCCTTATCAATAATATTAAAACTTGAAATTCAGCATATATATAGAACTTATAGATACATTTCGAAAACACATTTTATATTTCCTAGATCGGCCTTGGTTCGAATCCAGAGAGCTATTAACATTCGTGAAAAGTAGGTCTTCGTTTGAGGCAGTTGCAGCCAATATTTCTGCTTGAATTTTCACACGTATTTAGAGAAGGTGATCTTCTGATGTGCTGTATAGAAATTTCACCAAAAAGACCCGGGTTCGATGCCAAAAAATTAAATTGAAGCGAATTATAAGAATATTTTCAATCCTTTTTTTCCTTTCCGGGACCGTCCCGACATAATGCCGTTATGAAATTAGTGTTGTCGATCTGCTTGCAGTATGCAAGCTACATTTTACTCGTATATATATAAGTATATCCGGAGAAGCGTCTATATATAATAATATATCTATTATATACGAGTAAAATGTTGCTTGCATACTGCAAGCAGATCGACAACACTATTTTCATGTCGGCATCATATCGGGACGGCCATCAAAAGAAAAAAAATGGATTGAAATTTTTCTTAAAATTCGCTGAAATTCCATCGTCTGGCATCGAACCCGGGTGTTTACTGTGAACTTACTATGCAGCACTGTAGAACATCACCATCTCTAACTAAGTGTGAAAATTTAAGCAGAAATATGGGCTACAATTGCCTCTAAAGACGTTCTAATAATCACGAATTTTAAGGGCTCTCTGGATTCGAACCAAGGACGATCTTGGAAATCTAAAAATTGTTTCCAAAAGGTATTTATGATCTCTATCGATATGCCGAATTTGAAGTTTCTATATTATTGGCAAAGGTTTCAAAATAATTCCTAAATATCGGATCAACTTCTGATTGCAGAGACACCTGGTGTCGAACCCAGGACACATTGATAGCTGTGAATGCACTGTTTGATTTTTATGGACTTGATCTTTCTATATGCAAAGTTTGAAGTCGATATCGTGCCGGGAAATACCTAAAATTTGTTTCCGTTATCTCCGTAAGAAATGCATTGAGGAATTTAAATGTCCCTCTGGGATCGAACCAAGGACCATCAGCGAATATGTAAAATTCGATTATGATATAAATTTATGGTATCTAACCTCATACCGAATTTCAAGTTTCTATGCCATCGGATAAGGGTCCAAAAAAAATCATAAAAATCGCCACAATGCAATTTAAACCTCAGATTTTTGCCCCGACCTAGCATCGAACCAAGGATAATATTCGTAGATATCTTTATGGTTTACTTTAGATATGCACGGCATTAGCGATCCCCTGAATCTCAACTCTCTCCTTTTCCGGGAAGTGCTTCAAAAAAATTTTCGAAAATCCCCGCCATGTATCCTTATGGAGAAAATCGGGAATTTGGGGCCTTCTGGAATTGAACCCATGACACCGAGGTTCAATGTCGGCTTTTTCCTGGAGGTTACACGTCATGGCCATAACGTCGTAAAAATTTCAAGGCGTTGGCACTTGTGGAGCATGGTTAGAATTTTGATCCCCTATCTATTATATATAGATGCTTCTCCGGATTCATTCATGTATCCATATATATATACGAGTAAAATGTAGCTTGCATACGGCAAGCAGATCGGCAATACTAATTTCATATCGGCATAATATCGGGACGGTCCTCAAAATCAAAAAAAAGGATTGAAATTTTTCTTAAAGTTCGTCTTCAATTCATCGTCTGGCATCGAACCCGGGTCTTTACTGTGAGCTTCTCTGCAGAAAAAAAGAAGATCACCATCTCTAGCTATGTGTGAAAATTCAAGCAGAAATATTGGCTACAACTGCCTCAAAAGACGTTCTAATTTTCACGAATATAATTGGCTCTCTGGATTCGAACCAAGGACGATCTTGGAAATCAAAAACATGTTTCTGAAAGTTATTCATGATCTCTAACTATATGCCGAATTTGAAGTTTCTATATTATTGGGAAAGGTTTCAAAATAATTCCTAAAAATCGGAGTAACTTCTGATTGCAGAGACACCTGGTGTCGAACCCAGGACACATTGATTGCCGTGAATGCCCCGTTTGATTTCTAAGGACTTGCTCTACTAACATGCAAAGTTTGAAGTCGATAGCGTGCAGGGAAGTGCCTAAATTTTGTTTCCGTGATCTCCGTAAGAAATGCATTGAGAAATGCAAATGGCCCTCTGGGATCGAACCAAGGACCATCAGCGAATATGTAAAATTTGATTATGAAACATATTAATGATATCTATCCACGTGCTGAGATTCAAGTACCTATGTTATCGGGAAAGGATCCAAAAAAAGTCTTCAAAATCGCCGCAATGCATTTTAAACGGCCGATTTTTGCCCCGACCTAGCATCGAACCATGGACCATGTTCGGCGATGTCTTTTTTATTTTCGTTGGATATCCGCCGCATCTAGCGATCCCTCGAGTTTCAACTCTCTGCTTTTCCGGGAAGTGCCTCAAAAAAATTATCGAAAATCTTCACCATGTATCCTTATGGAGAAAATCGGGACTTTGGGGCCTTCTGGAATCGCACCCATGACACTGAGGTTCAAAGTCGGATTTTTTCTGGAGGTTACAAAATATGGCCAATATGTCGTAAAAATTTCAAGTCAGTGGCACTTGTGGAACATGCTTAGACTTTTGATGCCCTATGAATGAATGAATGAGTGAGTGTGTATATAGGTACGAGTAAAATGTAGCTTGCATACTGCAAGCAGATCGACAACACTAATTTCATATCGGCATCATATCGGGACGGACATCAAAAGAAAAAAAAAATTCAAAATATTCGTAGAATTCGCTGCAATTTAATCACCTGGCAGCGAACCCCGGTCTTCCTGGTGTACTTACTATGCAGCAAAATAGAAAATTACCATATCAAACTATGTGTGAAAATTCAAGCAAAACTATTAGGTGCAACTACCTCAAACGACGTCCTACTATTCACATACACTCCTTATTTTAGAAATTATAATGTGCTCTGGCATCGAACCCAGGAACAGCATGGTCTTATCTATTTTTTTTCTTAAACAAAGTGTTAATATACATCTTCCATCTAAGCAAGAGCTCCCTTACATATCGATAAATGCATAAAAAAATTATGAAAAGATACCGCATAGTATTATATATGGGTGATATTTTTACCGCCCGGCATCGAACCCGGGTCTTTCAGGCAATACTTTCTACGCAGCACAAAAGAAAAACACCATCTCTAACCGCGTATGCAAATTCAAGCAGAAATATTGGTTACAACTGCCTCAAATGACGTCCTACTTTTCCTTTATATTCCTTATGAGAGAAACGTTATTGTGCTCTGGCTTCGAACCCAGGAACAGTACGGTCTTATGAAAATTTTTTTCTAAAACTTATTCGTACCATACATCTTCCAGCCAAGCACGAACATCCTATCATTTCGATAAGTGCATCTTAAAAATAATGAAAAACGGCTCCCATGTATTTTAAAGGGCAGATCTTTGCATCGTCCTAGCATCGAACCCAGGATATTTTTTGTGAAAGTCATTGATGTTTTCGAAAGTCCAAGACCATAAATATAGGCACCTTGAGTTTTATTTCTCTACCTTTCCGGAAACTATTTTTTTTAAATTCCCGAAAATCACGGCAATGCATTTAAACGGGAAAAATCGGGACTTTGGGGCCCTCTGGAATCGAACCTATGACACTGAGGATCAAGGTTGCTTTTTTCCTGGGGGTTTCACGTTATGGCCAATATGTCATAAAACTTTCAAGTTAATGACGCTTGCGGTTTAGCCTGTGAATTTGTATCCTATCTATATAGCTATATAGCTATATATATGAATGAATCCGGAGAAGCATCTATATATAATAGATAGCTATATAGCTATACGAGTAAAATGTAGCTTGCATACTGCAAGCAGATCGACAACACCAATTTAATGTCGGCAACCTTTCAGGACGGTCTTAAAAAGAAAAAAAAATTGGAAATATTCTTAAAATTCGCTGCAATTTTAATCGTCAGGCATCGAACCCGGGTCTTCCTGGCTAACCTAATAAGCAGCACAAGAGAAGATCACCAACACTAACTATGTGTGAAAATTCAAGCAGAAATATTGGCTGAAACTGCCTCAAACGACGTTCTACTTTTCATGAATGAAAATGGCTCTCTGGATTCGAACCAAGGACTATCTAGGAAATCTAAAATATGTTCATCTAAAGTATGTATGATATCTATCTATATGCCGAATTTCAAATTTCTATATTATTGGGAAAGGTTTCAAAATAATTCATAAAAATCGGATCAACTTCTGATTGCAGAGACGCCTGGTGTCGAACCCAGGACACATTGATAGCTGTGAATGCACTGTTTGATTTGTATAGACTTGATCTTTCCATATGCAAAGTTTGAAGTTGATAGCATACCGGGAAGTACCTAAATTCTGTTTCCGTTATCTCCGTAAGAAATGCATGGAGAAGTGGAAATGCCCCCCTGGGATCGAACCAAGAACCATCAGCGAACATGTAAAATTTGATTATGAAATATATTTATGATATCTATCCACGTGCCGAGTTTCACGTATCTTTGTTATCGGGAAAGGATCAAAAAAAAATCTTCAAAATTGCCGCCATGCATTTTAAACGGCCGATTTTTGCCTCGACCTAGCATCGAACCCGGGATATTTTTCGTAGAACTCATTTACGTTTTCGATAGATCATGACCATATATATAGGCTCCTTGAGTTTTGATTCTCTACCTATCCGGAAAGTATTTTTTTTTAATTCCTGAAAGTCAAAGCAATGCATTTAAACGGGAAAAATCGGGATTTTGGAGCCCTCTGGTATCGAACCCATGACACTGAGGATCAAATTCGCAATTTTTCTGGTGGTTGCACGTTATGGCCTATACGCCGTAAAAATTTCAGCACAATCACTCTAGTGGTTTAGGCTGTGAGTTTGTATCCTCTCTATCTATTATATATAGATGCTTCTCCGGATTCACTCATGATATACCCAGATACCCAGATACCCAGATACCCAGATAGGATACTAATTCACAGCCTAAACTACTAGCGTCATTGATCTGAAATTTTTATGACATATTGGCCATAACGTGAAACACCCAGGAAAAAAGCGACTTTGATCCTCAGTGTCATGGGTTCGATTCCAGAGGGCCCCAAAGTCGCGATTTTCCCCATAAGACTACATGGCGGGGATTTTCGAAAATTTTTTGAGGCACTTTCCGGAAAAGTAGAGAGTTGAAATTCAAGGGATCGCTAGAAGCCGTGCAAATCCAACGTAAATCAGAAAGATATCGCCGAATATGGTCCATGGTTCGATGCTAGGTCGGGGCAAAAATCGGCCGTTTAAAATGCATTGCGGCGATTTTCAAAAAATTTTTTGGATCCTTTCCCGATAACATGGATACTTGAAACTCGGCACGTCGATAGATATCATAAATATATTTCGTAATCAAATTTTACATGTTCGCTGATTGTCCTTGGTTTGATCCTAGAGGGGCATTTGCACTTCTCAATGCATTCCTTACGGAGATAACGGAAACAAAATTAAGGTACTTCCCGGCATGCTATCGACTTCAAACTTTGCAAGATACAAGAAAAAGTCTTTACAAATAAAACTTTGCATTCACAGCTTACAATATGAACTGGGTTCGACACCAGGTGTCTCTGCAATCAGAAGTTGATCCGATTTTTAGGAATTATTTTTATACCTTTCCCAATAATATATAAATTTGAAATTCGGCATATAGATAGAGATCATAAATAACTTTCAGAAATATCTTTTAGATTTCCAAGATCGTCCTTGGTTCGAATCCAGAGAGCCATTTACATTCATGATAATTAGAACGTCTTTTGAGGCAGTTGTAGCCAATATTTCTGCTTGAATTTTCACACATGGTTAGAGATGATGATCTTCTGTTGTGCTGCATAGTTAGTTCACCAGTAAGACCCGGGTTCGATGCCAGACGATGAAATTGTATTGAATTTTAAGAAAAATTTCAATCCTTTTTTTTTTTCTTTTGAGGAGCGTACCGATATGATGCCGATATGAAATTAGTATTGCCGATCTGCTTGCAGTATGCAAGATACATTTTACTCGTATATATATAGGTATATCCGGAGAAACGTCTATATATAATAGATAGAGAGGATACAAACTCACAGCCTAAACCACAAGAGTGATTGAGTTGAAATTTTTACGACATATTGGCATTAACGTGTAACCTCCCGAAAAATTGCGATTTTGAACCTCAGTGTCATTGGTTCGATTCCAGAGGGCCCCAAAGTCCCTATTTTTCCCGTTTAAATGCATTGCTTTGATTTTCGGGAATTTTTAAAAAAGACCTCCCGGATAGGTAGAGAATCAAAACTCAAGGAGCGTATATATATGCTCATGATCTATCGAAAACATAAATGGGTTTTACTTAAAATATCCTGAGTTCGATGCTAGGTCGTGGCAAATATCGGCCGTTTAAAATACATTGTGGCGATTTTTAAGATTTTTTTTTGACCCCTTTCCGATGGCATGGAAACTTGAAATTCGGCATGGGTTTAGATATCATAAATATATTTAATAATCAAATTTTTTACATTCGCTGATAGTCCTTGGTTCGATCCCAGAGAGCCATTTACATTCCTCAATGCATTTCTTATGGAGATAACAGAAAAGGGTTTTAGGTACTTTCCGGCATGATATCGACTTCAAACTTTGTATGATATAAGATGAAGTCCTAATAAGTCATATTGTGCATTCACAGCTACCAATATTTCCTTGGTTCGACACCAGGCGTCTCTACAATCAGTAATTAATCCGAGTTTTAAGAATTAATTCAAACCCCTTCCCAATAATATTAAAACATGAAATTAGGCATAGAGATAGAAAACGTAGATACATTTCAAAAACATGTTTAAGATTTCCTAGATCGTCCTTGGTTCGAATCTAGAAAGCCATTCAAATTATTGAAAAGTAGGACGTCATTTGAGGCAGTTGGAGCCAATATTTCTGCTTGAATTTTCACACATACTTAGAGATGGTGCTCTTCTATTGTGCTTCGTAGTAGGTTCACCAGTAAGACCCGGGTTCGATGCCAGACGATGAAATTTCAGCGAATTTTAAGAAAAAAGTAAATCCTTTTTTTTTCTTTTGAGGACCGTCCCGATATAATGCCGATATGAAATTAGTGTTGTCGATCTGCTTGCAGTATGCAAGCAACATTTTACTCGTATGATATATGAATGAATCCGGAGAAGCATCTATATATAATATATATATATATATATATATACGAGTAAAATGTAGCTTGCATACTGCAAGCAGATCGACAACACTAATTTCATAACGGCATTATATCGGGACGGTCCCGGAAAGGAAAAAAAGGATTGAAAATATTCTTAAAATTCGCTTCAATTTAATTTTTTGGCATCGAACCCGGGTCTTTTTGGTGAAATTTCTATGCAGTACATCAGATCATCTTCTCTAAATAGGTGTGAAAATTCAAGCAGAAATATTGGCTGCAACTGCCTCAAACGAAGACCTACTTTTCACGAATGTTAATAGCTCTCTGGATTCGAACCAAGGACAATGTAGGAAATATAAAATGTGTTTTCGAAATGTATCTATAAGTTCTATATATATGCCGAATTTCAAGTTTTAATATTATTGGGAAGAGGTTCAAAATAATTCTTAGAAATCGGATCAGCGACTGATTGTAGAGACGCCTGATGTCGAACCCTGGACGTATTGGAAGCTGTAAATGCACAAAATGACTTGCTAGGACTTGATCTAATTTCATACAAAGTTTGAAGTTGATATCATACCGGGAAGTACCTAAAATGTGTTTCTGTTATCCCCATAAGAAATGCATTGTGGAGTGCAAATGGCCCTCTGGGATCGAACCAAGGACCCTCAGCGAATATGTAAAATTTTATTATGAAATATATTTATGATTTCTAACTCCATGCCAAATTTCAAGTTTCCATGCATTCGGAAAGGGGTCCAAAAAAAATCTTAAAAATCGCCACAACGCATATTAAACGGCCGATTTTTGCCCCGACCTAGCATCGAATATAGGATATTTTCCGTAAAACTAATTTATGTTTTTGATAGACCATGACCATATATATCGGCTCCTTGAGTTTAAAGTCCCTACCTATCCGGGAAGTATTTTTAAAAAATTCCCAAAAATCAAAGCAATGCATTTAAACGGGAAAAATCGGGACTTTGGGGCCCTCTGGAATCGAACCCATGACACTGAGGTTCAAAATCGCAATTTTTCGGGAGGTTACACGTTATGGCCAATATGTCGTAAAAATTTCAGCTCAATCACTTTTGTGGTTTAGGCTGTGAGTTTGTATCCTCTCTCTCTATATATATATATATACGAGTAAAATGTTGCTTGCATACTGCAAGCAGATCGGCAACACTATTTTCATGTCGGCATCATATCCGGACGACCATCAAAAGAAAAAAAAAGATTGAAATTTTTCTTAAAATTTGCCTAAATTCCATCATCTGGCATCGAACCCGGGTCTTTACTGTGAACTTACTATGCAGCACAATAGGACATCACCATCTCTAACGATGTGTGAAAATTCAAGCAGAAATATGGGCTACAACTGCCTCAAAAGACGTTCTAATTATCACGAATTTAAATAGCTCTCTGGATTCGAACCAAGGACGATCTTGGATATTTAAAAAATGTTTCTGAAAGTTATTTATGCTCTCTATCTATATGCTAAATTTCAAGTTTCTATATTATTGGGAAAGGTTTCAAAATAATTCATAAAAATCGGATCAACTTCTGATTGCAGAGACGCCTGGTGTCGAACCCAGGACACATTGATAGCTGTGAATGCACTGTTTGATTTGTATAGACTTGATCTTTCCATATGCAAAGTTTGAAGTTGATAGCATACCGGGAAGTACCTAAATTCTGTTTCCGTTATCTCCGTAAGAAATGCATGGAGAAGTGGAAATGCCCCCCTGGGATCGAACCAAGAACCATCAGCGAACATGTAAAATTTGATTATGAAATATATTTATGATATCTATCCACGTGCCGAGTTTCACGTATCTTTGTTATCGGGAAAGGATCAAAAAAAAATCTTCAAAATTGCCGCCATGCATTTTAAACGGCCGATTTTTGCCTCGACCTAGCATCGAACCCGGGATATTTTTCGTAGAACTCATTTACGTTTTCGATAGATCATGACCATATATATAGGCTCCTTGAGTTTTGATTCTCTACCTATCCGGAAAGTATTTTTTTTTAATTCCTGAAAGTCAAAGCAATGCATTTAAACGGGAAAAATCGGGATTTTGGAGCCCTCTGGTATCGAACCCATGACACTGAGGATCAAATTCGCAATTTTTCTGGTGGTTGCACGTTATGGCCTATACGCCGTAAAAATTTCAGCACAATCACTCTAGTGGTTTAGGCTGTGAGTTTGTATCCTCTCTATCTATTATATATAGATGCTTCTCCGGATTCACTCATGATATACCCAGATACCCAGATACCCAGATACCCAGATAGGATACTAATTCACAGCCTAAACTACTAGCGTCATTGATCTGAAATTTTTATGACATATTGGCCATAACGTGAAACACCCAGGAAAAAAGCGACTTTGATCCTCAGTGTCATGGGTTCGATTCCAGAGGGCCCCAAAGTCGCGATTTTCCCCATAAGACTACATGGCGGGGATTTTCGAAAATTTTTTGAGGCACTTTCCGGAAAAGTAGAGAGTTGAAATTCAAGGGATCGCTAGAAGCCGTGCAAATCCAACGTAAATCAGAAAGATATCGCCGAATATGGTCCATGGTTCGATGCTAGGTCGGGGCAAAAATCGGCCGTTTAAAATGCATTGCGGCGATTTTCAAAAAATTTTTTGGATCCTTTCCCGATAACATGGATACTTGAAACTCGGCACGTCGATAGATATCATAAATATATTTCGTAATCAAATTTTACATGTTCGCTGATTGTCCTTGGTTTGATCCTAGAGGGGCATTTGCACTTCTCAATGCATTCCTTACGGAGATAACGGAAACAAAATTAAGGTACTTCCCGGCATGCTATCGACTTCAAACTTTGCAAGATACAAGAAAAAGTCTTTACAAATAAAACTTTGCATTCACAGCTTACAATATGAACTGGGTTCGACACCAGGTGTCTCTGCAATCAGAAGTTGATCCGATTTTTAGGAATTATTTTTATACCTTTCCCAATAATATATAAATTTGAAATTCGGCATATAGATAGAGATCATAAATAACTTTCAGAAATATCTTTTAGATTTCCAAGATCGTCCTTGGTTCGAATCCAGAGAGCCATTTACATTCATGATAATTAGAACGTCTTTTGAGGCAGTTGTAGCCAATATTTCTGCTTGAATTTTCACACATGGTTAGAGATGATGATCTTCTGTTGTGCTGCATAGTTAGTTCACCAGTAAGACCCGGGTTCGATGCCAGACGATGAAATTGTATTGAATTTTAAGAAAAATTTCAATCCTTTTTTTTTTTCTTTTGAGGAGCGTACCGATATGATGCCGATATGAAATTAGTATTGCCGATCTGCTTGCAGTATGCAAGATACATTTTACTCGTATATATATAGGTATATCCGGAGAAACGTCTATATATAATAGATAGAGAGGATACAAACTCACAGCCTAAACCACAAGAGTGATTGAGTTGAAATTTTTACGACATATTGGCATTAACGTGTAACCTCCCGAAAAATTGCGATTTTGAACCTCAGTGTCATTGGTTCGATTCCAGAGGGCCCCAAAGTCCCTATTTTTCCCGTTTAAATGCATTGCTTTGATTTTCGGGAATTTTTAAAAAAGACCTCCCGGATAGGTAGAGAATCAAAACTCAAGGAGCGTATATATATGCTCATGATCTATCGAAAACATAAATGGGTTTTACTTAAAATATCCTGAGTTCGATGCTAGGTCGTGGCAAATATCGGCCGTTTAAAATACATTGTGGCGATTTTTAAGATTTTTTTTTGACCCCTTTCCGATGGCATGGAAACTTGAAATTCGGCATGGGTTTAGATATCATAAATATATTTAATAATCAAATTTTTTACATTCGCTGATAGTCCTTGGTTCGATCCCAGAGAGCCATTTACATTCCTCAATGCATTTCTTATGGAGATAACAGAAAAGGGTTTTAGGTACTTTCCGGCATGATATCGACTTCAAACTTTGTATGATATAAGATGAAGTCCTAATAAGTCATATTGTGCATTCACAGCTACCAATATTTCCTTGGTTCGACACCAGGCGTCTCTACAATCAGTAATTAATCCGAGTTTTAAGAATTAATTCAAACCCCTTCCCAATAATATTAAAACATGAAATTAGGCATAGAGATAGAAAACGTAGATACATTTCAAAAACATGTTTAAGATTTCCTAGATCGTCCTTGGTTCGAATCTAGAAAGCCATTCAAATTATTGAAAAGTAGGACGTCATTTGAGGCAGTTGGAGCCAATATTTCTGCTTGAATTTTCACACATACTTAGAGATGGTGCTCTTCTATTGTGCTTCGTAGTAGGTTCACCAGTAAGACCCGGGTTCGATGCCAGACGATGAAATTTCAGCGAATTTTAAGAAAAAAGTAAATCCTTTTTTTTTCTTTTGAGGACCGTCCCGATATAATGCCGATATGAAATTAGTGTTGTCGATCTGCTTGCAGTATGCAAGCAACATTTTACTCGTATGATATATGAATGAATCCGGAGAAGCATCTATATATAATATATATATATATATATATATACGAGTAAAATGTAGCTTGCATACTGCAAGCAGATCGACAACACTAATTTCATAACGGCATTATATCGGGACGGTCCCGGAAAGGAAAAAAAGGATTGAAAATATTCTTAAAATTCGCTTCAATTTAATTTTTTGGCATCGAACCCGGGTCTTTTTGGTGAAATTTCTATGCAGTACATCAGATCATCTTCTCTAAATAGGTGTGAAAATTCAAGCAGAAATATTGGCTGCAACTGCCTCAAACGAAGACCTACTTTTCACGAATGTTAATAGCTCTCTGGATTCGAACCAAGGACAATGTAGGAAATATAAAATGTGTTTTCGAAATGTATCTATAAGTTCTATATATATGCCGAATTTCAAGTTTTAATATTATTGGGAAGAGGTTCAAAATAATTCTTAGAAATCGGATCAGCGACTGATTGTAGAGACGCCTGATGTCGAACCCTGGACGTATTGGAAGCTGTAAATGCACAAAATGACTTGCTAGGACTTGATCTAATTTCATACAAAGTTTGAAGTTGATATCATACCGGGAAGTACCTAAAATGTGTTTCTGTTATCCCCATAAGAAATGCATTGTGGAGTGCAAATGGCCCTCTGGGATCGAACCAAGGACCCTCAGCGAATATGTAAAATTTTATTATGAAATATATTTATGATTTCTAACTCCATGCCAAATTTCAAGTTTCCATGCATTCGGAAAGGGGTCCAAAAAAAATCTTAAAAATCGCCACAACGCATATTAAACGGCCGATTTTTGCCCCGACCTAGCATCGAATATAGGATATTTTCCGTAAAACTAATTTATGTTTTTGATAGACCATGACCATATATATCGGCTCCTTGAGTTTAAAGTCCCTACCTATCCGGGAAGTATTTTTAAAAAATTCCCAAAAATCAAAGCAATGCATTTAAACGGGAAAAATCGGGACTTTGGGGCCCTCTGGAATCGAACCCATGACACTGAGGTTCAAAATCGCAATTTTTCGGGAGGTTACACGTTATGGCCAATATGTCGTAAAAATTTCAGCTCAATCACTTTTGTGGTTTAGGCTGTGAGTTTGTATCCTCTCTCTCTATATATATATATATACGAGTAAAATGTTGCTTGCATACTGCAAGCAGATCGGCAACACTATTTTCATGTCGGCATCATATCCGGACGACCATCAAAAGAAAAAAAAAGATTGAAATTTTTCTTAAAATTTGCCTAAATTCCATCATCTGGCATCGAACCCGGGTCTTTACTGTGAACTTACTATGCAGCACAATAGGACATCACCATCTCTAACGATGTGTGAAAATTCAAGCAGAAATATGGGCTACAACTGCCTCAAAAGACGTTCTAATTATCACGAATTTAAATAGCTCTCTGGATTCGAACCAAGGACGATCTTGGATATTTAAAAAATGTTTCTGAAAGTTATTTATGCTCTCTATCTATATGCTAAATTTCAAGTTTCTATATTATTGGGAAAGGTTTCAAAATAATTCCTAAAAATCGGATCAACTTCTGATTGCAGAGACACCTGGTGTCGAACCCAGGAGACATTGATAGCAATGAATGCATAGTTTGATTTGCTAAGACTGGTTCTTCTATCATGCTAAGTTTTAAGTCGATAGCATGCCGGGAAGTACCTAAAATTTGTTTCCGTTATCTCCGTAAGAAATGCATTGAGGAATATAAATGTCCCTCTGGGATCGAACCAAGGACCATCAGCGAATATGCAAAATTCGATTATGATATATTTTTACAGTATCTAACCTCATGCCGAATTTCAAGTTTCCATGCCATCGGGAAAGGGTCCAAAAAAAATCATAAAAATCGCCACAATGCTTTTTAAACGGCCGATTTTTGCCTCGACCTAGCATCGAACCCAGGATATTTTCCGTAAAACTCATTTATGATTTCGATAGATCATTACCATATATATAGGCTCCTTGAGTTTTATTTCTCTACCTATCCGGAAAGTATTTTTTTTTAATTCCCGAAAATCACGGCAATGCATTTAAACGGGAAAAATCGGGACTTTGGAGCCCCCTGGCATCGAACCCATGACACTGAGGATCTAAATCGCAATTTTTCTGGTGGCTACACGTTATGGCCAATACGCCGTAAAAATTTCAGCTCAATCACTCTTGTGGTTTAGGCTGTGAGTTTGTATCCTCTCTCTCTATATATATATATATATAGATATATATATGGATACATGAATGAATCCGGAGAAGCATCTATATATAATAGATATATACTAGTAAAATGTAGCTTGCATACTGCAAGCAGATCAACCACACCAATTTCATTTCAACACCACCTTCATATCAAAATCATATTGGGACAGCTCTCAAAAGAAAAAAAAAGCCTTGAAAATATTCTTAAAATTCACTGCAATTTAATCGTCTGGCAACGAACCCAAGCCTTCCTGGTGAACTTACTATGCAGTACTACAGAAGATCACCATATCTAACTATGTGTGAAAATTCAACCAGAAATATTGACTGCAACTGCCTCAAATGACGTCCTACTTTTCATATACATACCTTATGTGAGAAATTGTAATGTGCTCGGGCAACGAACCCAGGGACAGCATGGTCTTATCTATTTTTTTTTAATTAAACCAAGTCTTAATAAATATGTTCTATCTAAGCATGAACCTCCTATCATTACGATAAGTGCATCAAAATAAATAATGAAACCTCTACAATGTATTTTAAATGGGGGATATATTTACCGCCTGGCTTCGAACCCGGGTCTTTCTGGTAATATTTTATATGCAGCACAACAGAAGATCAACACCTCTAACTATGTGTGAAATTTCAAGCAGAAATATTGGGTGCAACTGCCTCAAACGACGTCCTACTTTTCCCATGTATTCCTTATGAGAGAAAATTTAATGTGCTCTGGCATCGAACCAAGGAATTGTACGGGCTTATGAAATTTTTTTTCTAAAACCAATTCTTTTTATACATCTTCCAGCCGAGCACGAACTTCCTATCATTTTGATAAGTGCATCAAAAAGTAATGAAATACTAACCCAATGTATTTTAAACGGGAGACATATTTGCCGCCCGGCATCGAACCCGGGCCTTTCTGGTAATACTTTCTATGCAGCACTAAAGAAGATCACATTCTTTAACCATATGAGAAAATTCAAGTAGAAATATTGGCTGCAACTGCCTCAAACGACGACTTACTTTTCCCTTATATTCCTTATGGGAGAAATGTTAATGTGATCTGGCATCGAACCCAGGAATATAACTGGCTCATGAAATTTTTTTTCTTAAACAAATTCTTAATATATATCTTCTAGGTGAGCTAAAAGTTCCTTACATACCGATAAGTGCATCAAAAAAATTAATGAAAAACTATCCCCATGCATTTTAAACGGCCGATTTTTGCCTCGACCTAGCATTGAACCCAGGATATTTTACGTAAAACTCATTTATGTTTTCGATAGATAATGACCATATATATAGGCTCCCTGAGTTTCGATTTTCTACCTATCCGGTAAGTATATTTTTTTAATTCCCGAAAATCAAAGCAATGTATTTAAACGGGAAAAATCGGGACTTTGGGGCCCTCTGGAATCGAACCCATGACCCTGAGGTTCAAATTCGCATTTTTTCTGGAGGTTACACGTAATGGCCAATATGTCATAAAAATTTCAAGTCAATGACGCTTGTGGTTTAGCCTGTGAATTTGTATCCTATCTATATAGCTATATATATGAATGAATCCGGAGAAGCATCTATATATAATAGATATATATATATACGAGTAAAATGTAGCTTGCATACTGCAAGCAGATCGACAACACTAATTTCATAACGGCATTATATCGGGACGGTCCCGGAAAGGAAAAAAAGGATTGAAAATATTCTCAAAATTCGCTTCAATTTAATTTTTTGGCATCGAACCCGGGTCTTTTTGGTGAAATTTCTATGCAGCACATCAGAAGATCATCTTCTCTAAATACGTGTGAAAATTCAAGCAGAAATATTGGCTGCAACTGCCTCAAACGAAGACCTACTTTTCACGAATGTTAATAGCTCTCTGGATTCGAACCAAGGCCGATCTAGGAAATATAAAATGTGTTTTCGAAATGTATCTATAAGTTCTATATATATGCCGAATTTCAAGTTTTAATATTATTGGGAAGGGGTTCAAAATAATTCTTAAAAATCGGATCAGCGACTGATTGTAGAGACGCCTGGTGTCGAACCCTTGACGTATTGGAAGCTGTAAATGCACAAAATAACTTGCAAGGACTTGATCTAATTTCATACAAAGTTTGAAGTCGATATCATACCGGGAAGTACCTAAAATGTGTTTTTATTATCCCCGTAAGAAATGCACTGTGTAGTGCAAATGGCCCTCTGGGATCGAACCAAGGACCCTCAGCGAATATGTAAAATTTTATTATGAAATATATTTATGATTTCTAACCATATGCCAAATTTCAAGTTTCCATTCATTCGGAAAGGGGTCCAAAAAAAATCTTAAAAATCGCCACAATGCAATTTAAACGGCCGATTTTTGCATCGACCTAGCATCGAACCCAGGTTATTTTTCGTAAAACTCATTTATGTTTTCGATAGATCATGACCATATATTAAGGCTCCCTGAGTTTTGATTCTCTACCTATCCGGGAAGTATTTTTTTTTAATTCCCGAAAATCAAAGCAATGCATTTAAACGGGAAAAATCGGGACTTTGGAGCCCCCTGGAATCGAACCCATGACACTGAGGGTCAAAATCGCAATTTTTCTGGAGGTTATACGTTATGGCCAATATGTCGTAAAAATTTCAGCTCAATCACTCTTGTGGTTTAGGCTGTGAGTTTGTATCCTCTCTATATATATATATATATGGATACATGAATGAATCCGGAGAAGCATCTATATATAATAGATATATATATATATATATATGGATACATGAATGAATCCGGAGAAGCATCTATATATAATAGATATCTATTATATACGAGTAAAATGTAGCTTGCATACTGCAAGCAGATCGACAACACTAATTTCATATCGGCATCATATCGGGACGGACATCAAAAGAAAAAAAAATTCAAAATATTCGTAGAATTCGCTGCAATTTAATCACCTGGCAGCGAACCCCGGTCTTCCTGGTGTACTTACTATGCAGCAAAATAGAAAATTACCATATCAAACTATGTGTGAAAATTCAAGCAAAACTATTAGGTGCAACTACCTCAAACGACGTCCTACTATTCACATACACTCCTTATTTGAGAAATTATAATGTGCTCTGGCATCGAACCCAGGAACAGCATGGTCTTATCTATTTTTTTTCTTAAACAAAGTGTTAATATACATCTTCCATCTAAGCAAGAGCTCCCTTACATATCGATAAATGCATAAAAAAATTATGAAAAGATACCCCATTGTATTATATATGGGTGATATTTTTACCGCCCGGCATCGAACCCGGGTCTTTCAGGCAATACTTTCTATGCAGCACAAAAGAAAAACACCATCTCTAACCGCGTATGCAAATTCAAGCAGAAATATTGGTTACAACTGCCTCAAATGACGTCCTACTTTTCCTTTATATTCCTTATGAGAGAAACGTTATTGTGCTCTGGCTTCGAACCCAGGAACAGTACGGTCTTATGAAAATTTTTTTCTAAAACTTATTCGTGCCATACATCTTCCAGCCAAGCACGAACATCCTATCATTTCGATAAGTGCATCTAAAAAAATAATGAAAAACGGCTCCCATGTATTTTAAAGGGCAGATCTTTGCATCGTCCTAGCATCGAACCCAGGATAACTTTTGTAAAAGTCATTGATGTTTTCGAAAGTCCAAGACCATAAATATAGGCACCTTGAGTTTTACTTCTCTACCTATCCGGAAAGTATTTTTTTTTAATTCCCGAAAATCACGGCAATGCATTCAAACGGGAAAAATCGGGACTTTGGGGCCCTCTGGAATCGAACCTATGACACTGAGGATCAAAGTCTCTTTTTTCCTGGGGGTTTCACGTTATGGCCAATATGTCATAAAAATTTCAGATCAATGACGCTTGTAGTTTAGGCTGTGAATTTGTATCCTATCTATCTATATAGGTATATATATGAATGAATCCGGAGAAGCATCTATATATAATAGATATATAGGGGATCAAAATTCTAACCATGTTCCACAGGTGACAATGCCTTGAAATTTTTACGACATATTGGCCATAACGTGTAACCTCCAGGAAAAAGCCGACCTTAAACCTGGCGGTCATGGGTTCGATTCCAGAAGGCCCCAAAGTCGTGATTTTCCCCATAAGATTACATGGCGGGGATTTTCCCCGCCATGTAATTTATTTGAGGCACTTCCCGGAAAAGGAGAGAGTTGAAACTCGAGGGATCGCTAGATGACTTGCATATCAAAAGGAAACCATAAAGACATCTACGAATATTATCCTTGGTTCGATGCTAGGTCGGGGCAAAAATCGGCCGTTTAAAGTGCATTGCGGCGATTTTTAAGATTTTTCTTGAACCCAGGTGTCTCTGCAATCAGAAGTTGATCCGATTTTTAGGAATTATTTTGAAACCTTTCCTAATAATATAAAAATTTGAAATCCGGAAAATAGATAGATATCATAAATAACTTTCAGAAACATTTTTTAGATTTCCAAGATCGTCCTTGGTTCGAATCCAGAGAGCCATTTAAATTCGTGAAAATTAGAACGTCTTTTGAGGAAGTTGTAGCCCATATTTCTGCTTGAATTTTCACACATAGTTAGAGATGGTGATGTTCTATTATGCTGCATAGTAAGTACACAGTAAAGACCCGGGTTCGATGCCAGACGATGGAATTTCAGTGAATTTTAAGAAATATTTCAATCCATTTTTTTCTTTTGATAGCCGTCCCGATATGATGCCGACATGAAAATAGTGTTGTCGATCTGCTTGCAGTATGCAAGCAACATTTTACTCGTATATAATAGATATATATATATATATATATAGGGAGGATACATTTTATTTCGGCATCATATCGAGACGGTCCTCAAAAGAAAAAAAAAGGATTGAAAATATTCTTAAAATTCGCATCTCTAGCTATGTGTGAAAATTCAAGCTGAAATATTTGCTACAACTGCTTCAAACGACGTTCTACTTTTCACGAATGTAAATGGCTCTCTGGTTTCGAACCAAGGACGATCGTGGGAATCTAGAACATGTTCCAGAAATGTATCTATAATTTCTATCTGTATGCTGAATTTCAAGATTCTATATAATTGGGAAATGGTTCCAAAAAATTCTTAAAAATCGGATCATTTACTGATTGTAGACACGCCTGGTGGTGAAACCAGGATACATTGGTAGCTGTGAATTCACAATTTGATTAGTAATGACTTGATCTTATCTTATGCAAAGTTTCAAGTAGATATAATATCAGGCACCTAAATTGTGTTTCTGTAATCTCCATAAGAAATGCATTGAGGAATGTAAATGTCCCTCTGGGATCGAACCAAGGACAATCAGCGAATATGTAAAATTAAATTATGATATATTTTTATGGTATCTAACCTCATACCGAATTTCAAGTTTCTATGTCATCGGAAAAGGGTCCAAGAAAATCTTAAAAATCGCCACAATGCATTTTAAACGGCCGATTTTTGCCCCGACCTAGCATCGAACCAAGGATAATATTCGTTGATGTCCTTATGGTTTCCTTTAGATATGCACGGCATCTAGCGGTCCCTTGAATTTTAAATCTCTCCTTTTCCGGGAAGTGCGTCAAAATAATTTTCGAAAATCCACGCCATGTATCCTAATGGAGAAAATCGGGACTTTGGGGCCTTCTAGAATCGAACCCATGACACCGAGGTTCAATGTCGGCTTTTTTTCTGGAGGTTACACGTTATGGCCAATACGTCGTAAAAATTTCAAGTCAGTGGCACTTGTGGAACATGGTTAGACTTTTGATCCCCTATGAATGAGTGTATCTTCTATTATATATAGATGCTTCTCCGGATTCATTCATATCTATTATATATAGATGCTTCTCCGGATTCATTCATATATCATATATATATAAGAGTAAAATGTAGCTTGCATACTGCAAGCAGATCGGCAATACTAATTTCATATCGGCATCACATCGGGACGGTCCTCATAAGAAAAAAAAAGGATTTAATTTTTTCTTAAAATTCGCTGAAATTTCATCGTCTGGTATCGAACCTGGGTCTTACTGGAAAGCCTACTATGAAACACAATAGAAGATCACCATCTCTAACTATGTGTGAAAATTCAAGCAGAAATATTGGCTGCAACTGCCTCAAAAGACGTTCTAATTTTCACGAATTTAAATGGCTCTCTGGATTCGAACCAAGGAGGTTCTTGGAAATCTAAAAAATGTTTCTGAAAGTTATTTATGTTCTCTATCTATATGCCGAATTTGAAGTTTCTATATTATTGGCAAAGGTTTCAAAATAATTCCTAAAAATCGGATCAACTTCTGATTGCAGGGACACCTGGTGTCGAACCCAGGACACATTGATAGCTGTGAATGCACTGTTTGATTTGAATGGACTTGATCTTTCTATATGCAAAGTATGAAGTCGATATCGCGCCGGGAAGTACCTAAAATTTGTTTCCGTTATCTCCGTAAGAAATGCATTGAGGAATTTCAATGTCCCGCTGGGATCGAACCAAGGTCCATCAGCGAATATGTAAAATTCGATTATGATATATTTTTATGGTATCTAACCTCATATTGAATTTCAAGTTTCTATGGCATCGGAAAAGGGTTAAAAAAAAATCTTAAAAATCGCCGCAATGCATATTAAACGGCCGATTTTTGCCTCGACCTAGAATCGAACCATTGACAATATTCGAAAATGTCTTTTTGATTTTCGTTGGATATCCACGGCATCTAGCGGTCCCTAGAATTTCAACTCTTTCCTTTTCCGGGAAGTGCCTCAAAAAAATTTTCGAAAATCCCCGCCATGTATTCTTATGGAGAAAATCGCGACTTTGGGGCCTTCTGGAATCGAACCCATGACACCTAGGTTCAAAGTCGGATTTTTTCTGGAGGTTACACGTTATGGCCAATATGTCGTAAAAGTTTCATGTCAGTGGCACTTGTAGAACATGGTGAGACTTTTGATCCCCTATGAATGAGTGTATCTATCTATTATATATAGACGCTTCTCTGGATATCTATTATATATAGACGCTTCTCCGGATATACCTATATATAAGTTATATATATATATATATATATATAGGGGATCAAAAGTTTAACCATGTTCCACATGTGCCAACGACTTGAAATTTTTACGACGTATTGGCCATGACGTGTAACCTCCAGGAAAAAGCCGACATTGAACCTCGGTGTCATGGGTTCGATTCCAGAAGTCCCCGAAGTAGCGATTTTCCCCATAAGGATACATGGCGTGGATTTTCGAAATTTTTTTTGAGGCATTTCCCGGAAAAGGAGAGATTTGAAATACAAGGGATCGCTAGATGCCGTGCATATCTGAAGGAAACCATAAAGACATCTACGAATATTATCCTTGGTTCGATGCTAGGTCGGGGCAAAAATCGGCCGTTTAAAATGCATTGCGGCGATTTTTAAGATTTTTTTTGGATCCTTTCCCGATAACATGGATTCTTGAAACTCGGCACGTGGATAGATATCATGAATATATTTCATAATCGAATTTTACATGTTCGCTGATGGTCCTTGGTTCGATCCCAGAGGGCCATTAGTTCTTCTCAATGCATTTCTTACGGAGATAACGGAAACAAAATTTAGGTACTTCCCGGCATGCAATCGACTTCAAACTTTGCATGATACAAGAGCAAGTCTTTACAAATCAAACTGTGCATTCACAGCTTATAATATTTCCTGGGTTCGACACCAGGTGTCTCTGCAATCAGAAGTTGATCCGATTTTTAGGAATTATTTTGAAATCTTTCCCAATAATATAGAAATTTGAAATTCGGCATATAGATAGAGATCATGAATAACTTTCAGAAAAATGTTTTAGATTTCATAGATCGTCCTTGGTTCGAATCCAGAGAGCCATTTACATTCGTGAAAAGTAGAACGTCGTTTGAGGCAGGTGCAGTCAATATTTCGCCTTGAATTTTCGCATATAGTTATAGATGGAGATCTTCTATTGTGCTGCATAGTAAGTTCACCAGGAATACCGGGTTCGATGCCTGACGATTAAATTGAAGCGAATTTTAAGAAAAATTTCAATCCATTTTTTTTCTTATGATGACCGTCCCGATATGATGCCGACATGAAAATAGTGTTGTCGATCTGCTTGCAGAATGCAAGCAACATTTTACTCGTACCTATATATAAGTTATATATATATATATATATATATAGGGGATCAAAAGTTTTACCATGTTCTACAAGTGCCAAAGACTTGAAATTTTTACGACGTATTGGCCATAACGTGTAACCTTCAGGAAAAAGCCGACATTGAACCTCGGTGTCATAGGTTCGATTCCAGAAGGCCCCAAAGTCCCGATTTTCTCCATAAGGATACATGGTGGCAATTTTCAAAATTTTATAAATAATACCTCCCGGTCAGGTAGAGAATCGAAATTCAAGGAGCTTAGAGATATAGTCAAGAACTATTATAAACATTAATGATTACTAATGAGAACGTCCTGGGTTCGACGCTAGGACGATGCAAAAATCCCGCATTTAAAATGCATGGGGATAGTTTTTCATTAATTTTTTTGATGCACTTACCGGAATGTAAGGAACTTTTCGCTCAGCTAGAAGATATATATTAAGAATTGGTTTCAGAAAAAAATTTCTTAAGCCCGTACTATTCCTGGGTTCGATCCCAGAGCACATTAACATTTCTCTCATAAGGAATATAAGGGAAAAGTAGGACGTCGTTTGAGGCAGTTGCAGCCAATATTTCTGCTCGAATTTTCACACATAGTTAGAGATAGTGATCTTCTATTATGTTGCATAGGAAGAATTACCAGAAAGATCCGGGTTCGACGCCGGGTGGCAAATATGTCTCCCGTTTAAAATACATTGGTTTAGTATTTCATTATTTTTTTGATGCACTTATCGAAATGATAGGAAGTTCGTACTCGGCTGGAAGATTTATGAAAAGAATTGGTTTTAGAAAAAAAAATCAGATAACACCGTACTATTCCTGGGTTCGATGCCAGAGCACATTAGCATTTCTATCATAAGGAATATAAGGGAAACGTAGGACGTCGTTTGAGGCAGTTGCAGTTAATATTTCTACTTGAATTTTCACACATAGTTACAGATGGTGATCTTCTATGGTTCTGCATAGTAAGTATGACCGGGAAGACCTGGGTTCGATGCCAGACGAATAAATTGCAGCGGAAATTAAGAATATTTTCTAACCATTTTTTTTTCTTTTGAGGACTCACTCTATGTGATGCCGACAAAAAACTATTGTTATCGATGTGCTTGCAGTATGCAAGCAACATTTTACTCGTATATATATATATCTATTATATATAGATGCTTCTCCGGATTCATTCATATATCATACGAGTAAAATGTAGCTTGCATACTGCAAGCAGATCGGCAATACTAATTTTATATCAGCATCATATCGGGACGGTCCTCAAAAGAAAAAAAAATGGATTTAATTTTTTCTTAAAATTCGCCGAAATTTCATCGTCTGGCATCGAACCCGGGTCTTACTGGTAAACCTACTATGAAACACAATAGTAGATCACCATCTCTAACTATGTGTGAAAATTCAAGCAGAAATATTGGCTATAACTGCCTCAAAAAATGTTCTAATTTTCACGAATGTTAATGCCTCTCGGGACTCGAACCAAGGAGGATCGTGGAAATCTAAAAAACATGTTTCTGAAAGTTATTTATGATCTCTATCTATATGACGAATTTCAAGTTTCGATTTTATAAGGAAAGGTTTCAAAATAATTCCTAAAAAGCGGATCAACTTCTGATTTCAGAGACACCTGGTGTCGAACCCAGGACGTAATGCAAGCTGTAAATACACAGTTTGATTTGTAAAGACTTTCTCTTGTATCATGCAAAGTTTGAAGTCGGTAGCATGCCGGGAAGTACCTAAAATTTGTTTCCATTATCTCCATAAGAAATGCATTGAGAAATGTAAATGGCGCCCTGGGATCGAACCAAGGACCATCAGCGAATATGTAAAATTTTATTTTGAAATATATTTATAATCTCCAACTCCATGCCGAATTTCAAGTTTCCATGCCATCGGGAAGGGGTCCAAAAAAAATTTTAAAAATCGCCACCATACATTTTAAACGGCCGATTTTTGCCTCGACCTAGCATCGAACCAAGGATATTTTCCGTAAAACTAATTTATGTTTTCGATAGATCATGACCATATATAAAGGCTCCTAGATTTTCGATTCTCTACCTATCCCGGAAGTATTTTTTAAAAATTCCCGAAAATCAAAGCAATGCATTTAAACGGGAAAAATCGAGACTTTGGGGCCCTCTGGAATCGAACCCATGACACTGAGAATCAAAATCGCAATTTTTCTGGCGGTTACACTCTATGGCCTATATGTCGTAAAAATTTCAAGTCAATGACGCTTGTGGTTTGGCCTGTGAGTTTGTATCCTCTCTATCTATTATATATAGATGCTTCTCCGGATTCATTCATATATCATACGAGTAAAATGTAGCTTGCATACTGCAAGCAGATCGGCAATACTAATTTCATATCGGCATCACATCGGAACGGTCCTCATAAGAAAAAAAAAAAGGATTTAATTTTTTCTTAAAATTCGCTGAAATTTCATCGTCTGGCATCGAACCTGGGTCTTACTGGTAAACCTACTATGAAACACAATAGAAGATCACCATCTCTAATTATGTGTGAAAATTCAAGCAGAAATATTGGCTACAACTGCCACAAAAGACGCTCTAATGTTCACGAATGTAAATGGCTCTCGGGACTCGAACCAAGGACCATCAGCGAATATGTAAAATTTTATTTTGAAATATATTTATAATCTCCAACTCCATGCCGAATTTCAAGTTTCCATGCCATCGGGAAGGGGTCCAAAAAAAATTTTAAAAATCGCCACCATACATTTTAAACGGCCGATTTTTGCCTCGACCTAGCATCGAACCAAGGATATTTTCCGTAAAACTAATTTATGTTTTCGATAGATCATGACCATATATAAAGGCTCCTAGATTTTCGATTCTCTACCTATCCCGGAAGTATTTTTTAAAAATTCCCGAAAATCAAAGCAATGCATTTAAACGGGAAAAATCGAGACTTTGGGGCCCTCTGGAATCGAACCCATGACACTGAGAATCAAAATCGCAATTTTTCTGGCGGTTACACTCTATGGCCTATATGTCGTAAAAATTTCAAGTCAATGACGCTTGTGGTTTGGCCTGTGAGTTTGTATCCTCTCTATCTATTATATATAGATGCTTCTCCGGATTCATTCATATATCATACGAGTAAAATGTAGCTTGCATACTGCAAGCAGATCGGCAATACTAATTTCATATCGGCATCACATCGGAACGGTCCTCATAAGAAAAAAAAAAAGGATTTAATTTTTTCTTAAAATTCGCTGAAATTTCATCGTCTGGCATCGAACCTGGGTCTTACTGGTAAACCTACTATGAAACACAATAGAAGATCACCATCTCTAATTATGTGTGAAAATTCAAGCAGAAATATTGGCTACAACTGCCACAAAAGACGCTCTAATGTTCACGAATGTAAATGGCTCTCGGGACTCGAACCAAGGACGACCACTAAAATTTAAAAAAATTTTCTGAAAGATATTATTGATCTCAATCTATATGCAAAATTTCAAGTTTCTATATTATTGGGAAAGGTTTCAAAATAATTCCTAAAAATCGGATCAACTTCTGATTGCAGAGACACCTGGTGTCGAACCCAGGACACATTGATAGCTATGAATGCATAGTTTGATTTGTTAAGAGTGGTTCTTCTATCATGCTAAGTTTTAAGTCGATAGCATGCCGGGAAGTACCTTAAACCTTTTTCCGTTATCTCCATAAGAAATGCATTGAGGAATGTAAATGGCCCTCTGGGATCGAACCAAGGAACATCAGGGAAAACATAAAAATCGATTATGAAATATATTTATGATATCTAACCCCATACCGAATTTCAAGTTTCCATGCCATCGGGAAAGGGTCCAAATAAAATCTTAAAAATCGCCACAATGCATTTTAAACGGCCGATTTTTGCCCCGACCTAGCATCGAACCCAGGATATTTTCCGTTAAACCCATTTATTTTTTCGATAGATCATGTTCATATATATAGGCTCCTTGAGTTTTGATTCTCTACCAATCCGGGAAGTATTATTTTTTTATCCCGAAAATCAAAGCAATGCATTTAAACGGGAAAAATCGGGACTTTGGGGCCCTCTGGAATCGAACCCATGACACTGAGGTACAAAATCGCAATTTTTCTGGAGGTTATACGTTATGGCCAATATGCCGTAAAAATTTCAAGTCAATGACGCTAGTGGTTTGGCCTGTGAGTTTGTATCCTCTCTATATATATATATGAATATATATATGGATACATGAATGAATCCGGAGAAGCATCTATATATAATAGACGAGTAAAATGTAGCTTGCATACTGCAAGCAGATCGGCAATACTAATTTCATATCGGCATCACATTGGGACGGTCCTCATAAGAAAAAAAAGGATTTAATTTTTTCTTAAAATTCGCTGAAATTTCATCGTCTGGAATCGAACCCGGGTCTTACTGGAAAACCTACTATGAAACACAATAGAAGATCACCATCTCTAACTATGTGTGAAAATTCAAGTAGAAATATTGGCTACAACTGCCTCAAAAGACGCGCTAATATTCACGAATGTAAATGGCTCTCGGGACTCGAACCAAGGACGATCTTGGAAATTTAAAAAAATGTTTCTGAAAGTAATTATTGATCTCAATCTATATGCCAAATTTCAAGTTTCTATATTATTGGGAAAGGTTTCGAAATAATTCCTAAAAATCGGATCAACTTCTGATAGCAGAGACACCTGGTGTCAAACCCAGGACACATTGATAGGTGTGAATACATAGTTTGATATGTTGAGACTGGTTCTTCTATCATGCTAAGTTGTAAGTCGATAGCATGCCGGGAAGTACCTTAAACTTGTTTCCGTTATCTCCATAAGAAATGCATTGAGGAATGTAAATGGCCCTCTGGGATCGAACCAAGGAACATCAGGGAAAACATAAAAATCGATTATGAAATATATTTATGATATCTAACCCCATACCGAATTTCAATGTTCCATGCCATCGGGAAAGGGTCCAAAAAAAATCTTAAAAATCGCCACCATGCATTTTAAACGGCAGATTTTTGCATCGACCTAGCATCGAACCCAGGTTATTTTCCGTAAAACTCATTTATGTTTTCGATAGATAATGACCATATATAAAGGCTTCTTGAGTTTTAAGTCCCTACCTATCCGGCAAGTATTTTTTTTTAATTCCCGAAAATCAAAGCAATGCATTTAAACGGGAAAAATCGGGAATTTGGGGCCCTCTGGAAGCGAACCCATGACACTGAGGATCAAAATCGCAATTTTTCTGGTGGTTACACTCTATGGCCAATATGTCGTAAAAATTTCAAGTCAATGACGCTTGTGGTTTGGCCTGTGAGTTTGTATCCTCTCTATATATATAAGAATATATATATGGATACATGAATGAATCCGGAGAAGCATCTATATATAATAGATATATATATATACGAGTAAAATGAAGCTTGCATACTGCAAGCAGATCGACAACACTAATTTCATGTCGGCATCATATCGGGAAGGCCATCAAAGAAAAAAAAATGGATTGAAAATATTCTGATTATTCGCTGCAATTTATTCGTCCGGCATCGAACCCGGGTCTTCCTGGTGATACTTACTATGCAGCACAATAGAAGATCACCATCTCTAACTATCTGTGAAAATTCAAGCAGAAATATTATCTGCAACTGCCTCAAACAACCTCCTACTTTTCCCTTATATTTCTTCTGAGAGAAATGTTAATGTGCTCTGGCATCGAACCCAGGAATAGTTCGGTCTTCTGAAAACTGTTTTCTTAAACCAGTTTTAACCATACATCTTCCAGCCAAGCACGAACTTCCTATCATTCCGATAAGTGCATCAAAAAAATAATGAAATACTAACCCTATGTATTTTAAACGGGAGACATATTTACCGCCCGGCATCGAACCCGTGTCTTTCTGGTGAAACTTCCAATGCAACATAATAGAAGATATTAATCTTTAACTATGTGCGAAAATTCAAGCAGAAATATTGGCTGCAACTGCCTCAATCGAAGTCTTACTTATCCCTTATATTCCTTATGAGAGAAATGTTAATGTGCTCTGGCTTCGAACCCAGGTATATTACTGTCTTATGAAAATTTTTTTCTTAATCCAATTCTCACCTAACACATTCCGGCTAAGCAAGAATTTCCTACTATTTCGAGAAGTGCGTCAAAAAAAATAATGAAAAACAGCTCCCATGCATTTTAAAGGGCAGTTCTTTGCATCGTCCTAGCATCGAACCTGGGATATTTTTTGTAATAATCATTGATGTTTTCGAAAGTCCAAGACCATAAGTATAGGCACCGTGAGTTTTATTTCTCTACCTATCCGGAAAGTATTTTTTAAAAATTCCCGAAATTCATGGCAATGCATTTAAACGGGAAAAATCGGGACTTTGGGGCCCTCTGGAATCGAACCTATGACACTGAGCATCAAAGTCGCTTTTTTCCTGAGGGTTTCACGTTATGGCCAATACGTCATAAAAATTTCAAGGCAATGACGCTTGTAGTTTAGCCTGTGAATTTGTATCCTATCTATATAGCTATCTATTATATATAGATGCTTCTCCGGATTCATTCATATATATACCCAGATAGGATACAAATTCACAGGTTAAACCAAAAGCGTCATTGACTTGAAATTTTTACGACGTATTGGCCATAACGTGTAACCACCAGAAAAAATGTGATTTTGAACCTGAGTGTCATGGGTTCGATTCCAGAAGGCCCCAAAGTCGCAATTTTCCCCATAAGATTACATGGCGGGGATTTTCGAAAATTTATTTGAGGCACTTCCCGGAAAAGGAGAGAGTTGAAACTCGAGGGATCGCTAGATGCCGCGCATATGAAAAGGAAACCATAAAGACATCTACAAATATTATCCTTGGTTCGATGCTAGGTCGGGGCAAATATCGGCCGTTTAAAATGCATTGCGGCGATATTTAAGATTTTTTTTGGACCCTTTTCCGATGGCATAGAAACTTGAAATTCGGCGTGGCGTTAGATATTATAATTATATTTCATAATCAAATTTTACATATTCCTTTATTGTCCTTGGTTCGATCCCAGAGGGCCATTTACATTCCTCAATGCATTTCTTATGGAGATTACGGAAACACATTTTAGGTGCTTCCCGATATTATATCCACTTGAAACTTTGCATAAGATAAGATCAAGTCATTACTAATCAAACTGTGAATTCACAGCTACCAATGTTTCCTGTTTTCACCACCAGGCGTCTCTACAATCAGTAAATGATCCGATTTTTCAGAATTTTTTGGAACCATATCCCAATTATATAGAAACTTGAAATTCAGCATACAGATAGAGATTATTGATACATTTCAGGAACATGTTTTAGATTCCCACGATCGTCCTTGGTTCGAATCCAGAGAGCCATTTGTATTCGTGAAAAGTAGAACGTCGTTTGAAGCAGTTGTAGCAAATATTTCTGCTTGAATTTTCACACATAGTTAGATATAGTTATCATCTATTGTGCCGCTTAGTAAGTTCACCGGGAAGACCCGGGTTCGATGCAAGACGCTAAAATTGAAGCAAATTTTAAGAATATTTTCAATCCTTTTTTTTTGTTTTGAGGACCGTCTCGATATGATGCCGAAATAAAATAATATTGCCGATCTGCTTGCAGTATGCAAGCTACATTGCACTCGTATAGCTATATATATGAATGAATCCGGAGAAGCATCTATATATAATAGATAGAGAGGATACAAAGTCACAGGCCAAACCACTAGCGTCAATGGCTTGAAATTTTTACGACATATTGGCCATAACGTATAACCTAAAGAAAAATTGCGATTTTGAACCTAGGTGTCATGGGTTCGATTCCAGAGGGCCCCAAAGTCCCGATTTTTCCCGTTTAAATGCATTGCTTAGATTTTCGGGAATTTCTAAAAAATACTTCCCGGATAGGTAGAGAATCGGAACTCTAGGAACCTTTATATATGGTCATCATCTATCGAAAACATAAATGAGTTTTACGGAAAATATCCTGGGTTCGATGCTAGGTCGAGGCAAAAATCGGCCGTTTAAAATGTATTGTGGCGATTTTTAAGATTTTTTTTGGACCCCTTACCGATGTCATGGAAACTTGAAATTCGGCCTGGAGTTGGAGATTATAAATATATTTCATAATCAAATTTTACATATTCGCTGATGGTCCTTGGTTCGATCCCAGGGCGCCATTTACATTTCTCAATGCATTTCTTATGGAGATAACGGAAACAAATTTTAAGTTCTTCTCGGCATGCTATCGACTTAAAACTTAGCGTGATAGAAGAACCAGTCTTAACAAATCAAACTATGCATTCATAGCTATCAATGTGTCCTGGGTTCAACACCAGGTGTCTCTGCAATCAGAAGTTGATCCGATTTTTAGGAATTATTTTGAAACCTTTCCCAATAATATAAAAACTTGAAATTTGGCTTATGGATTGAGATCATTAATAACTTTCAGAAACATTTTTTAAATTTCCACGATCGTCCTTGGTTCGAGTCCCGAGAGCCATTTACATTCGTGAACATTAGAGCGTCTTTTGAGGCAGTTGTAGCCTATATTTCTGCTTGAATTTTCACACATAGTTAGAGATGGTGATCTTCTATTGTGCTACATAGAAAGTTCACCAGTAAGATCCGGGTTCGATGCCAGACGATGGAATTTCAGCGAATTTTAAGAAAAATTTCAATCCTTTTATTTTCTTTTGAGGACATTCCCGATATGATGCCGATATGAAATTAGTATTGCCGATCTGCTTGCAGTATGCAAGCTACATTTTACTCGTATATATCTATTATATATAGATGCTTCTCCGGATTCATTACTATATATAAAGCTGCAAATCCGACTCATTCATACAAATTCCTGGGCATTTCTAATCGAGCTGGAAGGCTGAAATTTTCAAGAGAGATTTATAATTGACAGTCGAGTTGGGAAAAAATCGAAAATCTACAGATTTTGTCCTAGGTTTGAGCCCAGTAACGATTATATTTTTCAATGTATTTAAACGGGAAAAACGAAAAATGGCCATGCAGAGCAAATTTCTTTCGTTCATAAAAATATGAAAATGTAATCGTAAAGCAGTGGGACTTGGTCTATATTACGTCTAAAGGATCAAAGTTTTCTTTTCTTGCGACCGATTTTAACATTCCGGCAGGAAATTTGCAAAATTTTAGTTTGAACGCCAATTTATTACGTTTTTTTCTCCTCATTTTGAAAATTAAATCTATGGCAACAACCATTGTTTGAATCGAAAACAAGTTTGTTTACGATCCTATTTTCATATGCAATGATAAAGGTTTGATGCATTTTTAATTATTTTAAATCTTTCTTTCGATACATGTTATTACTGAATGCTGAAAAATGTAAATTTCGTTAAAATAGACAGTGGATATCTGCACGGTCAATGAATCAATCGTGAATGCATGCTGTGATAACATAAGTTTATGTAGAGAATACGAGACCATTAACAACGAAGATAATCGTAAAAGTCATGTAAGTAGTGAGATTATTCTAGAATGAAGTACATAGATACGAATATAAATTAATAAATAGGGATATTAATGTAAATTAAAAGGTTTAACGACAATCTTTAGAAATAACATAACTGTAAGCATTACGAATCATTAGTTTCGCGAACACTATAATTTATTAATATATTATAATTCATAGCTCACTTAACCAAATACATTTATCATATACTGAACTCTCATCTAAATGAACAACAAATATCTAATCAGGAAATACATGGTATTATTGAACTATGTTAGGATATCGTTGGTTTACGCATATGGTGGATTGCTTTTCGTGTGTGTGAGTTTCTGTTCTTTTAATTTTATGCCTATTATGTTTATTCTTTTCTATTTTAATTACATATAATTATTCTGTCATCCTTTCCAAAGAGAATTTTAAATTAAGTTCTTTTTCTACGTTTCTTTAATTAATACGTAGTACACAATTAGTTCGTAATATATTACGTAATTCAACATTCATCAAAATAAAAAAAACCAGAAATCTACTCATAAAATACACTGATTTCCTTCAACGACTTTCTGATTACGTTGTTCTACGCTGGATAATTCTTGGTTAGTAAAAACAATCTTTGCATGTATCATTGTATGAATATTATTTTCCCATCTTCTCCAAACGGACTTTAGAATAAAGTTCTTTTTCTACGTACTTTAAAACTATTTACATAATTACGTTGCCTATTGTCTATTTGTTTATTTAATTAGAAACGGAGCTCATTGTCGTAGTAGACAACATTTAATGAATATAGGATTATTTTGCAGAATGTCTTGCACTCAACCACATACTACACAGGTAATCGTCTATTTATTCCGCATTTTTATCTTATGCAGATTTTTATTCTGACTTTACTTTGTTTGGCGTATTTCTTTAATATAATTTTACGAATGCGTATTCATTACAGACTCCCGTATCTCATAAACGCGGAAGGCTTTAGAAATGATTATTTTACTATCATATTATTTGGCGAATCTCGATCTCACTTATTTGAAAATTATGCATACAATAGACAGTGGTATAATTAAAAAAAATTTCTTTCCATATATGTTATGACTGAAGGTTGAAAAATGTAACTTTCATCAAAATGGACAGCGAATATCTGCACGGTCAATGAATTATTCGGGAATACATACTGTGATAACATAAGTTTATGTAGAAAATACGAGACCATTTATAAACGAAGATAATCGGAAAAGTCATGTAAGTAGTGAGATTATTCGAGGATTAAATTTAAAAGTCTACACTGAATCTATATAAGGGGGATAAGAAAGCAATTTCGATGAAAAATACTCATTAATTACTGATGAAGAACGTATTATACCGGATCAAGTCTACCTATGCCTGAGTAAAAGTAAGTACAACTGAAATTTACATCATCCTAAAATATTACTATCAGAATATTAATGTAAATTAATAGTTTCAACGATATTATTTAGAAATAATATAACTGCAAACAATACGAATCATTAGCATCAAAATCGGTATAGTTTAGTATAGTAGTATTTCACTTTATTCTCACTTAACCCAATGCATTTATCGTATATTAAATTATGTCTAAAAACTTCCTTTGCAATGGCCATTTCCGATTCCTACTTTATGGCGTTATAATTAATAACAATATTCATAACATCTCTGATGAAAGCAGGAAGATCCCAATTACCACCATTTCAATAACTAATACTATTAACAAAGACACTCAACCATTCTATAGCCAGAAAAATCTTGCTAGCCGGAATTCGTACCTTGGTGTTGGAGTCCTAGCACAGTGACCACTTTCTCACCGCACTCGGTGTGTTTGGTATATTGCCCTTAGTTTCTCTTAAGATCGACAGATAAGCTCCAGCGTCCTGTCTCGCGTGCCACCTCATAGTGTGGCTTCTTTAGATGATGTTCCTTTTAGGAGGGGAAGCTTTAAGTAACGTATGCCTCAATTTCATTCTACATACATTGTGATACATTGTAACCAAAAAGCTCATACGGGCAGCCAAACCCGTTGCTGCCCGCCTTTCTTGAAGGACCATATTATAATTGAATATCAAGAAAGTGTAACTTTCATTTAAATGAACAACAAATATCTACACAGGAAATAAAATTATATCCTTGAACGATGTTAGGATTATACGTATATGTTGGATTGCCTTTCGTGTGTGAAAATTGTGCTTTTAATTGTATGCCTATTATGTATCGTCTTTTCTATTTTAATAACATATATTTATTCTGTCATCTTATCCATACAGAATTTAAAATTAAGTTAAATTTTCGTTTTTTTAATTAATACGTAGTACCTTACGTAATGATATGGGATACTGCTGGGGAAACGATAAATGTCCATGAAGAACCAAATGTTTTCATTCACATAAGCATGAAAAATGTACGTACAGTGGAGAGTATTTAACTAAATTATACCTCAAAGAGGAATTTTCATTTTTCCTGCATCCAATTTCGCCATGTCGGCAACATCTTAAATTAAATACAAATTAATACTGTTATTATTTGCACCCTTCCCAAGATAAAAACTTTGGCTACGATCATTATTTACGTGGAATACAAATTTGTTTGCAGTTCAAATAACATACGCCGTGATGAAAGTATGAAGTTTTTGAAATATTTTTCAATATTCTTTTGTTTGTAATATTAATATACATCAAGAACATTTAACTTTCATCAAAATAAACAACAAAAATCTACTCATAAAATACGCTGATTTCCTTGAACGAACTTTGGATTACGTTTTTCTACGTATCAGCTGGATGATTCTTCGTAAGTAAAACAATTTCTGCGATTAAAAATGTATGCTTACTATGTTTACTCTTTTCTATTGTATTCACCTCAAATTATTTTTTCATATTCTGCAAACGGGCTTTAGAATTAAGTTCTTTTTCTACGTTTTTCAAAATTATTTACATGGATACGTTACCTGTAGCATATTTGTTTGTTTATATAATTAGAAACGGAGCTCATTGTCGTGGTAGACGCCATTTAATGAACATAGGATTCAATTTCATTATGTCTGGCACTGAACCGAATACTTCACAGGTAATCGTCTATTTATTTTCCGCATTTTTATCTTATGCAGATTTTTATTCTAACTTTGCTTTGATTGGCGTATTTTCTTAAATTAATTTTACAAATGCACATTCATTAGGAATCAACTCCAAATCTCCCGTATCAAATAAGCGTAGAAGGCCTTTGAAATCCAAAGGGGGACGTCCTAAAACCTTGAACGACCTTCGGATTATGTTGTTCGCTGGATAATTTTTGTAAGTAAAAACAATTTCTGCATTTATCATCGCATGCAAAATATTTTCCCAACATCTCCATATGGGCTTTAAATTCAACTTCTTTTTCTACATTCTTCAAAATTATTCAACTACGTTGCCTAATTTCTATTTGTTTATTTAATTAGAAACGGAGCTCATAGTGCCGCTTTAGACGCCATTTAATGTGCATAGGATTCAATTGAAGTATGCCTTGCACTGAACCGAGTACTACAGGTAACGAATCATCTATCGATTTCTCGCCTTTTTATCTTACGAAGACTTTTATTATTACTTAAATTTGTTTGGCGCATTTCTTTAATTTAATTTTACGTGTGCGTATTCTTTAAGGTCTCAACTGCAAAACTCCCGTCTCAATTAAACGTGAAAGGCTTTCGAAATAATTATTATATTATTAGATGAAATTCAATCTCATATTTGAAAATTAGGTATACGATTATTAGGTAGTATAATTAAAAAGACACATATCCCTTCATAATTTTCTTTGCTTGCAGTTTGCAAGCACCCATTTACTAGTTCATATATATACCCAGATAGGATACAAATTCACAGGCTAAACCAAAAGCGTCATTGACTTGAAATTTTTACGACGTATTGGCCATAACGTGTAACCACCAGAAAAAATGTGATTTTGAACCTGAGTGTCATGGGTTCGATTCCAGAAGGCCCCAAAGTCGCGATTTTCCCCATATGATTACATGGCGGGGATTTTCGAAAATTTATTTGAGGCACTTCCCGGAAAAGCAGAGAGTTGAAACTCAAGGGACCGCTAGATGCCGTGCATAGCCAACGAAAATCGGAAAGACATCTTCGAATATTGTCCTTGGCTCGATGCTAGGCCGGGGCAAAAATCGGCCGTTTAAAATGCATTGCGGCGATTTTGAAGATTTTTTTTGGATCTTTTCCCGATAACATACATACTTGAAACTCAGCACGACGATAGATATCATAAATATATTTCATTATCAAATTTTACATATTAGCTTATGGTCCTTGGTTCGATCCCAGAGGGCCATTTGCACTTCTCAATGCATTTCTTACGGAGATAACGGAAACAAAATTTAGGTACTTCCCTGCATGCTATTGACTTCAAACTTTGCATGATAGAAGAGCAAGTCTTTACACATCTAACTTTGCATTCACAGCTTCCATTATTTCCTGGATTCGACACCAGGTGTCTCTGCAATCAGAAGTTGATCCGATTTTCAGGAATTATTTTGAAACCTTTCCCAATAATATAGAAACTTCAAATTTGGCATATAGATAGAGATCATAAATAACTTTCAGAAACATTTTTTTAGATTTCCAAGATCGTCCTTGGTTCGAATCCAGAGAGCCATATAAATTCATGAAAATTAGAACGTCTTTTGAGGAAGTTGTAGCCCATATTTCTGCTTGAATTTTCACAAATAGTTAGAGATGGTGATGTTCTATTATGCTGCATAGTAAGTACACAGTAAAGTCCCGGGTTCGATGCCAGACGATGGAATTTCAGCGAATTTTAAGAAAAATTTCAATCCATTGTTTTCTTTTGATGGCCGTCCCGATATGATGCCGACATGAAAATAGTGTTGTCGATCTGCTTGCAGTATGCAAGCAACATTTTACTCGTCTATTATATATAGATGATTCTCCGGATTCATTCATATATATACCCAGATAGGATACAAATTCACAGGCTAAACCAAGAGCGACATTGACTTGAAATTTTTACGACATATTGGCCATAACGTGTAACTTCCAGGAAAAAGCCGACATTGAACCTCGGTGTCATAGGTTCGATTCCAGAAGGCCCTAAAGTCGCGATTTTCTCCATAAGAATACATGGCGGGGATTTTCGAAATTTTTTTTGAGGCACTTCCCGGAAAAGTAGAGAGTTTTAACTCGAAGGATCGCTAGATGCCGCGCATATCTAAAGGAAACCATAAAGACATCTACGAATATTATTCTTGGTTCGATGCTAGGTCGGGGCAAAAATCTGCCGTTTAAAATGCATTGTGGCGATTTTTAAGATTTTTTTTGGACCCTTTCCCGATGGCATGGAAACTTGAAATTCGGCATGGAGTTGGAGATCATAAATATATTTCATAATCAAATTTTACATTTTCGCTGATGGTTCTTGGTTCGATCCCAGAGAGCAATTTACATTCCTCAATGCATTTCTTATGGAGATAACAGTAAAAGGTTTTAGGCAACTACCGGCATGATATCGATTTCAAACTTTGCATATAGAAATATCAAGTCCATACATATCAAACAGTACATTCACAGCTATCAATGTGTCCTGGGTTCGACACCAGGTGTCTCTGCAATCAGAAGTTGATCCGATTTTTAGGAATTATTTTGAAACCTTTCTCTATATTATAGAAACTTGAAATTCGGCATATGGATAGAGATCATAAATATCTTTCAAAAACATTTTTTAGATTTCCAAGATCGTCCTTGGTTCGAGTCCCGAGAGCCATTCACATTCGTAAAAATTAGAACGTCTTTTGAGGCAGTTGTAACCAATATTTCAGCTTGAATTTTCACACATAGTTAGAGATGGTGATCTTCTATTTTGTTTCATAGTAGGTTTACCAGTAATACCCAGGTTTGATGCCAGACGATAAATTTCAGCGAATTTTCAGAAAAAATTAAATCTTTTTTTTTTTCTTTTGAGGACCGTCCCGATATAATGCCGATATGAAATTAGTGTTGTCGATCTGCTTGCAGTATGCAAGCAACATTTTACTCGTATATGAATATAAATATGGATACATGAATGAATCCGGAGAAGCATCTATATATAATAGATATAGAGAGGATACAAGCTCACAGCCTAAACCACAAGAGTGATTGAGTTGAAATTTTTACGACATATTGGCCATAACGTGTAACCTCCAGAAAAATTGCGATTTTGAACCTCAGTGTCATTGGTTCGATTCCAGAGGGCCCCAAAGTCCCGATTTTTCCCGTTTAAATGCATTGCTTTGATTTTCGGGAATTTTTAAAAAATACTTCCCGGATAGGTAGAGAATCAAAACTCAAGGAGCGTATATATATGGTCATGATCTATCGAACACATAAATGGGTTTTACTTAAAATATCCTGGGTTCGATGCTAGGTCGAGGCAAATATCGTACGTACTATGCAGCACAAAAGAACATCGCCATCTCTAACTATGTGTGAAAATTCAAGCAGAAATATTGGCTACAACTGCCTCAAAAGACGTACTCATTTTCACTAATTTAAATGGCTCTCTGGATTGGAACCAAGGACGATCTTGGAAATCTAAAAAATGTTTCTGAAAATTATTTATGATGTTTATCTACATGCCGAATTTCAAGTTTCTATATTGTTGGGAAAGGGTTCAAAATAATTATTGAAAATCGGATTAGTTACCGATATTAGAGACGCCTGGTGTCGAACCCAGGACATATTGACAGCCGGGAATGCACAGTTTGATTTGTATACAATGAATCTTTCTTAATGCAAAGTTTGAAGTCTCTATCGCGCCGGGAAGTACCTATAATTTGTTTCCGTTATCTCCGTAAGAAATGCATTGAGGGATTTAAATGTTCCTCTGGGATCGAACCAAGGACCATCAGCGAATATGTAAAATTTGATCCTGAAATTTATTATTGTTCTCCAACTCAATGCCGAATTTCAAGTTTCCATTCCATCGGGAAAGGGTCCAAAAAAAATCTTAAAAATCGCCACAATGCAATTTAAACGGCCGATTTTTGCCCCGACCTAGCATCGAACCCAGGATATTTTCCGTAAAACTCATTTATGTTTTCGATAGATCATGACCATATATATAGGCTCCTTGAGTTACGATTCGCTACCTATCCTGAAAGTATTTTTTTTTAATTCCCGAAAATCAAAGCAATGCATTTAAACGGGAAAAATCGGGACTTTGAGGCCCTCTGGAATCGAACCCATGACACCGAGGTTCAAAATCGCAATTTTTCTGGAGGTTATACATTATGGCCAATATGTCGTAAAAATTTCAAGCCATTGACGCTAGTGGTTTAGCCTGTGACTTTGTATCCTCTATATATATATATATATATGAATATATGATATATGAATGAATCCGGAGAAGCATCTATATATAACAGATATTCATATATATATACGAGTAAAATGTAGCTTGCATACTGCAAGCAGATCGACAACACTAATTTCATATCGGCATCATATCGGGACGGACATCAAAAGAAAAAAAAAATTCAAAATATTCGTAGAATTCGCTGCAATTTAATCACCTGGCAGCGAACCCCGGTCTTCCTGGTGTACTTACTATGCAGCAAAATAGAAGATTACCATATCAAACTGTGTGTGAAAATTCAAGCAAAACTATTTGGTGCAACTACCTCAAACGACGTCCTACTATTCACATACACTCCTTATTTGAGAAATTATAATGTGCTCTGGCATCGAACCCAGGAACAGCATGGTCTTATCTATTTTTTTTCTTAAACAAAGTGTTAATAAACATCTTCCATCTAAGCAAGAGCTCCCTTACATATCAATAAATGCATAAAAAAATTATGAAAAGATACCCCCTAGTATTATATATGGGGGATATTTTTACCGCCCGGCATCGAACCCGGGTCTTTCAGGCAATACTTTCTATGCAGCACAACAGAAAAACACCATCTCTAACCGCGTATGCAAATTCAAGCAGAAATATTGGTTACAACTGCCTCAAATGACGTCCTACTTTTCCTTTATATTCCTTATGAGAGAAACGTTATTGTGCTCTGGCTTCGAACCCAGGAACAGCGCGGTCTTATGAAAATTTTTTTCTAAAACTTATTCGTACCATACATCTTCCAGCCAAGCACGAACATCCTATCATTTCGATAAGTGCATCTAAAAAAATAATGAAAAACGGCTCCCATGTATTTTAAAGGGCAGATCTTTGCATCGTTCTAGCATCGAACCCAGGATAACTTTTGTAAAAGTCATTGATGTTTTCGAAAGTCCAAGACCATAAATATAGGCACCTTGAGTTTTACTTCTCTACCTATCCGGAAAGTATTTTTTTTAAATTCCCGAAAATCACGGCAATGCATTCAAACGGGAAAAATCGGGACTTTGGGGCCCTCTGGAATCGAACCTATGATACTGAGGATCAAAGTCTCTTTTTTCCTGGGGGTTTCACGTTATGGCCAATATGTCATAAAAATTTCAGATCAATGACGCTTGTAGTTTAGGCTGTGAATTTGTATCCTATCTATCTATATAGGTATCTATTATATATAGATGCTTCTCCGGATTCATTCATATATATACCTATATAGATAGATAGGATACAAATTCACAGCCTAAACTACAAGCGTCATTGATCTGAAATTTTTATGACATATTGGCCATAACGTGAAACTCCCAGGAAAAAAGCGACTTTGATCCTCAGTGTCATGGGTTCGATTCCAGAGGGCCCCAAAGTCCCGATTTTTCCCGTTTAAATGCATTGCTATGATTTTCCGGAATTTTTAAAAAATACTTCCCGTATAGGTAGAGACTCGAAACTCAAGGAGCCTTTATATATTGTCATGATCTATCGAAAGAAGAAATGAGTTTTACGGAAAATATCCTGGGTTCGATGCTAGGTCGAGGCAAAAATCGGCCGTTTAAAATGTATTGTGGCGATTTTTAAGATTTTTTTTGGACCCCTTCCCGATGGCATGGAAACTTGAAATTCGGAATGGAGTTGGAGATTATAAATATATTTCATAATCAAATTTAACATATTCGCTGATGGTCCTTGGTTCGATCCCAGGGCGCCATTTACATTTCTCAATGCATTTCTTATGGAGATAACGGAAACAAATTTTAGGTACTTCCCGGCATGCTATCGACTTAAAACTTAGCGTGATAGAAGAACCAGTCTTAGCAAATCAAACTATGCATTCATAGCTATCAATGTGTCCTGGGTTTGACACCAGGTGTCTCTGCAATCAGAAGTTGATCCGATTTTTAGGAATTATTTTGAAACCTTTCCCAATAATATAGAAACTTGAAATTTGGCATATGGATTGAGATCATTAATAAATTTAAGAAACATTTTTTAAATTTCCAAGATCGTCCTTGGTTCGAGTCCCGAGAGCCATTTACATTCGTGAACATTAGAGCGTCTTTTGAGGCAGTTGCAGGCAATATTTCTGCTTGAATTTTCACACGTATTTAGAGAAGATGATCTTCTAATGTGCTGCATAGTAATTTCAACAAAAAGACCCGGGTTCGATGCCAGACGATTAAATTGAAGCGAATTTTAAGTATATTTTGAATACTTTTTTTCCTTTCCGGGACCGTCCCGATATAATGCCGTTATGAAATTAGTGTTGTCGATATTCTTGCAGTATGCAAGCAACATTTTACTCGTATATATATAGGTACGAGTAAAATGTAGCTTGCATACTGCAAGCAGATCGGCAATACTTATTTCATATCGGGACTGTCCTAAAAAAAAAGGATTGAAATTTTTCTTAAAATTCGCTGAAATTTCATCGTCTGGCATCGATCCCGGGTCTTAGTAGTGAACCTACTATGCAGCACAACAGAAGATCACCATCTCTAAATATGTGTGAAAATTCAAGCAGAATTATTTATTTCAACTGCATGAAACGACGTCCTACTTTTCACGAATGTTGATGGCTCTCTGGATTCGAACCAAGGACTATTTAGGAAATCTAAAACATGATTTTGAAATTTATGTATGTTCTCTATCTATAAGACTAATTTCATGATTTAATATTATTGGGAAGGGGTTCAAATTAATTCTTAAAAATCGGATAATTTACTGATTCTAGAGACGCCTGGTGTCGAACCCAGGAAATATTGGTAATTGTGAATGCTCAGTATGATTTATTAGGATTTAGTCTTATTTCATACAAAGTTTGAAGTCGATATCTTGCCGGTAAGTACCTAAAACCTATTTCTGTTATCTCCATAAGAAATGCATTGAGGAATGTAAATGGCTCTCTGGGATCGAACCAAGGACCATCAGTGAATACGTAAAATTTGATTAGGAAATATATTTATGATCTACAACTCCATGCCAAATGTCAAGTTTCCTTGACATCGGGAAGGGGTCGAAAAAAAATCTTAAAAATCGCCACAATGCATTTTAAACGGCAGATTTTTGCCTTGATAAAGCATCGAACCCATGTTATTTTCCATAAAACTCATTTATGTTTTCGATAGATCATGACCATATATAAAGGCTCCTAGAGTTTCGATTCTATACCTATCGGGGAAGTATTTTTTAAAAATTCCCGAAAATCCAAGCAATGCATTTGAACGGGAAAAATCGGGACTTTGGGGCCCTCTGGAATCGAACCCATGACACTGAGGATCAAAATCACAATTTTTCTGGCGGTTAATTGTTATGGCCAATACGCAGTAAAAATTTGAAATCAATCACGCTTGTGGTTTAGACTGTGAATTTGTATCCTATCTATCTATATACCTATCTATATACCTATCTATATATATGAATGAATCCGGAGAAGCATCTATATATATATGATATACGAGTAAAATGTTGCTTGCATACTGCAAGCAGATCGGCAATACTAATTTCATATCGGCATCATATCGGGACGGTCCTCAAAAGAAAAAAAAAAGATTAAAATTTTTCTTAAAATTCGCTGAAATTTCATCGTCTGGCATCGAACCCGGGTGTTACTGGTGAACTTACTATGGAACACAATAGAAGTCACCATCTCTAACTACGTGTGAATATTCAAGCAGAAATATTGGCTACAACTGCATCAAAAGTCGTTTGAATTTTCACAAATGTAAACTGCTCTCTGGATTCGAACCCAGGACTACCATGGCAATCATAAAAATGTTTCTGAAAGTTATTTATGATCCCTATCTACATGCCGAATTTCAAGTTTCTATATTTTTGGAAAAGGTTATTAAATAATTCCCAAAAATCGGAACAACTTCTGATTACAGAGACACCTGGTGTCGAACCCCGGAAATATTGTAAGCTGTGAATGCACAGTTTGATTTTTAAAGACTTGTTCTTCTATCACCAAAAGTTTGAAGTCGATAGCATGCCGGGAAGTACCTAAATTTTGTTTCCGTTACCTCCGTAAGAAATGCATTGAGAAGTGCAAATGGCCCTCTGGGATCGAACCAAGGACCATCAGCGAACATGTAAAATTTGATAATGAAATATATTTATGATATCTATCGACGTGCCGAGTTTCAAGTATCCATGTTATCGGGAAAGTATATAAAAAAAATCTTCTAAATCGCCGCAATGCATTTTAAACGGCCGATTTTCGCCCCGGCCTAGCATCGAACCAAGGATAATATTGAAGATGTCTTTCCGATTTTCGTTGGCAATGTACGGCATCTAGCGGTCCCTCGAGTTTCAACTCTCTGCTTTTCCGGGAAGTGCCTCAAAAAAATTTTCGAAAATCCCCGCCATGTATTCTTATGGACAAATTCGCGACTTTGGGGCCTTCTGGAATCGAACCCATGACACTGAGGTTCAAAGTCGGCTTTTTCCTGGAGGTTACACGTTATGGCCAATGCGTCGTAAAAATTTCAAGTCAGTGGCACTTGTGGAACATGGTTAGAATTTTGATCCCCTATGAATGAATGAATGTGTATATAGGTATACGAGTAAAATGTTGCTTGCATACTGCAAGCAGATCGACAACACTAATTTCATATCGGCATTATATCGGGACGGTCCTCAAAAGAAAAAAAAAAGATTTAATTTTTTCTGAAAATTCGCTGAAATTTATCGTCTGGCATCAAACCCGGGTCATACTGGTAAACCTACTATGAAGCAAAATAGAAGATCATCATCTCTAACCATGTGTGAAAATTCAAGCAGAAATATTGGCTACAACTGCCTCAAAAGATGTTCTAATTATCACGAATGTAAATGGCTCTCTGGATTCGAACCAAGGGCGATCTTGGAAATCTAAAAGATATTTCTGAAAGTTATTTATGATCTCTATCTATATGCCGAATTTCAAATTTCAATATTATTGGGAAAGGTTTCCAAATAATTCCTAAAAATCGGATCAATTTCTGATTGCAGAGACACCTGGTGTCGAACCCAGGACATATTGTAAGCTGTGAATGCAAAGTTTGACTTTTTAAGAATTTTTCTTGTATCTTGCAAAGTTTGAAGTCGATAGCATGCCGGGAGGTACCTTAATTTTGTTTCCGTTATCTCCGTAAGGAATGCATTGAAGAGTGCAAATGGTCCTCTGGGATCGAACCAAGGACCATCAGCGAACATGTAAAATTTGATTACGAAATATATTTATGATATCTATCGACGTGCCGAGTTTCAAGTATCCATGTTATCGGGAAAGGATCCAAAAAAAATCTTAAAAATCGACGCAATGCATTTTAAACGGCCGATTTTTGCCCCGACCTAGCATCGAACCATGGACCATATTCGGCGATGTCTTTCTGATTTTCGTTGGATTTGCACGGCTTCTAGCGATCCCTTGAATTTCAACTCTCTACTTTTCCGGGAAGTGCCTCAAAAAATTTTCGAAAATCCCCGCCATGTATTCTTATGGAGAAAATCGCGACTTTGGGGCCCTCTGGAATCGAAATTTGATGTTTCTATATTATTGGGAAAGGGTTCAAAATAGTTCCTAAGAATTGAATCAATTACTGATTGTAGAGACGCCTGGTGTCGAACCCAGGACCTACTGGAAGCTGTGAAAACACATTATGACTTGGTTTGATCTGATCTTATTAAATGCAAAGTTTGAAGTCAACATCTTGCCAGGAAGTACCTAAAATTTGCTTCCGTAATCTCCATAAGAAATGCATTGTAGGATGTAAATGGCCCTCTGGGATCGAACCAAGGACCATCAGCGAGTTCTAAAATTTTATTATGAAATATATTTATGATATATATCCACATGCCAAGTTTCAAGTTTCCAAGTCATCTGTAAGTAATTAAAAAAAATCTTAAAAATCGCAATGTAAATTAAACGGGAGAATATTTGCCCTGGCCTAGCATCGAACCAAGGATTATCTTCGTAAATGTCTTTAGGATTTCATTTACATATGCACAGCATCTAGCGATCTCTTGAATTTGAACTCTCAATTCTTCCGGGAAGTGCTTAAAAAAATTTTTCGAAAATCCCCACCATGTATCCTTATGGAGAAAATCGGGACTTTGGGGCCTTCTGGAATCGAACCCATGACACCGAGGTTCAAAGTCAGATTTTTTCTGGAGGTTACACGTTATGGCCAATATGTCGTAAAAATTTCAAGGCAGTGGCACTTGTGGAACATGGTTAGAATTTTGATCCCCTATATATAACTTATATATAAGTATATCCGGAGAAGCGTCTATATATATATACGAGTAAAATGTTGCTTGCATACTGCAAGCAGATCAACAACACTAATTTCATATCGGCATTATATCGGGACGGTCCTCAAAAGAAAAAAAAAAGATTTAATTTTTTCTGAAAATTCGCTGAAATTTATCGTCTGGCATCAAACCCGGGTCATACTGGTAAACCTACTATGAAACAAAATAGAAGATCATCATCTCTAACCATGTGTGAAAATTCAAGCAGAAATATTGGCTACAACTGCCTCAAAAGATGTTCTAATTATCACGAATGTAAATGGCTCTCTGGATTCGAACCAAGGGCGATCTTGGAAATCTAAAAGATATTTCTGAAAGTTATTTATGATCTCTATCTATATGCCGAATTTCAAATTTCAATATTATTGGGAAAGGTTTCCAAATAATTCCTAAAAATCGGATCAATTTCTGATTGCAGAGACACCTGGTGTCGAACCCAGGACATATTGTAAGCTGTGAATGCAAAGTTTGACTTTTTAAGAATTTTTCTTGTATCTTGCAAAGTTTGAAGTCGATAGCATGCCGGGAGGTACCTTAATTTTGTTTCCGTTATCTCCGTAAGGAATGCATTGAAGAGTGCAAATGGTCCTCTGGGATCGAACCAAGGACCATCAGCGAACATGTAAAATTTGATTACGAAATATATTTATGATATCTATCGACGTGCCGAGTTTCAAGTATCCATGTTATCGGGAAAGGATCCAAAAAAAATCTTAAAAATCGACGCAATGCATTTTAAACGGCCGATTTTTGCCCCGACCTAGCATCGAACCATGGACCATATTCGGCGATGTCTTTCTGATTTACGTTGGATTTGCACGGCTTCTAGCGATCCCTTGAATTTCAACTCTCTACTTTTCCGGGAAGTGCCTCAAAAAAATTTTCGAAAATCCCCGCCATGTATTCTTATGGAGAAAATCGCGACTTTGGGGCCCTCTGGAATCGAAATTTGATGTTTCTATATTATTGGGAAAGGGTTCAAAATAGTTCCTAAGAATTGAATCAATTACTGATTGTAGAGACGCCTGGTGTCGAACCCAGGACCTACTGGAAGCTGTGAAAACACATTATGACTTGGTTTGATCTGATCTTATTAAATGCAAAGTTTGAAGTCAACATCTTGCCAGGAAGTACCTAAAATTTGCTTCCGTAATCTCCATAAGAAATGCATTGTAGGATGTAAATGGCCCTCTGGGATCGAACCAAGGACCATCAGCGAGTTCTAAAATTTTATTATGAAATATATTTATGATATATATCCACATGCCAAGTTTCAAGTTTCCAAGTCATCTGTAATAAATTAAAAAAAATCTTAAAAATCGCAATGTAAATTAAACGGGAGAATATTTGCCCTGGCCTAGCATCGAACCAAGGATTATCTTCGTAAATGTCTTTAGGATTTCATTTACATATGCACAGCATCTAGCGATCTCTTGAATTTGAACTCTCAATTCTTCCGGGAAGTGCTTAAAAAAATTTTTCGAAAATCCCCACCATGTATCCTTATGGAGAAAATCAGGACTTTGGGGCCTTCTGGAATCGAACCCATGACACCGAGGTTCAAAGTCAGATTTTTTCTGGAGGTAACACGTTATGGCCAATATGTCGTAAAAATTTCAAGGCAGTGGCACTTGTGGAACATGGTTAGAATTTTGATCCCCTATATATAACTTATATATAAGTATATCCGGAGAAGCGTCTATATATATATACGAGTAAAATGTTGCTTGCATACTGCAAGCAGATCGACAACACTTTTTTCATGTTGGCATCGTTCGGGACGGCCATCAAAAGAAAAAAATGGATTGAAATTTTTCTTAAAATTCCCTGTAATTCCATCGTCTGGCATTGAACCCGGGTCTTTATGGTGATACTCACTAAGCAGCACAATAGAAGATCACCATCTCTAACTATGTGTGAAAATTCAAGCAGAAATATGGGCTACAACTGCCTCAAAGACGTTCTAATTTTCACGAATTTAAATGGCTCTCTGGATTCGAACTAAGGACGATCTTGGAAATCTAAAATATGTTTCTGAATTGTATTTATGATCTCTATCTATTTGCCGAATTTCAAGTTTCTATATTATTGGGAAAGGTTTCAAAATAATTCCTAAAAATTTGATCAACTTCTGATTGCAGAGACACCTGGTGTCGAACCCAGGACACATTGATAGCCGTGAATGCCCAGTTTGATTTCTAAGGACGTGCTCTACTAACATGCAAAGTTTGAAGTCGATAGCATGCCGGGAAGTGCCTAAATTTCGTTTCCGTTATCTCCGTAAGAAATACATTGAGAAATGCAAATGCCCTCTGGGATCGAACCAAGGATCATCAGCGATTATGTAAAATTTGATTATGAAACATATTCATGATATCTATCCACGTGCCGAGTTTCAAGTTTCTATGCCATCGGAAAAGGATCCAAAAAAAATCTTAAAAATCGCCACAGTGCATTTTAAACGGCAGATTTTTGCCCCGACCTAGCATCGAACCAAGGATAATATTCGTAGATGTCTTTATGGTTTCCTTTAGATATGCGCGGCATCTAGCGATCCCTCGAGTTTCAACTCTCTCCTTTTCCGGGAAGTGCCTCAAAAAAATTTTCGAAAATCCCCGCCATGTAATCTTATGGGGAAAATCGCGACTTTGGGGCCTTCTGGAATCGAACCCATGACACCGTGGTTCAATGTCGGCTTTTTCCTGGAGGTTACACGTTATGGCCAATATGTCGTAAAAATTTCAAGTCGGTGGCACTTGTGGAACATGCTTAGACTTTTGATCCACAGTGTATATATCTATTATATATAGATGCTTCTCCGGATTCATTCATATATATACCCAGATAGGATACAAATTCACAGGCTAAACCAAAAGCGTCATTGACTTGAAATTTTTATGACGTATTGGCCATAACGTGAAACCCCCAGGAAAAAAGCGACTTCGATCCTCAGTGTCATAGGTTCGATTCCAGAGGGCCCCAAAGTCCCGATTTTACCCGTTTAAATGCATTGCTGTGATTTTCGGGAAATTTTAAAAAATACTTCCCGGAAAGGTAGAGAAACAACACTCAAGGAGCCTATATTTATGGTCTTAGTCTATCAAAAACATCAATGACTTTCACGGAAAACATCCTGGGTTCGATGCTAGGACGATGCAAATATCCGCCCTTTAAAATACATGGGTGTAGTTTTTCATTATTTTTTTTGATACACTTTTCGAAATGACAGGAAGTTTGTACTCGGCTAGAAGATGTATGGTAAGAATTAGTTTAAGAAAAAATTTTTTTAAAGACCATACTGTTCCTGGGTTCGATGCCAGAGCGCAATAACTTTTCTCTCATAAGGAATATAAGGGAACAGTAGGTCGTAATTTGAGGTAGTTGCACCCAATATTTATGCTTAAATTTTCACTCATGGTTAAAGGTGGCGATCTTCTGTTGTGCTGAGTAGAAAATATTATCAGAAAGTCCCGGGTTCGAAGCCAGGAGGTAAATATTTATCCCCTATTTCAAATACATGGAGGTAGTTCTTATTATTTATTTCGATTCTCTTATCAAAATAATAAGAAGTTCTTTCTTTGCTAGAAGACGTATATTAAGACTCGATTTAGGAAAAAAATTTGAATAAGACCATACTGTTTCTGGGTTCGATGCCAGAGCACATTAAAATTTCTTACATAAGGAATATATGGAAAAAGTAGGATGTCGTTCGAGGTAGTTGCACAAAACATTTCTGCTTGAATTTTCACACATAGTTAAAGGTGGTGATTTTCTGTTGTTCAGCATAAGAAATATTACCAAAAAGACCCGGGTTCGATCCCGGGAGGTTAATATTTCTGCCATATAAAACACATTGGGATTGTATTTCATGATATTTTTCATGCACTTATCGAAATGATAGGGAGCTCTTGCTTAGATGGAAGATGTATATTAAGACTTGGTTTAAGAAAAAAAATTAGATAAGTTCATGCTGTTCCTGGGTTCGTTGCCAGAGCACATTACAATTTCTCACATAATATGTGAAAAGTAGAGCGTCGTTTGAAGCAGTTCCGCCCAATATTTTTGCTTTTATTTTCACACACAGTTAGAGATGGGGAAATTCTGTTGTGCTGCATAGTGTGTATCACCAAAAAGACCCTGGTTCGATGCCGGACGAATAAATTGCAGCAAATTTTAAGAATATTTGCAATCCATTTTTTTTTCTTTTGAGGACCGTCCCGATATGATGCCGATATGAAATTGGTGTTGAAATGAAATTAGTATTGTCAATCTGCTTGCAGTATGCAAGCTACATTTTACTCCTATAGCTATATAGCTATATAGCTATATAGATAGGATACAAATTCACAGGCTAACTACAAGGGTCATTGCCTTGAAATTTTTATGACGTATTGGCCATAACGTGAAACCTCCAGGAAAAAGCCGACAATGAACCTCGGTGTCATGGGTTCGATTCCAGAAGGCCCCAAAGTCCCGATTTTCTCCATAAGGATACATGGTGAAGATTTTCGAAATTTTTTTTGAAGCACTTCCCGGAAAGGTAGAGAATTGAAATTCGAGGGATCGCTAGATGCCAAAGATATCTAAAGAAAACCATAAAGACAACTACGAATATTATCCTTGGTTCGATGCTAGGTCGGGGCAAAAATCGGCCGTTTAAAATGCATTGCGGCGATTTTGAAGATTTTTTTAGGATCCTTTCCCGATCACATGGATACTTGAAACTCAGCACGTGGATAGATATCACAAATATATTTCATAATAAAATTTTACATGTTCGCTGATGGTCCTTGGTTCGATCCCAGAGGGACATTTGCACTTCTCAATGCATTTCTTACGGAGATAACGGAAACAAAATTTAGGTTCATCCCGACATGCTATCGACTTCAAACTTTGCATGACACAAGAGCAAATTTATAAAAATCAAACTGTGCATTCACAGCTTACAATATGTCCTGGGTTCGACACCAGGTGTCTCTGCAATCAGAAGTTCATCCGATTTTTAGGAATTATTTTGAAACCTTTACCAATAATATAGAAACTTGAAATTTGGCATGTAGATAGAGATTATTAATAACTATCAGAATCATTTTTTAAATTTCCAAGATTGTCCTTGGTTCGAGTCCCGAGAGCCATTTACATTTGTGAACATTTGAGCGTCTTTTGAGGCAGTTGTAGCCAATATTTCTACTTGAATTTTCACACATAGTTAAAGATGGTGATCTTCTATTGTGTTTCATAGTAGATTTACCAGTAAGAACCGGGTTCGATGCCAGACGATGAAATTTCAGCGAATTTTAAGGAAAAATTATATCCTTTTTTTTTCTTATGAGGACCGTCGCGATATGATGCCGATATGAAATTAGTATTACCGATCTGCTTGCAGTATGCAAGCTACATTTTACTCGTATATATATATATATATATATAAGTATATCCGGAGAAGCGTCTATATATAATAGATATATATATCCGGAGAAGCGTCTATATATAATAGATACGAGTAAAATGTTGCTTGCATACTGCAATCAGATCAAAAACACTAATTTTATGTTGGAATCATATAGGGACGGTCCTCAAAAGAAAAAAAAAATGAATAAAAAATTCCTAAAATTCGCTGAAATTTCATCGTTTGGCATCGAACCCTGGTCTTTACTGTGAACTTTCTATACAGCACAATATAAGATCACGATCTCTAACTATGTGTGAGAAATCAAGCAGAAATATTGGCTGCAACTGCCTCAAAAGACGTTCGAATTTTCACGAATGTAAATGGCTCTCTGGATTCGAACCACGGACAATCTTGGAAATCTTAAACATGCTTCTGAAAGTTATTTATGAAATCTATCTATATGCCGAATTTCAAGTTTCTATATTATTGGGAAAGCTTTCAAAATAATTACTAAAAATCGGATCAACTTCTGATTGCAGAGACACCTGGTGTCGAACCCAGGACACTTTGATAGCTATGAATGCACTGTTTGATTTGTATGGACTTGATCTTTCTACATGCAAAGTTTGAAGTCGATATCGTGCCGGGAAGTACCTAAAATTTGTTTCCATTATCTCCGTAAGAAATGCATTGTAAGATGTAAATGGTCCTCTGGGATCGAACCAAGGACCATAAGCTAATATGTAAAATTCGATTATGAAATAAATTTATGATATCTATCGACGTGCCGAGTTTCAAGTATCCATCTTATCGGGAAAGGATCCAAAAAAAATCTTAAAAATCGCCGCAATGCATTTTAAACGGCCGATTTTTGCCCCGGCCTAGCATCGAACCAAGGACAATATTCGAAGATGTCTTTCCGATTTTAGTTGTCTATGCACGGCATCTAGCGGTCCCTCGAGTTTCAACTCTCTGCTTTTCCGGGAAGTGCCTCAAAAAAATTTTCGAAAATCCCCGCCATGTAATCTTATGGGGAAAATCGCGACTTTGGGGCCTTCTGGAATCGAACCCATGGCACCGAGGTTCAATGTCGGCTTTTTCCTGGAGGTTACACGTCATGGCCATAACGTCGTAAAAATTTCAAGTCGGTGGCGCTTGTGGAACATGGTTAGAATTTTGATCCCCTATATATATATATATAACTTATATATAAGTATATCCGGAGAAGCGTCTATATATAATAGATAGGTTTATAGGTATACGAGTAAAATGTTGCTTGCATACTGCAAGCAGATCGACAACACTATTTTCATGTCGGCATCATATCGGGACGGCCATCAAAAGAAAAAAATGGATTGAAATTTTTCTTAAAATTCGCTGAAATTCCATCGTCTGGCATCGAAATTGGGTCTTTACTGTGAACTTACTATGCAGCACAATAGAACATCACCATATCTAACTATGTACGAAAATTCAAGCACAAATATGGGCTACAACTGCCTCAAAAGACGTTCAAATTTTCATTAATTTAAATGGCTCTCTGGATTCGAACCAAGGACGATCTTGGAAATCTAAAAAATGTTTCTGAAAGTTATTTATGATTTCTATCTACATGCCAAATTTCAAGATTCTATATTATTGGGAACGGTTTCAAAATAATTCCTAAAAAACGGATCAACTTCTGATAGTAGAGACGCCTGGTGGCAAAACCAGGAAACATTGGTAGCTGTGAATTCACAGTTTGATTAGGAATGACTAAATCTTATTTTATGCAAAGTTTCAAGTAGATATAATATCGGGAAGCACCTAAAATACGTTTCCGTAATCTCCATAAGAAATGCATTGAGGAATGTAAATGGCCCTCTGGGATCGAACCAAGGACCATCAGCGAATATGTAAAATTCGATTATGATACATATTTATGATATCTAACGCCATGCCGAATTTCAAGTTTCTATGCCATCGGAAAAGGGTCCTAAAAAAATCTTAAAAATCGCCACAATGCATTTTAAACGGCCGATTTTTGCCCCGACATAGCATCGAACCAAGGATATTATTCGTAGATGTCTTTATGGTTTCTTTTAGATATGCTCGGCATCTAGCGGTCCCTTGAATTTAAAATCTCTTCTTTTCCGGAAAGTGCCTCAAAAAAATTTTCGAAATTCCCCGCCATGTATTCTTATGGACAAAATCGCGACTTTGGGGCCTTCTGGAATCGAACCCATGACACCGAGGTTCAATGTCGGCTTTTTCCTGGAGGTTACACGTCATGGCCATAACGTGGTAAAAATTTCAAGGCATTGTCACCTGTGGAACATGGTTAGAATTTTGATCCCCTATATATAACTTATATATATATAGGTATATCCGGAGAAGCGTCTATATATAATAGACGAGTAAAATGTTGCTTGCATACTGCAAGCAGATCGACAGCACTAATTTCATATCGGCATTATATCGGGACGGTCCTCAAAAGAAAAAAAAAAGGATTTAATTGTTTCTTAAAATTCGCTGAAATTTCATCGTCTGGCATCGAACCCGGGTCTTACTGGTAAACCTACTATGAAACACAATAGAAGATCACCATCTGTAACTATGTGCGAAAATTCAAGCAGAAATAATGGCTACAACTGACTCAAAAGACGTTCTAATTTTCACGAATGTAAATGGCTCTCGAGACTCGAACCAAGGACTATCTTGGAAATCTTAAACATGTTTCTGAAAGTTAATTATGATGTCTATCTATATGCCGAATTTCAAGTTTCTATATTATAGGGAAAGGTTTCAAAATAATTCCTAAAAATCGGATCAACTTCTGATTGCAGAGACACCTGGTGTCGAACCCAGGACATATTGTAAGCTGTGAATGCACAGTTTGATTTGTATAAATTTGCTCTTGTGTCATACCAAGTTTGAAGTCGATAGCATGACGGGAAGTACCTAAATTTTGTTTCCGTTATCTCCGTAAGAAATGCATTGAGAAGTGCAAATGGCCCTCTGGGATCGAACCAAGGACCATCAGCAAACATAAAAAATTTAATTATGAAATAATTCATGATATCAAACCTCATGCCGAATTTCAAGTTTCCATGCCATTTGCAAATTGTCCAAATAAAATCGTAAAAATCGCCGCAATGTATTTTAAACGGCCGATTTTTGCCCCGACCTAGCATCGAACCATGGACAATATTCGAAGTTGTCTCTATGATTTTCGTTGGATATGCACGGCATCTAGCGATCCCTCGAATTTCAACTCTCTACCTTTCCGGGAAGTGCTTCAAAAAAATTTTCGAAAATCTTCACCATGTATCCTTATGGAGAAAATCGGGACTTTGGGGTCTTCTGGAATCGAACCCATGACACCGAGGTTCAATGTCAGCTTTTTCCTGGAGGTTACACGTTATGGCCAATACGTCGTAAAAATTTCAAGTCGTTGGCACTTGTAGAACATGGTTAGAATTTTGATCCCCTATATATAACTTATATATATATAGGTATATCCGGAGAAGCATCTATATATAATAGATATATATATATATATATCCGGAGAAGCGTCTATATATAATAGATACGAGTAAAATGTTGCTTGCATACTGCAATCAGATCAAAAACACTAATTTTATGTTGGAATCATATTGGGACGGTCCTCAAAAGAAAAAAAAAATGAATAAAAAATTCCTAAAATTCGCTGAAATTTCATCGTTTGGCATCGAACCCTGGTCTTTACTGTGAACTTTCTACACAGCACAATATAAGATCACCATCTCTAACTATGTGTGAGAAATCAAGCAGAAATATTGGCTGCAACTGCCTCAAAAGACGTTCGAATTTTCACGAATGTAAATGGCTCTCTGGATTCGAACCACGGACAATCTTGGAAATCTTAAACATGCTTCTAAAAGTTATTTATGAAATCTATCTATATGCCGAATTTCAAGTTTCTATATTATTGGGAAAGCTTTCAAAATAATTACTAAAAATCGGATCAACTTCTGATTTCAGAGACACCTGGTGTCGAACCCAGGACATATTGTAAGCTGTGAATGCATAGTTTGATTTGTAAGGACTTGTTCTTGTATCATGCAAAGATTGAAGTCGATAGCATAACGGGAAGTACCTAAATTTTGTTTCCGTTATCTCCGTAAGAAAGGCATTGAGGAATTTAAATGTCCCTCTGGGATCGAACCAAGGACCTAGGCAAATATGTAAAATTTGATTATGAGATATATTTATGATATCTAACCTCATGTTGAATTTCAAGTATCTATGCCATCGGGAAGGGGTCCAAAAAAAATCTTCAAAATCGCCGCAATGCATTTTAAACGGCCGAGTTTTGCCTTAGCCTAGCATCGAACCAAGGACAATATTCGAAGATGTCTTTTTGATTTTCGTTGTCTATGCACGGCATCTAGCGATCCCTCGAGTTTCAACTCTCTGCTTTTCCGGGAAGTACCTCAAAAAAATTTTCGAAAATCCCTGCCATGTATTCCTATGGACAAAATCGTGACTTTGGGGCCTTCTGGAATCGAACCCATGACACTGAGGTTCAAAGTCGGCTTTTTCCTGGAGCTTACACGTTATGGCCAATATGTCGTAAAAATTTCAAGTCAGTGGCACTTGTGGAACATAGTTAGAATTTTGATCCCCTATGAATGAATGAATGTGTATATTAGGGTGGTCCTTATTTATATGGGAAAAAATGTTTTTGAGAAATTCTTTCGGAACGCCCCCTAAAGTTGTTCCATTTGGTTAGAAAATAAATCGTGTAAAATATTATTGAGATCGGATAACGGAAAGACGTGCCGCATCGCACTTAAAGTTTATAATTTTCAACATTTTTGGCCTTTTTTCGATCATCGCAGGAGATAAGGGAGTCTTCCCATATTTCAACTGTTTCGATTTTTTTATCAATGCATCTTTAGACATTAACTGTGATTTTCGTAAAATATTAATTAGATCTGCGCAGTAGTTTTCGAGATTCAGCCCAAATACAGAGCGCGCGCCGTCAAGTGGCGCCATGCACTAGGCCTCTCCGCTCGAATCCAAGAATCTCGCCGCCTTGTATTTTGTCTAGTTTGTATAGCTCTAATCAAATTTTAGCAGATTTTTTCAGCATAGCGTAGGTTAAAGATCTAATTATGCGTTATATACTTTAAAATATTGAAGTTAGCTATGTATAAAAGGAAGAAAAGTGGCGCCGTTCCCTCGGCGCCTCTGCTCGAGTCTATGACTTTTACTGCCGTTTATTTTGTCTTGTATTACACTACTAGATAAAAAAATAATAAATTATCTTGTTTTATGGAATATTACTCTATGTTCATCTAGTAAAGCATAAGATAATTCTTCCAAGTTTCAAACAAATGCTTGTGAACCATGGGAACTCCCAATGCCCTGTTTTTCGTATCACATGTATGCTAAGCGATCATCAATATCGCCTGGATTTTCATCTTAACTGTTACAAGGAAATAACAAAGCAGTAAGTATAGCGAAACATCGTTGATTACAGATTTACTTTTGGACAGTATAAGCTTTTATGATCTATTTTGGCTACGGGAATGGCATATTACCAGGGGTATCCCTCTCTGAAAGATGCCAGCTTTAACAGCTTTTCATAGTAGATTCCGAGATCGATTGACTCATCTGTGATTGTAAACGACTGAAAGCAAGAATTCTACTTTGCACATCAATTCTGATACATTATGTGTAACAGAAAAATACAAAAGAGTGCTGCCTGAAATTACCTAAACCCTTGATTCTCAGACTCCATCGGCGAAACAGATTGTGCTGTGGTTTCACTGAGCGAGCAGCTTAAAATACTGCCTTTCGGTGTAAGTATTCTCTTAGAAGCGCAGAAGTGATTGCCGAAATGGAAACCAGAACTACTGACCGAATTTACCTGATTGGATACTACACGAATCAAATTGTTGGCTCTAAGTTTCCATCGAATGGCCAAGTGCTAAGAGTGTTTTTTTATAATATGCGAATAGTAAACTTAGATTTACGTACTAGTGCCAATTTAGCAGTTAAAGAAGTGGAAGTTTTCTGGGAGAAAACGCGAATAACTACAAGAAAACTTCAATGCAGTATTGAGAATCTAGATACACTTTATCAGGAGTGGAGAATATTGCAGAAATCTTCAAGTAGATCGAATGAATCGCAAAAGAAAAAGAAAACTAAGTTCCTTGAATTATTTGACGACCTTTTTGACATAGCGCATGCAAACGCTTTGGAAATTATCTCCCTCGAAGTAGATAAGCAGTTTCTTCTAAATCAACGAGAAAAAGGATGACCAGGATGTATGCTTGGACTGGACGATAATTTAAGGCAAAATGTAAACAAAGAAGTTGTCGATAGACTCCCAGTTATCGCAATCTGTAGGGGAGCTGGACATCTTCTTGGGGTTCCCAGTATACCATCTGGGAGTGGTAGAACTCAAGCAATTGCTGTGCACCAGGTGCTGAAAGAATGGGGCCTAACTGATAAGTTTTAAGCATTCTGTTGCGATACTACTCCATCAAACACAGTAAGAATGAATGACGCTTTTCTTTTATTAGAACAAAGATTTTAAAATTACATTTTATTTTTACCATGCCGGCACCATATATATGAGATAACTTTACGAAGTGTTTTCGACGAAAAAATTGGGAAGTCCTTAGGTCCAAATGTCCCTATCTTCAAAAGGTTTCAGAGTCTCAAATAAACTATGAGAACCTTAAACATGGGATGCAAGACTGCCGTGCTCAGAGCGTGCTTAAGAACATAGCGGAAAAATTTTTGATTTTGCGCTTCAGCATATACAAGATAGTCATCCCAGAGAAGACAATCGAGAGCTTCATGAGCTAACTGTTATTTTTATGGGAGGAGTGCCTCCACCAGGGATATAATTTCGCGTCCCCGGTGCGTTGCACCATGCTAGGTGGATGTCAAAAGCACTGTAGTCCTTAAAAATATTTCTTTTTCGACACGAGTTTGCCTTATCTACTGAAGAAGTACGTGTAATACGCGATGTCTGCATATTTGTAGTGAGCCTATACGTGGAGGGCTGGATTACCGCGCCAAATGCCAGGGAGGCTCCGAGAAGAGATACGATATTTTTACAAAATTTATATGAATGTAGTAGAAATAGCAATGTTGTTTCTGTGACCACAATGAACAAATTCTGCAATCATTTGTGGTACCTTGTGCCAGAAAATGTGGCCTTAGCATACATCGATGAGAAGGTATCGGTGAATACAAAACTACTAATGGTAAAAGCTCTGGAAATAAGCTTCAGCGATTTTTTATATCATTCCACAAAAAGACCTTCAGTACACCCAAACGAATATAGAAAAAGAACTTGAAAGTTTAATTTGTTACGAATCTAATTGTAAGTCATTTTTTAAAAGATTTAATGTTTCTATGTCATTTTTGTCCAAGGATCCACAACTGTGGCTACATGACGAAAGATCCAAACAAGGATTTGAGATAGTGAAAGAATTGAAAGTCTTCAACGACTGTGCAGAAAGAGGGGTTAAGTTGATGGAGGAGTTCAACGAAAAACTAACGAAAAATGAAACACAAGAACAATTTGTGCTAAAAGTCGTGCATGAATACAGACGGAAATTCCCAGACTGCAATAGAACAACGTTGCCCCAAGAAGTTTAGGATTATGCATTAATAAAAATATATATTGCATATTTTATCATCAAACGGCCTCAATTCATTTACCAAACCTAAGAAGACCAAAAACAAGCTTTCGATATCAATTCCGGAATAAAATAATTTTTATCCTTTTATTTATAGTTAACTTCAATATTTTAAAGTGCATAACGTATAATTAGATCTTTAACGTACGCTATGCTGAAAAATATGCTAAAATTTGATTAGAGCTATACAAACTAGACAAAATACAAGGCGGCGGGATTCTTGGATTCGAGCGGAGGCACCTAGTGCACGGCGCCACTTGTACGGCGCGCGCTCTCAATTTGGGCTGAATCTTGAAAACTACTGCGCAGATCTAATTAATATTTTACAAAAATCACAGTTAATGTCTAACGATGCATTGATAAAAAAATCGAAACAGTTGAAATATGGGAAGACTCCCTTATCTCCTGCGATGATCGAAAAAAGGCCAAAAATGTCGAAAATTATAAACTTTAAGTGCGATGCGGCACGTCTTTCCGTCATCCGATTTCAGTAATATTTTACACGATTTATTTTCTAACCAAATGGAACAACTTTAGGGGGCGTCCCGAAAGAATTTCAAACTTTCGAAAATAAGGACCACCCTAGTGTATATAGGTACGAGTAAAATGTTGCTTGCATACTGCAAGCTGATCGACAACACCAATTTAATGTCGGCAACCTTTCGGGACGGTCCTAAAAAGAAGAAATAAATTGAAAATAATCTTAAAATTCGCTGCAATTTTAATCGTCTGGCATCGAACCCGGGTCTTCCTGGTTAACCTATTATGCAGCAACACAGAAGATCACCATCACTAACTACGTGTGAAAATTCAAGCAGAAATATTGGCTGAAACTGCCTCAAACGACGTTCTACTTTTCATGAATAGAAATGGCTCTCTGGATTCGAACCAAGGACTATCTTGGAAATCTAAAATATGTTTCTGAAACTTATTTATGATCTCTATTTATATGCCGAATTTCAAGTTTCTGTATTATTGGTAAAGGTTTTAAAATAATTCCTAAAAATCGGATCAACTTCTGCTTGCAGAGTCACCTGGTGTCGAACCCAGGACATATTATGAGCTGTGAATGCACAGTTTGATTTGTAATGACTTGATCTTGTGTCATGCATAGTTTGAAGTAGATAGCATGCCGGGATGTACCTAAATTTTGTTTCCGTTATCTCCGAGAGAAATGCATTGTGAAGTGCAAATGGCCCCCTGGGATCGAACCAAGGACCATCAGCGAACATAAAATATTTGATTATGAAATATATTCATGATATCTATCCACGTGCCGCGTTTCACGTATCCATGTTATCGGGAAAGGATAAAAAAAAATCTTCAAAATCGCCGCCATGCATTTTAAACGGCCGATTTTTGCCCCGACCTAGCATCGAACCGTGGACTATATTCGAAGATGTCATTTCGATTTTCGTAGGATATGCTCGGCTTCTAGCAATCCCTCGAATTTCAACTCTCTCCTTTTCAGGAAAGTGCCTCAAAAAAATTTTCGAAAATCCCCGCCATGTAATCTTATGGGGAAAATCGCGACTTTGGGGCCTTCTGGAATCGAACCCATGACACCGAGGTTCATGGTCAGCTTTTTCCTGGAGGTTACACGTCATGGCCAATGCGTCGTAAAAATTTCAAGTCGTTGGCTCTTGTGGAACATGGTTAGAATTTTGATCCCCTATATATATATAGGTATATCCGGAGAAGCGTCTATCTATTAAACGAGTAAAATGTTGCTTGCATATTGCAAGCAGATCGACAACACTAATTTCATATCGGCATTATATCGGGACGGTCCTCAAAAGAAAAAAAAAAGATTTAATTTTTCTGAAAATTCGCTGAAATTTATCGTCTGGCATCAAACCCGGGTCTTACTGGTAAACCTACTATGAAACAAAATAGAAGATCACCATCTCTAACTATGTGTGAAAATTCAAGCTGAAATATTGGTTACAACTGCCTCAATAGACGTTCTAATTTTTACGAATGTGATTGGCTCTCGGGACTCGAACCAAGGACGATCTTGGAAATCTAAAAAATGTTTTTGAAAGATATTTATGATCTCTATCTATATGCCGAATTTCAAGTTTCTATAATATAGAGAAAGGTTTCAAAATAATTCCTAAAAATCGGATCAACTTCTGATTGCAGAGACACCTGGTGTCGAACCCAGGACACATTGATAGCTGTGAATGCACTGTTTGATATGTATGGACTTGATCTTTCTATATGCAAAGTTTGAAATCGATATCGTGCCGGAAAGTACCTAAAATTTGTTTCCGTTATCTCCGAAAGAAATGCATTGAGGAATTCAAATGTCCCTCTGGGATCGAACCAAGGACCATCAGCGAATATGTAAAATTCGATTAAGATATGTTTTTATGGTGTCTAACCTCATACCGAATTTCAAGTTTCTATGCCATCGGAAAAGGATCCAAAAAAAATCTTAAAAATCGCCACAGTGCATTTTAAACGGCAGATTTTTGCCCCGACCTAGCATCGAACCAAGGATAATATTCGTAGATGTCTTTATGGTTTCCTTTAGATATGCGCGGCATCTAGCGATCCCTCGAGTTTCAACTCTCTCCTTTTCCGGGAAGTGCCTCAAAAAAATTTTCGAAAATCCCCGCCATGTAATCTTATGGGGAAAATCGCGACTTTGGGGCCTTCTGGAATCGAACCCATGACACTGAGGTTCAAAGTCGGCTTTTTCCTGGAGGTTGCACGTTATGGCCAATATGTCGTAAAAATTTCAAGGCATTGGCACTTGTGGAACATGGTTAGAATTTTGTTCCCCTATGAATGAATATATAGGTATATCCGGAGAAGCGTCTATATATATATACGAGTAAAATGTTGCTTGCATACTGCAAGCAGATCGACAACACTAATTTCATATCGGCATTATATCGGGACGGTCCATATAAGAAAAAAAAAAGATTGAAATTTTTCTTAAAATTCGGAGACATATGATCGTCTGGCATCGAACCCGGGTCTTTCCAGTGATACTTACTATGCAGCACAATAGAACATCACCATCTCTAACTAAGTGTGAAAATTTAAGCAGAAATATGGGCTACAATTGCCTCAAAAGACGTTCTAATTTTCACGAATCTAAATGGCTTATTATATATAGATGCTTCTCCGGATTCATTCATGTATCCATATATATATATATATATAGAGAGGATACAAACTCACAGCCTAAACCACAAGAGTGATTGAGCTGAAATTTTTACGACATATTGGCCATAACGTATAACCTCCAGAAAAATTGCGATTTTGATCCTCAGTGTCATGGGTTCGATTCCAGGGGGCTCCAAAGTCCCGATTTTTCCCGTTTAAATGCATTGCTTTGATTTTCGGGAATTAAAAAAAAATACTTCCCGGATAGGTAGAGAATCAAAACTCAGGGAGCCTTTATATATGGTCATGATCTATCGAAAACATAAATGAGTTTTACGGAAAATAACCTGGGTTCGATGCTAGGTCGATGCAAAAATCTGCCGTTTAAAATGTATTGTGGCGATTTTTAAGATTTTTTTTGGACCCTTTCCCGATGGCATGGAAACTTGAAATTCGGTATGGGGTTAGATATCATAAATATATTTCATAATCGATTTTTATGTTTCCCCTGATGTTCCTTGGTTCGATCCCAGAGGGCCATTTACATTCCTCAATGCATTTCTTATGGAGATAACGGAAACAAGTTTTAGGTCCTTTCTGCATGCTATCGACTTAAAACTTAGCATGATGGAAGAACCAGTCTAAACAAATCAAACTATGCATTCATAGCTATCAATTTGTCCTGGGTTCGACACCAGGTGTCTCTGCAATCAGAAGTTGATCCGAATTTTAGGAATTATTTTGAAACCTTTTCCAATAATATAGAAACTTGAAATTTGGCATATAGATTAAGATCAATAATAACTTTCAGAAACATTTTTTAAATTTCCAAGATCGTCCTTGGTTTGAATCCAGAGAGCCATTTACATTCGTGAAAGGTAGAACGTCGTTTGAGGCAGTTGTAGCCAATATTTCTGCTTTAATTTTCACACATAGTTAGAGATGGTGATCTTCTATTGTTTTTCATAGTAGGTTTTCAGTAAGACCTGGGTTCGATGCCAGACGATGACATTTCAGCGAATTTTAAGAAGAAATTAAATCCTTTTTTTTCTTTTGAGGACCGTCCCGATATAATGCCGATATGAAATTAGTGTTGTCGATCTGCTTGCAGTATGCAAGCTACATTTTACTCGTATAATAGATATATATATATATAGAGAGGATACAAACTCACAGGCCAAACCACAAGCGTCATTGACTTGAAATTTTTACGACAGATTGGCCATAACGTGTAACCACCAGAAAAAATGCGATTTCGTACCTCAGTGTCATGGGTTCGATTCTAGAGGGCCCCAAAGTCCCAATTTTTCCCGTTTAAATGCATTGCTTTGCTTTTCGGGAATTTTTAAAAAATACTTGCCAGATAGGTAGGGACTTTAAACTCAAGGAGCTGATATATATGGTCATGATCTACTGAAATAATAAATGAGTTTTACTGAAAATATCCTGGGTTCGATGCTAGGTCGAGGCAAAAATCGGCCGTTTAAAATGCATTGTGGCGATTTTTATGATTTTTTTTGGACCCTTTCCCGATGGAATGGAAACTTGAAATTCGGCATGGTTTTAGATATTATAAATATATTTAATAATCAAATTTTACATTTTCGCTGATGGTCCTTGGTTCAATCCCAGAGAGCCATTTACATTCCTCAATGCATTTCTTATGGAGATGAAAGAAAGAAGTTTTAGGTACTTCCCGGCATCATATCGACTTCAAACTTTGTATGAAATAAGTTAAAGTCCTAATAAGTCATACTGTGCATTCACAGCTATCAATATTTCCTAGGTTCGACACCAGGCGTCTCTGCAATCATAAGTTGATACGATTTTTAGGAATTATTTTGAAACCTTTCCCAATAATATAGAAACTTAAAATTCAGCATATAGATAGAGATCATAAATAACTTTCAAAAACATTTTTTAGATTTCTAAGATCGTCCTTGGTTCGAATCCAGAGAGCCATTTTCATTCGTGAAAAGTAGCACGTCTTTTGAGGTAGTTGCAGCAAATATTTCTGCTTGAATTTTCACACATAGTCAGAGATGGTGATCTTCTATTGTGGTGCATAGTAAGTTCACCAGGAAGACCCAGGTTCGATGCCAGACGATTAAATTGAAGCGAATTTTAAGAGTATTTTCAATCCTTTTTTTTCGTTTGAAGACCGTCCCGATATAATGCCGATTTTAAATTATTGTTGTCGATCTGCTTGCAGTATGCAAGCAACATTTTACTCGTAATAGATATGTAGATGCTTCTCCGGATTCATTCATGTATCCATATATATATATAGCGAGGATACAAATTCACAGGCTAAACCACAATCGTCATTGACCTGAAATTTTTACGACATATTGGCCATAACGTGTAACCTCCAGGAAAATTGCGATTTTGAACCTCAGTGTCATTGGTTCGATTCCAGAGGGCCCCAAAGTCCCGATTTTTCCCGTTTAAATGCATTGCCGTGATTTTCGGGAATTTTTAAAAAATACTTCCCGGATAGGTA